>CM062818.1:2058832984-2059168200 GCA_031772625.1 Pinus tabuliformis
GCATCCATGTGGTTCACTGGTTGCAGCAAGTGATACATCTGATGGTATCTTTCCTTTATGAAGGTGGGAAGCTGTGTTCCACTAGTACTACTCAATGTCATCATTTGGGGATCTATATGTGAGATAATCCAGTGAATGATATCTACACACAAGAATGAAAGCTACCTTCATGCAACCATGTACAAGCCCGACTTGTGGATGTTAACATAGACTTGTTGATCTTCCTTGAAACTACCTACAAATGTGTCCCTTATTTCTTGCCATGTAATCTTCATGTCCTTCTCTATGAAAAATTGCATGTCTACATAGATAGGAAATTTCATTGGCACATGTTCAACCACATCTCTAGTGCTACTCTCTATAGTATCCTTTGATCCAACTCTCTTGGAAACCATGCTGCTTATATTGCTTAGAAGTTGCTCAACAACTGATGTACCTGGAGACAGAGCGGACACTCACGACAATAAAATGTTAGCTTAAAAACACAAATCACTTCAAGGGTCGATCATGAAACAAACTAAGTAATTGTTGGGAAATATTGTGTAGTTGTGACTCTCAGAGGTGAGGGAATGTCAATTGGATCTACGTATTGCGCAGTCCCAACTATGAGTGAGAGGTATTGATGACTGGAACTGCACATAACTCAGTCTAGTGTGGCTTGCTGTGTACTGAAACTACACAATCCGTAGTTCAGTATGGCTTGATGTTGGTTCAGACTGCGCATTACGCAATCCCAGTGGGAAAGACTCAGGAATGACTCCTAGAACTACGCAGAGCATAGTTGGAGCCAATGAATGACAGCCTCTACGCAATTCCTGGAGCCAAGGCAAAGCCTTGAGTTCCAGGAATGCGCAGTGCATGCTGGGAAGAGCTAGATCTGAGCCCAGGCAGCCCAGACCTTCCCACGAGCAACTTGAAAATGAGTATATCTAAAATGTTTTGTGAAATCTGGTGAAGATCTGAGTGAATGGTGATGCATGTTGTCGAGCGATAAAAAGGGTCTTTTTAACTCCCAATTACCTTCATATTAATTGTCAACCCAGGGACGACTTTTTATTTCAAGAGTGTACTCAGTCTGAGGCAGCTATTTACTCAAGAGTAATGTTATGAAAGATGTAGTACAGTGCTCAAAATACAAGAGTAAACAGATGCTCAAAATAAAATCTAATTAGAACAACAAGAAACTCAAATGCTCTGAAATCCAACTATTCACTCAGCAAACATCAATCGATGATACAGTAGCAATAACTCATTCCTCTAGAGATTGATACAATTGAAATCAAACTAGAACAAGACAATCAATCTGAGAACAAGGAAGCAGTAACCAATGTTCTCTATAGTTGACAGCCCTGCTGCACACCAAAGCAATCAATAACGCAAATAACAGGAAATGGAACAGCAATTAAGAAATGGAACATCATCTACTTCTATAAATAGGATTGAACAGCAAAACTCTATCCTTGTTTAAATGATATAAATTAAATCAAGCATAAATAAGATCCACAATCTGAGAACTTAGGCAGCGATAGCCAATGTCCTTTATAGTTGTTGATCTCTCACACCATACTAAAGCAATAAATTGAAAATGATAAATCAATAATGTTGCTAACAGAAATGGAATAAACATGCTTGTTGTAATAACATTTAAAAGGCAAAAACAAATCCTTGCGGAAAAGGAACAACAACTAAATCAATTGGAAAATTGAACAGCAAAGCTAATGAAATAGAAATACACAGCAACTACAAACAACTACAAATGTAATTGAATCAACAACCTTAACCCAGCAGCATGAACATTAATCATAGCTATTGAAGCAACAACAATTGCAGTTATAATTGAATAGTAATTAAATGAACCACAGTCTTAATCAGACAGCGTAGTATTAGATTAGAATTAAGAGCAGGAAAATTCAAGTTATGATTAATAATTTTGTCACTACGCAATCCAATTATGATTTCACAATTCTGCGAAATGTTCATAAACAAAAGATTGCTGAATAACACAATTTGAAGAAATGAGAAGGAAACCAAACCATTACACGGCAGAAATCGGAAAGATAAAATACAACAGCAGCAGTAGCATACTCCACCAGAGGCTGGGCCCTTAGCCGCTAGCAGATGCTGCTGGGTTACTTAAGATGAAAAGAATGAACAACAACTCCCAAATCATGTATTAATCATTAAATGGTGAAACCGTTACAACAGCTGAAGCTTTGAGACTTACAGCATGAAACAATCCTTTCTTCCTCCTATCCTATCATGAATTCTTAATTCTAAATCTCTAATTCTAAATCCTCAATTCTCCATTCTCTTAGCCATTATTTTTCCATTTTTCCATCCCCAAATCATCCCATCTCTGATCTCTGTTTTCATTTAAATAGAGAGAGATCAGAGAGAAGTTACAATAAAGATAAGTACAACATGATTTCTATTACAAAATTGGTTTGCTTCTAACCAATTGATCAACAAGAGCAAGGCGAATTTGGCTTTGTAGCTGAGATTTGGAGGACGGCCGCAACAACAAATCTGAGAAAATTATGCTCAAAGAACCCTGCGTTTCTATCAGTACAAGCCGAATTTGGGCAAACCGTTCTTTGGAAAAGTTAATTGGGTCCGTTCTAGACAAAACCCATGTTCCATATTTTCCAAATTCTTCTTCATTTGCTCAGAATCTCAACCGCAAAACTGTCACTTCTTATTCCAGCGAATTTCTGAGTTGGCACATTTAATGGTCAAATCTTCAATCTAGAAATTATCTTGGAGGTTAAAAATGGTGAATAATGTTATAACCAATTTATTGAAACTATCATTGATAAAATCATGCATAATCATCAATTTATTAGAAATAAAGGAGAAGAAATAATATTTTTACATAAGAGCATAAATCATCATAAAATAGAATTATATGATAAATTATGATAAATGACGTGATAAAGAATGGTAGAAATGGGTGGAATAAGCGTTCACAAGTGATAATAATAATGGAATATTAACGGCCCAACATACCCCCACAGTCAATATATTGCATGTCCTCATGCAACAAAAACTGAATATATTGCATGTCTTCATGCAACCCAAAGACAAAACCCATGTGTTAACCAAGCAATAAAAATTTGTTCATCCTAGCTCATCAAACAAATGAATTATTCCTCAATTAATAAATATTCAATTTTTGCAATCTTGATGAAGGCATAGCAATGAAGTTGCAGCAAAATATGATATAAGTGACAACAACCTTCATTAACCATTTTCCCAAAAACTACAAACTAGCTTTTGTTGAAATTGTGCAAGTAGATTTCAACTATATTAATGCTTCTATGATCCAAAAATCAGATCATTTTGATGCACGGATCATGAGATATAAAAAAAATGGTTGTAGCTGAGAGTGCATGATTTCCGAAATTTTATGAACCAATTTATCTTGAAATTATCTGGGTATGTGTAGTTTAATATTATGTCTGTGTTTTCCAGGGATCCCAAGAATTGAGTTCATAGTTTTAAAAATATTATGGTAATCAATTTCTGCACTGTGTAAAAATGAAATTGTATGCCTTAAATGAGGAATAAAGTAGAAAACATCCATCATGCATAGCAATTCCTCCCCCTCTCTGAAGAATTAGCATGCCCTCATGCGATGCTAGAAAACAAAATATAGGTGGTTGCTACCAGCTGTTGAATTCTATGCTTGGTGTAAAACAACATGGAATACGGGAGGTGTTGAGAATGAATAAGAATATAAATGGATGATAACGAATATGAATGACATGGTTATAAGAAAGAAATGAATGAAAGCGACACTCCCCCAAACTAAAAGATGATATGCTGCTAAAAAAATGGGTAGTGGGAAAGATGTGAAATGAAGGATGATAAATAATACTCAAAACGGATTTTCATGGAATTCTCCCAAATTCGTAATAAATAAAAAAATTATGTTATTTTACCTCAAATTTTACCTCCAAAATGACATATATGGACTGGCATTTGTTGAAGCTGATGTAGGCAGGGTGGGTGCTGAAAGTGATGCAAAAGGTAGAATCCAGGCAAGCACATCATGTCGGAAGAATTGTTCACGTTCGTGAGTTGCTCGAGCCTCTTCTGTTAGTTGCAATAGTGTGGTCATGCTGTGAATAGAGTTTCCCCCCATACTTGTTGTTCTCCTATAAACAAATCACTATTTTGCATACAATGTTCTTGAATCCATAGTGTTAGTTTTGAATAGAAATGGATTAAGATGCATGCAAAAATTTCAATCAGATATTTTATCAAATCAACAAGTTATGGTAGAGTGTAGTAATCATATCGCATGCTATCCCATAATGCATACATTCCCCCTCCAATTGGAAAAGGAATTCCATGACCATAACGCATATGAAAGGTGTTGTGCTAACGGCAAGGCAAGGGAATGAACAATACGACAGTAAATGAAGCAGAGTACACATATCAATGATAGGATGGCGAAAGTTATGGTTATAATGAAAGCAGAGTGTGTATAGATAGTTATGAATAAAAGATAAGACACTTTGGATTGATGATAAGTTATGAAAAAGAAAAAGAACAACAATATGCCAAAAAGATGCTTTACTGACGGTATTCTAGCTGAAAATGATGTGATTGATATGAAAACAATTTCTCATGCATAAAGGTTCAAAACAGGGAAAAAATTAAGGAAATAACTTCTCTGATAAAAAGAAAAAATAAAAAAATGGTATTATAGTAATAATTGACGATAATATATAACTTCAATACCATAAGCAGAGCCTCTGCTGCCAGCAGGCATCCATAGCCTCGACAGAGTTGCTTTTTAACCCATATGAGCCAGAATCCTCGATTTATAACTAGAGAGTTTCAGTGTTGTTCTACAGAAGAGATCAGTGTGCTGGCGTGGTAACCAGATAACCACACTGCCATTCACTAAGATGTAGCAAAATTGATAAGGTCGGCTCGTGATGAGACCTCCTGTTCCAAGGATAATTTGGCTATCCAATGGATCATAACCCTGGTGTGGTGGCCATAATGGGGATGTCACTTTGTTACAGCCTTATGAACATGGTAGGCTGGCTCGTAATGAGACCCCCTATCCTCCATCTGCGAACAAAATTTTGTTGTTATTACACATTTTTATGATAAAAAGAGGGAGGCTCAGTACTCCTTAAGAGCAGGGATGGTGGAAGAAGTTGAACATGTCAATAGAAAAAAAAAATATACCCATAATCTCATTTATTACAGACAGAGAAGATTATAACCAGGGAGGGTGGAACCAGCATGGTATTAAGATGATCAATCAATATCATGTACAGCAGAAAACAATGCAGTAAAGTAGTATATAAATAATTGTGTCCCTTTTGAAAATAATCTATCATCAAGGAGCTATCTTGTTAAAGATCATAACGTGAATGATATTAACTTACTTCAATAGAATCCATAATTCTTGTCCTCATAAAAATAATGTACTTCATGCCATGAAAGGGAATCAGTAAAATGTGGTTGAGATGAACTAAGAATAATTCCACAAGAGGAAAGAAGGGTTGCTCTCGAAAATATTCCCAAAATGTTGCTTTTTTGAAGGAACAGCAAAAACACTCAAAAAGTGGTGTTCCGTGTAGGGAACAACAAAGGAAATGCACACCAAAAAGCAAAAATACACATAAAAAAGTGTGAAAACGCAAATGCCGTTCCTTTGGAAAAAGGAACAGCAAAAACTAAAAGTGTCGTTCCTTTAGAAAAGGAACAACAAAAATGAAAAGTGTCGTTCCTTTGGAAAAGGAACATTAAAAACGCAAGTGCCATTCCTTTGGAAAAGGAACAACAAAAATGAAAAGTGTCGTTCCTTTGGAAAAGGAACAGCAAAAACGCAAGTGCCGTTCCTTTGGAAAAGGAACAGCAAAAATGAAAAGTGTCGTTCCTTTGGAAAAGGAACAACAAAAACGCAAGTGTCGTTCCTTTGGAAAAGGAACAACAAAAATGAAAAGTGTCATTCCTTTGGAAAAGGAACAACAAAAACGCAAGTGCCGTTCCTTTGGAAAAGGAATAGCAAAAATGAAAAGTGTCATTCCTTTGGAAAAGGAACGGAAAAAATGCAAGTGCCGTTCCTTTGGAAAAGGAACAGTAAAATGAACCGCGAAAAAGGAACAACAAAATGAACCGTGGAAAAGGAACGACAAAATGAACCGTGGAAAAGGAACAGCAAAATGAACCGTGAAAAAGGAACAGCAAAATGAAAGTGAAAAAGGAACAGCTGACACAAAAGGTGCTATTCTTTTGAAAAATGAACAGCAAAATGAAAATGCTGTCCCTTTGGAAAAGGAACAACAGAAACAACAAAAGTGCACACAAATGCTGTCCCTTCAAAAAAGGAACAGCAAAATGCACAAGCATAAAATGCAAGCACGCAAAGAATGAATTCGTTGTTCACTGTATTGATGCTGAGGATGGGTTACAGTTTGAATGAAGCAACACCTGAAACACAAAAATATAAGAGAAATCAGAAAAGAAACAACAAAAAATAGTATGTAAATAAATAAATTAAGTTACAACAACTATGATATTATGTAAAAAAAAAATGATCTCTTTGAAAAATGTTTTGGCAGCAGTGATAAGACATGAATCTTCAAATTGAAATCAATTCTTCATTTGTTCTATTATGAATCCGTTGGGTAATGAGTTGGATGAAATTCCTTTGTTTCATAAAATTTCTTTCAAAAATCACTCATCCATAAATTGACCTTCTTTATTTTCCCAAGACCTGCAAAAAACGAGTGTCTACCTGCAATAAAACATTAAATCATGGAGAAAGAGAGGTGATCGGGCTCTCCTAATCCAAGAATTATGCAAAAAACAACAAGTATTTACTCTGTATAACAAATCCATTGAGAAAATAACAAAGTAAGATTTATTTGTCACCTGCGGGAGAGCAGTGGCCAATCATGCTAACCTGCAGTGTTTTAATCACAACTTCTTTGTTTTTCGTCGAAATTGAGTGATTCCAAAGCCAAATGAGAGCTAATTCAAAGTTTTATCTCCCGTAGAAATAGGTTTTAAATATTCAATGATATGATATGTCAATTTTAGTTAGAACAACCTGCATAACAAAGTCATTTTCGATTACCCAACTTAGACCAACAGTTGATATTTCAAGCATAAATTTTTCATTTGATGTCGGATTCGAATGATTCAAATTGGAAATGAAATTAGATTAATTTATTTATCTCCAATAGAAACAATTTTTGAATAAAAGAAGAATTGTTAGGTCAAATACTGTAAGGAACAACCGGAAAGACAGAGTTTTAAGGGTGTTGATTTACGATAGACACTCAGTGTTTTGATCATAACTTCCCCATACGATATCGAAAATGAGTGATACCAATTTTATTGTAAACTAGATTCATAGGGAAATCTACCATAGAAACATGTTTTAAAAATTCATTCATTTAGGCCTCCAAAAACCCACTGTCCCAACTCTATTCCTAAGATACCCGCTAGACACCCTGTCAATGTTTTGGTTCTAACTTTTTCGTTTCAAATCCAAATTGAATGATTAAAATTGGATTGGAAAGTAGACATAAAGGGCTACTTAGGATAGAAAGAGGTTTAAAAAAATTACCATTTGGTCCCTCAAAACATGACTATCCCGACTATTTTTCCAGAAATTTCATCAAGCCCACAAGCCAAAAAAATGATATTCAAGCATTTTTTCATATTGATGATAAAAATGAATATAAGTGTTTATAGAATTGTTATTTATATTATAAATCATCTACATAAACAAATGAATTGGAACATTTATCATCGATGTTGATAGCGTGTTGCAACAAAATAAACAACTAGTTTAAAAAAAAACAAAATGCATTTATTTATTCCCTTATTTATTTTATTTTCTACACTAAGCTATTTTGATTTGAAAAATGAACATGACTACGTATATGCGTACTTCCAGTGGAACCATTTTCGAAATAGGGCTTCATGTATGCACATACCCAAATTTGAAAAATGCATATTAATGAACATTAGGATATGAGAAGCCAACTTCCCTTGAAAAAATGGTATCAAAAATTGTTGAAGCATAGACTGATGTTGCAAACAAATGATGGAGTGAAACCAATCTTCAATATATCCTTTATTTTCTTGATTTCCCATAGCCATCATATCATGAAGTTCTTGAGCTTTTAAATTGGCTTGTTGATGCAAATTAGAAGAAACCTCATTTTTTTCCATAACTTCTACAATTTTTGAATTTGAAACATTCTGAATCTCATTGTAAGTTTTCTCTAATGGCACATGTGAGATAGAATGGGTGGAAAGGGTGGGTAAATTTTGCAGTTCAACATTGTAAGCATGTTGTACTGGTTTATTATGGTGAGGGTGTGGAATTAGTTGAGTAGGAAAATGTGTAAGGAATGGAGCATTGTGATGATGTGGTTGATTGGGTTGAGTGGATGAATTTGGTATGCAAGCAGGATGTTGTGGAAGGGCTAGTGAAAAATATGGAGAATATGTTTGTGCTACAAGATGAGGGAGAGTAGTCATCCCATCATAAGGTGAACCATGCCAAACTTGTAAACAAGATTGGTGGTGGTTATATTGAAATTGACATGGCTACCCTAACACAATAGTACTCCATAATGAATTATGCAAGTAAGAGAATGAAGAGGAAGTGTTTTGAACCATACCTATTGACCTTGTTGCAACTTCCCCATCTCTTTGATATGCCACTTCCAAATTAGATAAGGAAGAACAACCATCTATGGTACGCTCCTTTCGGTCATGAGTGAAAAACACTTCATCAAATTCTTGGTTTTTATGAACCTGCAAAACATCCAATTTTGCATTTAAAGAGCTAATAAAATCAACTTTAAAATTTTCAAATAAAGCATTGATTTCAGCTCTTATGTCTCCTATTCTTGTAGCAGATTTGGAAAAGAAAGAACAAACATCTCTAGAATTCTTACCAGCCTTGGAGATTCCTCTTGAATACCTTATGCACAATTCACAAACATCATCATATGATAACTGAAAAACATCACCTTTTCCTATCAGATTTAAGAGTTCTAAAAATTCATCTTTGATTCCTTTAAGAAGAAGTGTTTTTAAGATTTCTTTTTCCAAATGCTTATGCTTTGATTTTTGAAGGTTGTATTGAAATCGATCTACATAGTCCTCCAAGCTTTCATCTTCCCCTTGTATCATATTGAAAATATCTTCATTGGCCTTGCAATAGTCTTGGTACTTCTTCAAGAATATGTTCTTCATGTCCTCCCATGTTTGGATGCAGTTCCCACCTAGGCTCATGAACCATCGGAGAGCTACTCCTTTTAGAGTAAGAGGAAACACTTTCAACCTTTGATCATCAGTACAATAATCATATCCTCTACAAAGTATTTCGAACTCAAATAAGAATGTATCTGGATCTTCATTTGTCAAGCCATGAAAATTTGGTAGAGAAGATGGGGGAATTATGTGCATTTGTGTCACTCCTCCTAGATCTTTGATAGGAAATTCAAAAGTAGAAATGTGAGTCATTTCTTACCATAATAGAAGATGTTCTTCATGTATTTCTTCGAGGCTCCTTCTTCAAATGTTACTGTCAATTGGTTAGTGAAATGGGTGGTGCTTACATCACCACTTAAGAGAAATCATGAGATTTTTTTTTCAAAATTTCTATTTTTTTATTTTTTGGTCATTCACACAAAAATTCAAACATTTACCCTAAGTTCTTTAACAGTTCTGTTGGAAAGCGGGTGGGGGAGCAGGGCTTTTACATGCTCCTATACGCAGGTTCTTACCTTCCGTTTTTAATACCCAATTCTTTCCTAACAGGCACTCATCAAATGCACACTACTCTTTAAAAATGGCTACACTCTCCCCGACAATGGCGCCAAAATGTCGAGCGATAAAAATGGTCTTTTTAACTCCTAATTACCTTCACATTAATTGTCAACCCAGGGACGACTTTTTATTTCAAGAGTGTACTCAGTCTGAGGCGACTATTTACTCAAGAGTAATGTTATGAAAGATGTAGTACAGTGCTCAAAATACAAGAGTAAATGGATGCTCAAAATAAAATCTAATTAGAACAGCAAGAAACTCAAATGCTCTGAAATCCAACTATTCACTCAGCAAACATCAATTGAGGATACAGTAGCAATAACTCATTCCTCTAGCAATTGATACAATTGAAATCAAACTAGAACAAGACAATCAATCTGAGAACAAGGAAGCAGTAACCAATGTTCTCTACAGTTGACAGCCCTGCTGCACACCAAAGCAATCAATAACGCAAATAACAGGAAATGGAATAGCAATCAAGAAATGGAACATCATCTACTTCTATAAATAGGATTGAACAGCAAAATTCTATCCTTGTTTAAATGATATAAATTAAATCAAGCATAAATAAGATCCACAATCTGAGAACTTAGGCAGTGATAGCCAATGTCCTTTACAGTTGTTGATCTCTCACACCATACTAAAGCAATAAATTGAAAATGATAAATCAATAATGCTACTAACAGAAATGGAATAAACACGCTTGCTGTAATAACATTTAAAAGGAAAAAACAAATCCTTGCGGAAAAGGAACAACAACTAAATCTATTGGAAAACTGAACAACAAAGCTAATGAAATAGAAATACGCAGCAACTACAAATGTAATTGAATCAACAACCTTAACCCAGCAGTATGAACATTAATCAGAGTTATTGAAGCAACAAAAATTGCAGTTATAATTGAATAGTAATTAAATGAACCACAGTCTTAATCAGATAGCGCAGTATTAGATTAGAATTAAGAGCAGGAAAATTCAAGTTATGATTAATAATTTTGTCACTATGCAGTCCAATTATGATTTCACAATTCTACGAAATGTTCATAAACAAAAGATTGTTGAATAACACAATTTGAAGAAATGAGAAGGAAACCAAACCATCACACGGCAGAAATCGGAAAGATAAAATACAACAACAGCAGCAGCATACTCCACCAGAGGCTGGGCCCTTAGCCGCCAGCGGATGTTGCTGGGTTACTTCAGATGAAAATAATGAACAGCAACTCCCAAATCATGTATTAATCATTAAATGGTGAAACCATTACAACAGCTGAAGCTTTGAGACTTACAACATGAAACAAACCTTTCTTCCTCCTATCCTATCATGAATTCTTAATTCTAAATATCTAATTCTAAATCCTCAATTCTCCATTCTCTTAACCATTATCTTTCCATTTTTCCATCCCAAAATCATCCCATCTCTGATCTCTGTTTTCATTTAAATAGAGAGAGATCAGAGAGAAGTTACAATAAAGATAAGTACAACATGATTTCTATTACAAAATTGGTTTGCTTCTAACCAATTGATCAACAAGAGCAAGGCGAATTTGGCTTTGCAGCTGAGATTTGGAGGACGGCTGCAACAACAAATCTGAGAAAATCGTGCTCAAAGAACCCTGTGTTTCTCTCAGTACAAGCCGAATTTGGGCAAACTGTTTTTTGGAAAAGTTAATTGGGTCCGTTCTGGACAAAACCCATGTTCGATATTTTCCAAATTCTTCTTCATTTACTCAGAATCTCAACCACAAAACTGTCACTTCTTATTCCAGCGAATTTCTGAGTTGGCACATTTAATGGTCAAATCTTCAATCTAGAAATTACCTTGGAGGTTAAAAATGGTGAATAATGTTATAACCAATTTATTGAAACTATCATTGATAAATTCATGCATAATCATCAATTTATTAGAAATAAAGGAGAAGAAATAATATCTTTACATAAGAGCATAAATCATCATAAAATAGAATTATATGATAAATTATGATAAATGACGTGATAAAGAATGGTAGAAATGGGTGGAATAAGCGTTCACAAGTGATAATAATAATGGCATATTAATGGCCCAACACATGTAATCAAAACAAATAGAAGAATCAGTCAAACAAAAGAACAACGAAGCTTGTGGGGAGAGTCGCCGCAACGACAATCGATAGTGAAGAAATGGGGTTATGCATGCGATTCTTAAGGAAGGCAATGAAAAACTTGAATCAACACTTTTAAAAGTTAAAAAAAAAACTAAAATGCCAACGGTTGTTCAATAAAACTTTCAAAACAACACTCACACAAGCCAAGGAAACAAAAATGACAAAAAAACAGCAAAAGGCATGAAAAGCAAAACTTACCTAGAAAAGTTGTGATGATCGTTCCGAAGGTTCCTAGATGCCTCGGCAATGATAGAGCTCCAAGATTAAATATGAAAATGATCTCTAGTGGATTCTTTTAAATAGATTTGATCGATTTAGGTTTCATGATGCGCATAACAAAAATCTTGGAAAGAGTGACAAGTGGCACCAATTTCTAAAATTAACTCAAGTGTAACTCCTAGTGCTAAAAATAGATCCCTATTATTTTGGGGAGACTTTTCATCTTATTATTTTTTTCTTTTTTGGGAAGGGATGCCATGCGTGCATGGAGAAATTACACAGTTCTGGAGGGAACTAGGCAACCTTCCAACATATGCATCAGACAACATCTAAGGGAATGCTTCTACGCAATTCCTAGGCTGAGTGGCTTTGGCTGCCTCTCATGCTCTATGTAGTTTCCCAACTGAAGACAAGCTATCAATGGGGTCTGCACAGTTTTGGAGCCAAAGCTCATTGTTGGGCTAATCTACGCAATTCTTGAGAGCAAGGCTCATTGCTGGGCTGCTCTACACAATTACTATGAGCAAGGTTGGCTGCATTCTAGGACTATGTAGATTGCCATGACAGTGCAAGAACCAGATGCAACCAAGTCACGGGGGGTCATCTTGTGGTTAGAAAGAAAGTCAAGTAAGTGAAACAAGCTGTAAAGAGAAAGATAAATTCAAATGAAAACATAAGTACTTGAGCAGTGTAAGATAAGATGCTAATATTTTTAAGGAGGGAGGCTCCAAAACGAAGTGAAGGCAACATTTTGGAGGGTGATTGTAGCTGGTACAACATTAGTGACATAATGGTAGAACTCCAGCTCTCTATATAGACCTTGTCTCGTGTAAAGAAATTCTAACCCCTCCAGAAGTATTGTTTGATTCTTTGATCGTCATGGCTTCCTCACTAGCTTGAGTTAAAGTTATAGTCCCTGCCATTCTCTTGATCTATCAGTACACATACCAAGCTAAGTCAACTAAGGCGTTTCGATTGGGGATGAGGGGTATATTGATGCACAAGTAATGTAGATTGATAGAGTTTAAGTTTCATCTATGGTGCTGCTCCGTTGCCATCAGACCTAGAAAGTACCCTAGCGGAGTCATTTCAAGAACATAAGCATCGCTCCGCTACTAGCAAGTCTGGACAGTACCCTGGCGGAGTTACTTTCTTCACCTCTCTGCGCAGGAAGACTTTCTCTTCTTTCACCTTTATTTATTATTATTTGTTTTTCATTTTTCAAATAACTATGCATAAGCACTTATTTATTTCACGAGGAGGAAGAGGGATCCCGACTTATTGAAAGAAGTAGAGGTTGTCCCTTCAGAGAAGTATGTTATATATACCTCTGACATGCTTGTTAAGGTTTCCCCCTCACCTTACTCTACTTGACTGAGTTGAAAATGGTTAACCGAATATAGAAAATTCGATTAGAGTAGGCGGTACTAGTTAATAGTGCAAGCTTTGTGTTTTCACCAAGACTCACTCTGAACAGAACATATTTTCCATCAGGTTATCATCAACTAAAGAACACAATCTCTTGATAAAGAAAGGGGGTAATAGATAACCAAATGTTGATAGTTGTACAAGCTCTCTTGTACTTCACCCTACTTGTCTCAAGATCCAAATACAGTTTCATGTGAAACTAATCCTATGGTACATAACAAGCAAACAAACAAGTAAGCAAAGGACAAAAGCAAAATGAAACCAAAGTGAGTGAGCAAAGAAAAACATGAAAGAAAAGCAAACAAGAAATTAATCGCTACTCCTACTCCTAAGCTAAACAGTGCATGGGCCTACTCACGTGAAGTGATACTTCCAATGTAGCAGCCGATGCATTGGTTGACCCATCTTGGTGAAGGAATGGTCAACAAGAAATATACTCATGTAAACTAGTGCGCAAGAAAGATAAAACAATGAAGACCAACACGCTCGAAGTTTAAATGCATCCATAGAAAAGAAAAGAGTAAAAGCGCTAGATAGACACTCTGTGGACGTACCATGGTGTTGCATCAAACTATGCATGAATGACGAACATGAACACTCTATTGATATGGAAAGATGAGAAAACATGCAGAAAGTAGAAAACTTTCACTTCGCAGCATGACTTTCTACTTATGACTCCTCCAATGCATGAGTGATAGGATCGCGTGATTCTGGTAGAGGAAGTGAAATCTGTGGATCATATTGATTTTCAATGTAGACAAGAGAGTGGTGAGGAGTTTGGGATGTTTCAATAGATTTATGATCGAGAGTGGAACTAACCTCAAGACTGTGAGAACTTGACATAGTCGTCATCTCAGGCTGAAGTGCCTCGATAGCTTGAGGGGTTTCCACTTCATCAATGGATATATCATCAAAGATCAGTGGCTTGGAAATATCAATAGTAAGTGAATCAACATCATGATTGAATGAGTGAGTGAATGGATCACAATAGCCACGATCAGAAAATTTGGGATGTACATTGACATCCTCATGATATGATGAATCGTACAAAGGGGTTGATGAGAAAAAAAAAATCACCCTCTGAATTTCCAGAAAGCAAAGATGACAGATTGGGTGGATTCAGAAAGAAAGGTGTGTCCTCTCTGCAATCAAATGATGGAATGACATCCCATGTGTCCTTTGAATGATCGAAAATAGAAAACACCCAGGAATGAATCTCCATAAGTCAAATAAGAAATGGCAGAATCAAAGAAGATGTCAACATAGAGTGGATGAGGTGCAGACAAAAGGAGGTCATCCTTCACCGCAAGTTCTTCTTCATTTTCCCACACATACTCATCAAAAATGAAAACACAGGTTGGCTTCTCCATACCAACTTCGTCCACAACTTGATCCTCGTAAACATCACATGCAGAGTCCAGAATGGATGAACACTAGACACCAAAATCTAGAGGATCAATAGAAAGAGGATGGAGGTTGAGAAAACAAGTTCATGTGACAACCAACAAGCTTGCAGTCCACATCTGCACAGAAATCCAGAGCAGGTGGGGTGGGAGGAGGTGACGGTCCAATAGATGGGTTCACAACTTATCCCACCTCATCCTTTGGAACTAGAGCTATTTGATGAGGAGCGGACGGCGGGTCACCTATGACAGCAACCTTGTTAGTCTTAGATTTGGCAACTCTAACACCAAGGTATGCTGGGATCGATTCGAATGATTCTAACTCGTGATGATTTTCAAATATGTGAAGAAGATACTGAAAACATTCTTTGAGAAATTTCCAATCAATTTCATCTTCAAGGATTTTAAAAGAAAGATTCAAGAAGCGCACCCAAAATTGTGCAAAAGATTCATCAGGTGCTTTTCATAATTTCCGAATTTTTTTATTAAGTGCTTTGCTACCATAATGATACAAAGCACTGATTAACTCTCTGATCATGTGATCATATGAGTGAATAGATGTTGCGGGCAATGTGCGACACCATTGGTCAACATGCCCATTGAGCATGTAAGCGAACAACCCACAAGCAATGTCATCTGAGGGGACTTCATTCATGTGACAGAAGCCTGCGAAAGCAACTCTGTGCCTTAGCAGGGCTACTCTGCCTTCACCATTGTACTTAATTTATGACAAGTCATTAATGACGTCCTCCGACACTTCGAAATCATGTGCATGAGAAAAACATGTCGAAGTTGATATTGTAATGTAAGTCATGAATGATGTGCAGAGATTCAAAACAGACTTTGAGGACTCAGCTTGTCATCTGGCCCTCCTTCTAGCGCCAGAAATGTTGACGATGCTAGACCCGCCAACATGTTAGGGGATCTCCCTGGTAATAAGTCCCAACTAGACCTTAGACCATTTGGAGTACGAGTCCCAGCAATGGGTAGTACAATAGCGCCTTGACTAAGGTAGCGCGCAGAGGTAAGTATGATAACTTTATTGAAAGTAAGTGTGTGACTTTGCAGCGAGTCAAGTGAGATGCACGGGGTTTCTAACACACAGAGGGGAAAATGAAGTGTGTCCCTTAGAAGTTTGTAATAGTACATAGCTTGAAAGGAACACATGAGCAGAATGACATCACAAGATGGAAGCAGAATAGTCCACAATCCAAAGTGACGGGTTAATACAACAACACATCTTCAACAAGATTCATACAATCACATACAAAATAGTTCATACACAAATGCGTAAGTTAAATAACATACATTGCTAAAGTAACCAAAATAGTCGAACTACAATAACAACATATGCATAAAAATGTGTTGGCTCAATTTTATATATTAAGTGAAAGTTCCATCCATACATACACCATTGACAACCACTAGCCCCAATAGTGGAACATTACAGTCAACACCGCCTGCTCCTCCAAAGAGATGTACTCGCTCTACATTGTGGAGAAGCCAAGGCTCGTCACAATACTCTCCAAGCCTTCTCTAAGCAATGCCTAGCCAAAAGATTGGCTCCCAAAAGCCTATACTATGAGTTATGAGGTTCTATATATAGCAAAGGGTGGGGTGACCCTTGAAATTCCCCTTTGAATCTTGGATTACCCTCATGACTCTTCACATTACATAGTGACTATTCACATTCCACTAGTGACACTTGTAATTTCACTTACAACATATTTACAATAATACAATTTCCACATATACCCATGTGGGAAATATAGGCTTGATTTAGCCTAACAAGACAAACAACATCACTTGGGGTATTGGGGAAAGAACAACTCAGTAACCTCCTCGTGGCGGTTTTTGGTGACGAACTGATACCAAGCTTGGTAATTTGATATTGTGTTCACGTACTATTTGGTGATGTATTTATCAAAGCGGACTCTTGCCTCCATGGCTTCTCGGTATATGGTTCTGAAACCTCTATCCAGCTCATCCTGAAGCATGCACAACACTATCCTGAGTGTGGCTAGACCACCAATGTAGTTTTGCATGTTCTCTATGCTCAATTGTAAGTCATCACTGGTGGCTTCATGCATTAACTGCCCTATGTACCCATTGAACTCCAACATGACTTGGTTCTTCCTCATGGCTTGAGTGAGGGTTCTGATGGAAGGGATCATGTGTGTCCTCACTATGAAATCTAGACTCATGTACAACCATGCATAGGAAGCCTCAATGTTGGCGATGAGCAGAGGGAGCTTCTCATAGTTCCGGATCAACATCTGAATATGTGCTTTAACTAGCTCTGCCTGTGGCTTCATCATCTTGTGCAAGTAAGCAGGGCTCCCTTGTACCTCATTGTCTTTTCTTGTACATGTGCAATGGCAGTGTGGATATCTTTAAGAGTTCAGGTTGTCTTTGTGCACTGCTGCTAAAAACTGTATAGATGGATAACTACTTTGTGCACGATGAAAAATATACTATACATTGTCTGCATGGTGGTCTCCAAAGTTGATATCTTCGACAATATTTCTTTCTTCATTTCTGCCATAGTGGATCCTGCAGACTGATCTATTCTCTACCTAACCTCTCACAAGTCCTTTGCCATCCAATCATTATCTGCTATTAAGAACTTGATCATTGAACTCGTGGCCTCTACATAACCTTGAGAAGCCTCGAACATGGTAGCTGGATGTCTTCTGACATTTGACACAATCACCCTTTCCTCTATATGCGTAGGTGATGTGTGATCATCCGGGGAGTTTCTTTATTCATTCATGTACAATCCTGTGTTGTGACTTGTTGAATAACAGATTGTACACATCCATCTCCAGATCATCATCAAGGAGAACACCTTCTCCTTGCTCGCTCAGGACTAGTTGTGATTTCGGAGGTGGCGGAGACTGTGGTGTGACCTCAGATGCTCTCGACATGAGGTCAGTGTCTTGGTCCTATGGCTCATGTTCCATCTCCATGTCCATTTCCTCAACCAACTTCTCAACCTACTAAGTAGATTCTCAAACCTACACTTGCTCACCCTATTCTTCATCTGTTGGCTTCTCTATTGTATCAACCTATATAGGAATAGTTCTCTCTATTGGTGTACCTTGTCTTTCCTCCTGTTCTTGTTTTGATTTTCTTCCCTTTCTCTCCTCTTGGGATCTTTCTCTGCTTTCAGCTTATTTTCTATTTCCTGCAACTTCCTCTCTGCATCTTCCAACCTTTGTTTCTCTCTCTTCCTCCATTTTTCTCTCCTTTTGCATTGTCACCTATTTGTGTCTATCTCCAAAGGTACCTTCTCAATAGGAGGATCTTCTCTGAACTTGTAGCTTTGCTTAGCCTCTGTGCTCTTGGAAATATTCCTCTTGCATTTGTCTTGCACTGGTTTGATGCTGACTATTGCTGTTGTTGTTGTTGCTTCCTGTGGTGCTGTTTCTTGTAGTGTTTCTATCCCTTTTATAGCTATGTTGACCAGTTCATTGAGCTTAGAGTATTTGTAGAAATACCTCCAAGGATCTTCCTCTAGCCAATGACATGCCCCGTGGATCCATGGGTAATACACCTTCACACAGTGGTTCTTTCATATGTAGTGGGGATTGTATGGATTGAAACTCTTGGTGCTGAGCCCAAATTTCTTCAATTCCTCAGCCTCAGCATCCACATCCTTCAAGGTACAGATCTTGTACAACCTAATCTGTAGAGGAAGAGTATGCCATGGTTCCTTCTTCCTCCTATGCAGTCCTGTTGATAACCCTGTCGAGATGTGATACACAACCTCTTGCACGACTAGCATGTCCATGGAAAACCTCAATAGTTCATGCATAGGCTTCTACTTGCCAAACATCATGATGAAGGTGCCACCAAGTGAGGCATACCAATCTAAAATGTTAAGCAATGCCTGCATCGTTTCCTGGGACATGCGAGGTGGATCTTGTTCGAATATCATCCTATATAGTGGGATTATGAAGTGGTGAGACAACCTTGCCATGACTCCTCGGTAGCTGCAATAAGAGAGAAACTTGCAATATATGTTCACAACATCCTCTAATGGTTTCCATGTCCAACCCATGCCAAGGAACTACTGTTGGGCACAGATTGGATCAAGAAGGTACACGATGTTATGCTCTTAACCTGCAAAATAATACCCAAATACAGAATATGCGAGAAAAAGATACCCAGAACACAGAATAGCAATGATTTTATTATTCAGAGAGCAATGTTCACATGCCTCTTCGAGGGGGCAACCTCCAATAGAGCAGAGCTCGATTACAAAATAAGACACAATACTCCTCGCAGGGAGTCTCTATCCTTTATATATGACTCATACATGCAATACCACGGGCCAATACCGTGGGTTTTATTAATACCATCTATCTAATACTACGGCCCATTTGCAACTAACTATGGTCCCGTCATTAATTGCGGGTTAACCACTTACAAATATTAATATGGGCTTTATTGACTCTTGACTATGACATGATCCCATGACATAAATAAGGGGGTTAGGGTGGGACCCTAACATGCCCTCCCCCTTAAGACTAGCCTTGTCCTCAAGGCTGAAGTTGCGGAAACTGCTGAAGAATAGTGGCTGGTTCCCAAGTTGCATCTTTCGGAGAGGTGTCTTTCCATTTGACGAGGACTTCCTTAATTATGCGGCCGCGCAGGTGCTTGTCTCGTGTGTCTAGAACCTGTTCGGGTTGAAGCCAGATTGACCCTTCTTCGTCTAATTCAGGTAGACTGGTTTGAACTCGGCAATTGTTCCCAATCACTTTCTTGAGGCACGATACATGGAAAACTGGATGGATTTTTGTTGTAGGTGGCAAAGCCAACTTGTAAGCCACTTCTCCAATGCGCTGAAGTACTTGGTATGGTCCGTAGAATTTTGGAGAGAGCTTTTGACAACCCTTGTCTTTGAGTGATGTTTGCTTATACGGTTGCAGCCTCAAAAAGACCTGATCCCCTTCTTGAAATTGGCGCTCTGAGCAATGTTGGTCGGCCTGTTGCTTCATGCGGTTCTGAGCTTGATGAAGATTCTCGCGAAGATGGGCGAGCATGGTTGTGCGGTGTTGTAGGAGTTGATCCATTGCTTGTACTTTGGAGCACCCCGTGAGATAAGAAGTAGGGGAAGGCGGAAGTTGACCATAGACTGCTTCATAGGGAGTCATTTTGGTGGTGGCATGATAGTTGGTGTTATACCACCATTCAGCCAGAGGTAACCACTGTACCCAAAGGTGTTGCTTTTCTGAAGTGAAACACCTAAGGTAGGTTTCTAGACATTTGTTGACGGCTTCGGTTTGACCATCTGTTTGCGGATGATATGAAGTACTGAGTTTGAGTTGAGTGCCTTGTATTCTGAAGAGTTCCTGCCAAAAATTACTGGTGAAGATCGGGTCGCGGTCGGACACAATAGAAGTGGGTATGCCATGCAATTTGAAGATATGATCCATGAAATATTGAGCAACCAAAGTTGGTGTAAACGGGCGGGGTAGGGCGCAGAAATGAGCATACTTCGACAGTCGGTCCACAACCACCATGATGACTGACTTGTTCCCTGACTTTGGAAGACCTGTAATGAAATCCATAGAAACCTCCGTCCAAATTGATGCCGGAATGGGCAATGGTTGTAATGTGCCTGGTGTGTTGACGGTTTCCCCTTTGTGGCGTTGACAGACATCACATTCTGCTACGAAAGTAAGGATGTCCTTTTTCATGCCTGTCCAAAAAAATGATCTTCTGGTGCGAGCATACGTCTTCTGAAAGCCCGAATGTCCTACAATGGGAGATGAGTGCAATTCTGCCAAAATGCGACTTTTGAGGGTGGATGTTGGTGATATTACGACTCTGTCCTTGTAGCGAAGAATATCATTCTGCCACGAGTAGCCCTTGCTGGAATTAGGATCTACCTGCAATTGAGAAATGAGTTGGGAGAGCCCGGGGTGTGAAAACCATTCCCTGCGAGCCTCTTCAATCTAGTCTGGAATGGGGAGGGAAATTGCGAGCAGAGTACTTTCCTCCTCAAATTGGCGCGATAATGCATCTGCTACACTGTTGTCTTTCCCTTTCTTGTAAATGATCTCATAATCATATCCCAGCATTTTGGCTAACCATTTATTTTGTTGTGGGGAGGATAGGCGTTGCTCCAAAAAATATTTAAGACTGTGATGATCTGTGCGGATTTGGAAACGTCGCCCCAATAAGTAAGGTCGCCAGGTCTCGACTGCATGTAAGATGGCCATCATTTCCTTCTCGTAGGTAGATTGGCCCAGATTCCTCCCACTGAGTTGTTGGCTTGTGAAGGCCAATGGTCGCCCTTCCTGCATTAAGACCGCCCCAATACCTGTACCTGAAGCATCACATTCAATGACAAAGGATTTGGTGAAGTCAGGTAGTGCTAAGACTGGAGTGGAACACATGGCGTTTTTGAGAGCGATAAATGCCTGTTGTGCTTCCTCATTCCAGAAGAAGGAATTTTTCTTTAGGAGTTGAGTGAGGGGCTTCGCTATGCGGCCATAGTTGCAGACAAATTTACGATAATAGCCTGTGAGACCCAAAAATCCTCTCAAGCTCTTCAAGGTCTTAGGTTGAGGCCATTCTTGCATTGCCTGGATCTTTTTGGGGTCCACCTTGACACCTTCACGCCCCACAATGTGGCCTAAATACTCAACTTCTTCCATGCCAAACGAACACTTAGACATCTTGACAAATAATTTATGCTTTTGGAGCAGTTGCAAGAGTAGATCTACATGCTGAAGATGTGCCGCCCAAGTGCCACTATAGATGAGGATGTCATCGAAGAAGACAAGGACAAATTTTCTGAGATATGGTTTGAGGATGTGATTCATAAGGCTCTGAAAAGTAGAGGGGGCATTACAGAGACCAAATGGCATGACCAGGAACTCATAATGGCCTTCATGAGTTCTGAAAGCCGTCTTGGGAATGTCGACTTCCTTCATGCGAATTTGGTGGTAGCCTGAGCGAAGATCCAACTTAGTGAAGAATTGAGCCCCATTGAGTTCGTCCAGCAAATCGTCAACCACCGGGATGGGAAATTTATCTTTGACTGTCAACTTATTGAGGGCCCTGAAGTCGGGACACATCCGCCACTCCCCATCTTTCTTGAGGACCATGACCACTGGGGATGAATAAGGACTAATGTTGGGACGAATGACACCTGCTTCCAACAATTCCTTGATGATTTTTTCTATTTCATTCTTTTGGGTGAACGGATATCTGTATGGCCGCACATTTGGGGGTTGGGCCCCTGGAACCAAGGTGATGCTATGATCATGTTCCCCTCGCGAGGGTGGAAGCTCATGAGGCTTGTCAAAGACTGTCCGATGGTTATTTAAAATCTGTTGCATCTCAGGAGGAATTGGCAGAGACATGGTTTCGACTACCTGGATGGCATTAAATTGAGCTACCACTCCATGATGGCCCTTTTTTAACAATTTTTCCATCTTATGCGAGCTGATGATAGAGGGGGCTCCCGCCTGGAGTCCACGGAGGGTATGTGTGGAGTTGTTCTGCTTAACTCATATATAACTCCTGGAAATCCATTGTGATTGGCCCAAGAGTGCGGAGCCATTCTGCGCCTAGGACAATGTCGCAACCCCCCATGTGTATTGCAAACATGTGGGTTTTCAACTGATAATCCCCCATTTGAAGTTTGACATTTTCACAGCGGCCTTCACATTTCATTGTGCCCCCATCTGCAATTTGGACTTGGAAGTTAGAAACTGCCCGTACAAAACAATGCGCTGCTTCGGCGATATTTTGATGGATGAAATTATGGGTACTTCCACTATCAATCAAGACTACTACTGGGCGATGTTTAAGAAAACCCCTGATTTTGAGAGTTTGAGGAGAAGAAATTCCTGCCAATGCATTTAGCGAAATAACTGGTTCGTCAGATACAATCTCCTTTTGGTTGTCTTCTTAGATCGCCTCCGGTTCCTCAAGTGGTGGATCTTCCTCGGTGGAGCTGTAGTCAGTGGCATCTATTTGAAAAAACTTGGGCTCCTTGCATTTATGACCCGGGGAATATTTTTCATCACAGTAGTAACACAGTCCTTGCTTCCTTCTTTCGGCCATTTCCGCAGGTGACGCCTTTTGAATCTTAAGTGTCTGAGTCGTGTTGGGAGCCTGTGGGGGACGACCTTTAGTGGGGAAGTTGGGGTGGCTGGATTGGGCTGTTAATGCACGTTCCACCTTACGAGCTACCTGGCAAGCCTCTGTCCACGTGGGAGGGTGGTGGAGTAGAACTTGAGCTTTTATGGCTTCTTTAAGGCCGCTAATAAAACATTCCATGTAGAACTCATCTATGAGACCCTTAGTGCGGAAGGCTAAGGCTTCAAAAGCGGTAATATATTCATCCACTGTACCCGTCTGTCGGAGCTTAGTGAGACGCCCCAAAAAAGAGTCTTCCTGTTCAAAGCAATTTCGAAGAGCTTTGGCAAATTGGGCCCAATTCTGAAAAGGTCCATTGCAACGCTGATGCCATTCCCCCCATTGCCATCGTTCATTGTCCAACTACATGGTCCCCACCATAAGCTTAGTCCCCTCATCTAGGATATGATTCAATTTGAAATACTACTCCATTTGTGCTAGCCATGCGGACGTGTGAGAACCGTCAAATTTATACATATCCAACTTGGGAGGTCGCTGACTGGGTGGTGGATGGGTGTGCCAGACATGAGGAGAGTGGCTAGACTCACCCTCATGGTATTCATGGCCATTATACGCCTCCTCGTGGGCTGGCTCCTTGCCCTTCGAGAGTGCTTCCTGTACCTGGAGACTTAGTCCGCGAATCTCATTTTGGATGTTGTTCATCACAGTTTGGATGGAGTTCACATGGTCTTCAATTTTTTCCATCCTTTCATTGGCCATCGCTTGAGCGCGAGTTTCTACCATACACCAACCTGATGAAAAATTGGGACTGCCTAAAAATTTTTACTAATAAATTGAATGGTACCACCTTGCTCAGCTCGTCGTCCTGATTCTGATGGGCTAGATCACCAATAAGCGCCTCGAAAGATCTCAGACTCTTATTTTTTTTTTTTTTGGAAAACTCCTAACGGAGTTTTACTCCTTCTTGATCAATACTGCAGTCGCCAAATCCTCAAAATGTCAATGCTGCCAAAAGTCCTGTGAAAAGTATTCCCCGGTATAGGAACCCTGCACAACAACTCCGATTTGGTGGATCTGAGAGATCTGAATGGTGGAACAACTGCTGCTGCAGATCTGATGGAGCTGTGGGACTGATGTCTGCTGCTGCAGCACGTCTTTGTACACGCGGATCTGATGTGTGATCCCCCGATAGAAAAGGGAACTATGGTCTAGAGGAGTGTCAGGTGCTACAGATCGCAATATACATAAGGGTCTGACAGTAGTACTCGGCCCAATGTTTCAAGGCTCTAACTAAGGAGGATCGACCGTACCCTTAGCCGTACAACCCGACTACCCTATAGTACGGGTGAGTAATCTCTCCGAGTGCTGTTCTCGATGTACTGTAGCCACAAGACGGCTGAAGGTTTATCTATGGCGAGGTTTCAAGGGAACCTAGGGGGCTTCCTATATACCCAGAGGGTACGTGGAAGACAGTCCGTGCACAGTTCTGTCTAATGCGCTACTACTCGAAGGGGTACCCACAGGGGTTACAAGGGAGTCCAACAGACGTGACCACCTCTTGTATTTCCTGCGTGCATGCCTCCCCAAATCCGCAGGTTTATGCGCTCAACGACAGATCCCGTGGTTTAAAGACGCCGGAACACGTCTCTAGCCAAAAAAAATTTTTGCTAAAAATTGGAGATCCCACCGAGCCCTGGAAAGTTCTCTAATACCACTTGTTATGCTCTTAACCTGCAAAATAATACCCAAATACAGAATATGCGAGAAAAAGATACCCAGAACACAGAATAGCAATGATTTTATTATTCAGAGAGCAATGTTCACATGCCTCTTCGAGGGGGCAACCTCCAATAGAGCAGAGCTCGATTACAAAATAAGACACAATACTCCTCACAGGGAGTCTCTATCCTTTATATATGACTCATACATGCAATACCACTGGCCAATACCATGGGTTTTATTAATACCATCTATCTAATACTACGGCCCATTTGCAACTAACTGTGGTCCCGTCATTAATTGCGGGTTAACCACTTACAAATATTAATATGGGCTTTATTGACTCTTGACTATGACGAGATCCCATGACATAAATAAGGGGGTTAAGGTGGGACCCTAACACACGAACATGAAGAATCTTTCTTGCTCATCCTTAGGTGAACTTTGGGCATTAGACACATGAAATTTCAACTGAAGAGCCAACATGTCAGACCAGTTGAATGGCCTACTTTCATTTCCAGTTGATCCAGCATAACAACCCAACTCTGTGGAAAGGTCTCTTTGCTCTCTTGACCATATAAGTGACATGCAAAGATGACTAAGATTTGGTAAGCCTTCCCAAGTGACTTCATCTTGTATACCTAGTTGGGTGTTGCTTTGAAGAGCTAGATCTAAGCCCAAGCAGCCCAGATCTACCGAAGGGAAAATTCAAAATGAGTAGATCTGAAAGTGTGCATGAAGGTTGGTGTAGATCTGAGTGAATGGTGATGCATGAAATGAAAACAAATGCAAGAATCAATCAAATAGAAGAAGAATGAAGCTTGAGGGGAGATTCGCTGCAACGACGGCTGTTAGTGCAGAAATGGGGTTATGCATGTGATGCTTAAGGAAGGCAATGAAAAACTTGAATCAACACTTCTAAAATTTAAAACAAACTAAAATACCATCGGTTGTTCAATAAAACTTGCAAAACATCACTCACACAAGCCAAGGAAACAAAAGCGACATCAAAGCAACAAACGGCATGAAAAGCAAAACTTACCTGGAAAAGTTTTGTCGATCGTGCTGAAGGTTCCTAAATGCCTCAGGAATTCTAGATCTCCAAGATTAAATGTCAAAATTAGCTCTAGTGGCATTTATTAAATAGATTTTATTGATTTAAGGTTTATGACGCGCATGCCAAAGATCTTGGAAAAAACAACAAGTGGCGAAAGTTTCTAAAATTTTCTCAAGTGTAACTCCCAAAGCTAAAAATAGATCCCTGTTTTTTAAGGCAAATTTTTTTTTTGCTTTTTTATTTTTTGGGAAGGGTTTCCATGCATGCATGGAGAAATTATGTAGTTCTAGAGGGAATCGAGCAACCTTCCAACATATGAATCAAGAAGGAGTTGAGGGAATGCTTCTGTGCAATTCCTGGGCTTAGTGGCTCTGGATGCCTCTCATGCTTTGCACAGTTTCCCAGCTGAAGACAAGCTTTTAGTTGGGTCTGCGCAGTTCTAGATTTGAAGCTCTCTCCTGGGATGATTTACACAATTCTTGAGAGCAAGGCTCACTACTAGGCTATTCTACGCAATTCCTGAGAGAAAGGTTAGCTTCCTTCTAGGACTACGTAGTTTTCCAAGGCAGTACAAGAATCGAATGCAACCAAGTCACAAGGGGTCATCTTGTGGTTAGAAAACAAAGCAAGTGATACAATCTGTAAAGTGAAAGATAACTTCAAATGAAAACACAAGTACATGAGCAGTGCAAGACAAGCTCCTAATATTTTAAGGAGGGAGGCTCCAAAATGAAGCAAAGGAAAAATTTTGGAGGGTGGTTGTATCCGCTACAACATTTTCATAACATGAGTTTCTAGAATCAAATGTCGCTATGCTGCTAGTTACCATCCATAGCCCTAGCGAAGTCATCCACTATCTTGAGATAAGGGACATTCTAAATTCTTGTTAACTCTTTGTGTTAGAGGCCTTATTTCAATTTATTTATAAAATATGTGCTTTTACTTGAATATATGTATTTCTCTTTACAGGATGGGAGGGTCATGCGTTGGACTTATTCCACTACCACTGACCTTTCTCCACTTCCAGTGAAAATCTATAGTCCTGGCATTGATATAAACATACCACATAGTAAGTTATCTAAACAAAAGGAGTGAAAGGATTGTGCACTAGGTTTTAATATAGTACTAATGATCTTTCTCTGCTTGTAGTAGGTGTCTATAGTCCCAGTGGAGATATCAACATGCCCCACTAAAAAAAAGCGTTCCTATCCCTAGGGTGGTATAGTGATTAAGGAAGATCTCATGCATGATTTTAACGAACTAGTTCCACAAAAGTTTCAATTAGATTTTATGAAAGTCGAACCTTATGTTTATAGTTATAGCACTTATAAGTTAATGCAATTCCTCATGGTAGTTGTGTGTAAGAATAATGAAAATAATGATGTGTTACAACTACTACAACCACCCTCCAATTTTTTCCCATGCTTTGATTTCAGAGCCTCCCTTATGTCCACAGGAGCTTATCTTTAACTATCATCAATTATTCATGTTGTGATCAAGACTTATCTTTTCATCTTGTGCTTTTGATTCCTTTTTTTGATCTCAATATGAACTTTTGCAGTCACAAGCAAGCTTCTGCTTAAACCTTGCAGCATTTCTAGGCTTGCCTCCAGAAACTATGTAATCTTGGAAGGCAAGCTAGCCTTGATAATCTAAATTGTGAAATCCTTATTGGTGGGCCATCCTTGATCTTAGAAACTATGAAATTATGGAGGGCAACCTAGCCTTGAGCCTAGAAACTGTGCAAAGCATCTCTTGAGCTCAGAAACTGTGCAATGCACTGAGTCTAGGAGTTTCCTGTTCCTTGGGAACCGCACAATCCTTCCTGGCAGTATGAATGGCTAGTTTCCTGAAAATAAAAAAGATAAAAGAAAAAATTAGCCCTTATAAAATAGGGAGTTATGATTAGTTTCCCGAAGAATGGCACACTTTCTATTTTTGAAATTCTACCAAGTGTCACCTTTTCCTTGATTTTAGGCATGCGCATCATAAACCCAAAATAGCCTAAATATATATAACGGAGGCCCCTATAGCTTATTTTTACATTCGATCTTGGAGATCTAGCATTCCCAAGGAGATCAAGGAGCCTTCTATGGAGTTTGCAGCACTTTTCTAGGTGAGTTTTGATTTTCTTGTCTTTTGTCATTTTTCTATTGCTTTTTGTCATTTCACTTCTATAATTTCTATTTTTCTTGTTTCTTTTCATGGTTGCTAGAATTTTAACTTATATTAGCTTGTACAAGTGTTGGTTCGGTCTATTGTTCGCCGTTTGCAAGTGTCGCATCATCTTTCTTGTTTTTTCCCATTAGTGGTCATCCTTTCGACGACTCCTTATGTATGTTTGTTTTTCCCTTTTGCATGTTGATCTTCTACACTTGATTTACACTAATCTATCTATCCTTAGTCATATTTTCACTCTAAATTGCACCATCACTCATATTTTCTAGTTTCCCATACTCTTTCTAGGCAGATCTACCCTTCCCTTGGCCCTTGTCTAGTTGGGCATTGTGAAAGTCCAAGGCTCAAGCTTGATGCTTGGCTTGTGGAACTACACAATGTGCATTACTTGGCTACCCCAACTGCACATTGTATAGTTATATGGCTCAATCTTGTCCCTTGGCCATTAAGACTACGCAATGCACAGTCTCCACCTCAATCTGCTCAGGTTGAGACTGTGCATTATGCAGTCTCTAGCCTCAAGTTTGTCCCCTAGCTATTGAGATTTCACAATGTGTAGTTCATGCAGCCAGTCCCTCTCCCTTCACTTCAATAATTGCGCAATCCTTCCCTTCAATCATGTGGTTTCCGCTGTGATATTTCTTTGTGAGCCATTTTTCTGAAGTTAATTTATGTATGCCATGAGTGCTTTTCCTCCTACAAGTATTGCAATTGTTGGGAACTTCTCTTCATCAGTCACAAACATCATGGCACTAAAGACATATACTTCAAAGGACACCACATAAACTAGAACTGAGGAATAAGTTGAGAGTACTCCAATGAACTTATCAGTTTACTAAAATACTCAAATGTTCATAGAGAAAGAATCAGATATCACATGGCAGAAAGTGAATGAAGCATTCTCAACAAGAAGCTTCAAAATAGACCTTGAAGATGGATAAGTGTATATCAATGTCTAAAGGTCAGGGTTACATAAGGCTTCATCCAAGTACCTAGCTTTCCCATGTGCAGACATTGTCAGCTGGACATTGTCTCATATAAATCCAAAGAATATGTCTTTAAACAATACCAATGGACAAAGACTTGTTTATTTTCTAGCACCATATTATCATCTCATGTATCATTTGTCGGAGCCAGAATCACTCCTCGACTCTTACTTCTATGCTACCACTAGCTACTTAAGAACAAGGGACATTGTTAAAACTTGGGTGAGAGATCAAGCAAAGTTCCGTCAGACACCTACCAACACCTACAAGACAAAATCTCTGAGGAGGGCCTATCGGCTCTTGATAGTACTAGGTTGTAGAATCTATGGTTAGCAGAGTACTGAGACCTTCCCTGAAGGGTTGAAATTCTTACTAAACTAGGTTGTGAATGAAGGAAGACCATTCAACTAGTCAGACTTGTTGGCTCAACAGTTGAAGACCCATGTAGCTAATGCCCTGAATCCTCCCAAGGGAAAGCAAGCTATATTTTCATGTATTCCTATCTATTGGATACAATTTTCATTCACAATGCATTCCCTGGCATGAATTGGTCCTGGACACCACAAGACCCTACCATGAAAATTCAGTACATGTTTCCTTCGGAGTGCAGCCATAGAGGATTAATGGAAAAGGTGATTGATCGCTTCCTCATTCCATTTTATAATTTGATCTTTGTGGAAGAACCACCTTGCATGTCACGTGGGGAAATGGAAGCAGTGTCGGAGATAGAAGATTGATTTGCCTCACTGGATGGCACTTTCCTCAGAGTGTTCGGCAGATAGAAATCTCTACATCTTTTATTGAGGTATGCCACCAATAATATCGTCATGCAAGAAGTTTCCTACCATATCTCCAAAGGGTTATCAACAATTTTGCACAGGAAGAAGAAAACACCTTGGCTCGCTCTTCCTATGTAGATCAGATCGTATGAAATCAAGAACTTGAAAGTCACAGACACTGAAGGCAAGGAAATAGATAAATTCACATTTGGTCATCTGAACTTCAATTTGTATGATCTATCAGACACCCACCAACACCTACAAGACAAAATCTCTCAAGAGGGCTTATCAGCTCTTGATAGTTCTATGTTGCAGAATCTATGGTCAAAACAGTACTGAGACCTTCCCTGATGGGTGGGCATTCTTACTGAACCAGGTTGTGAATGAAGGAATACCATTAAACTGGTTATACTTGCTGGCTCAATAGCTAAAGATCCATGTAGCTAATACCCTAAATCCTCCCAAGGGAAAGAAAGTTAGATTTCATATGTCTTCCTATCTACTGGATGCAATTTGTGCTCACAATGCATTCCCTTGCATGAATTGATCTTGGACACCACAAGACCCTGCCATGCACATTCATTGCAAGCTACTTTCAAAGTGCAACCATAGACGATTAATGGAAAATTCATTGATCACTTCCTCATTCCATTGTATAATTTGATCTTTGAGGAAGAACCACCTTGCATATCACGTGGGGAAACAAATGCAATGTCAGAGATAGAAGATTGGTTTTCCTCATTGGAGGGCACTTTCCTCAGAGTGTTCGGCTTATAGAAATATCTGCATATTTTATTGAGGTATGCCACCGATAATTTATTTATGCAAGAAGTTACCTACCATATATCCACAGGGTTGTCAATAGTTTTTCACAGGAAGAAGAAAACACCTTGACCTGCTCTTCCTATGTAGATCAGATTGTATGAAATCAGTAACTTGAAAGTTGAATATGTCGAAGGCAAGGCAATAGAGAAATTAGAATTTGGTCATCTAGACTTCAATCTATACATTCCAAGGAATGTTTGCAAAAACCACTATGCAAGGATTCATTCTTAGTGCCCAAGAAGGACCTTTCATAGACCCAAGGAGGAAGCATACAAGAATTACTTTGCGGAAAGAATAGGCTACTCCACATAAACAAGTCACTCCAGAGGTAGTACCAGCAGAAATGTGCAAACCAGTGTGCGAAAAGGTTAAGAGGAAGGTTGCACATAGCCTAGGGGGAAGAGTGAAGCTACAAAATGAAATCAGATCCAATCATTTTGAAAGTGGCCATAGCAGCAGAGAAGAAGAAGAAACAAAGGATGCAGGAAGTAGAGGGAAGAAAAAGAGAAGAAGAGATTGGATTAATAAAGACAAAATAAGGAAGAAGAATAAACGTGAAAAGTAGAAGAAGATGAAGCCGTATGAATACAAGTCGAACAACAAGAACATAATGGAAAGCTAGAGGATAAGAGAAAATAGATGTAGGACAAGGATCTCGCTCAGGAGATTGAGGAGTTGATCGAGATCCAAGACATGGAGGTGGAACTAGAGCCATAAAACCAAGATGTTGATATGATGCCAAGTACATAGAAGGTCACCATTCAATTTCCCCATCCTCCAGCAGTAGAGAAAGCTCCAAGCAAGGAAGAGGAAATTGTTCCTCTTGATGATGATCCAATCATGGACACGTACAATTTGACTTATGACGAGCTTTAGAAAAATATTGTACAAACAAGGAAGAAACATTTTCTGGATGATCTCACATATCCTGCATTCATCAAATAAAGGGTGATTGTGATAGACACCAGAAGAAATATGAATTCCATTTCCACAGCCAAATTGGCCTTCGCAGGTGCCACAAAGTCAAACATAGAGTATTTGATGGACGAGAACAAGAAATTGGCAAAGAACATGTAAGCTGCAAGGAAAGAGTTTGAACAACTATGATCAAAGGTTCAGAATACAACTCCCACATAAGTTTATCTAGAAGAACTTAAGGCAGCTATACTTGGTGAAGTACTGACATTGGGAGTAACTATGCAGAGATAGTATGAAGAACTTGTCAGAATGCATAAGGCAGTTGTCCACTTGCACGACATGCAAAAAAAGTATAACAATAATGCTAAATCTCTTCAGGCTTTCCATACATCCATCATTGTCATGCATGAATGGTCAATGCAATACAAAGGGGCACCATCTGAATTGGAAAAGAAAACAAGGCAGAGTTGGAGAAAGTGCAAGTGCATATGATGATTCATAAAAACAAAAAACTCACCTCATTCATCGTCAATATTTAGGCCACATATGCACAATTGTAAAAAAACATGGATTTCATGGTTAAATCACACAAGATCCCATTAATTGGCTCACTCACTGAAGCCAAACGTAGTAATCAAGTCAGGAAGGGGGTTGAAGAATACTTAGACTGGTTTAGACAGATCACTACCATGGAAAATCTTGAAGTGAATAGGAATAAAATGCAGAAGTACATTGGTGGCCCTGCCCAAATAAATACCATGATGCTCATGTTAAAGAAGGAAATCTAGACAGGCTCCAAACTAGTATTCCCGAATGCCATGGAGGCTAGAGTCCACTTTCAGCCTGATCCCATAGCACAGTTTTGGGAATTCATCGCACAGTACAAAGTTTGGCACTTTCATGTGACTAAGAATCTACAAGTTGAAGTTGTTGAGCTAGAGCTTCCCCAAACTCAATATTTACTTATTTGTCTTGTTAGGCTATCTAGTTGTCTCCACACAATTTTTTCCTATATGGGTATGAGTATATTGTAATATTATTTTGTAAGTAATTTGTAAGTGAAATTCCAAGTGTCAATTGTGGAATGTGAAGAGTCATGATGCAATGAATTTAAAGAGTCATATTGTAATGAATTTGAAGAGTCATGAGGAAAGTTCAAGAGTTACAAAGGGGAAGTGAATAGTCACCCATTTTGTTATAAATATGTCCTCATAACTCATGTAAAGGGCTTTTTGGAGCCAAGATTTTGGATAGGATTTTAGCTTAGAATTAGGAGGTTCAGAGTTTGTTGGGAGCCTTGGCTTCTCCGTAGCATAGAGTGATTATATTTCTTTGGAGGAGCAAGTGTAGACTTCATGTTCCACTATTGGGGCTAGTGGTTCATCAATGGTATATGTATTCCTGGAACTTTCACTTTAATAAAAGCGCAGAGCTGGCATGTTTGCATATATTGTGAATATAGTAGGAATATTCTTGTTATGTTTGCAATATATGTTATTTCACTTACGCTAACACTTATGAACTATTTCGTTTGCATTAGTATGAATCTTGTTGAATGTGTGATCTTGTTTATTTTCATCATGGTTAATGTGTGAACTATTTTGTAGGCTAACTCATGATGCCTTTATGCTCGTGTGTTCCTTTCAAGCTACATACTATTATAGGATTCTAAGGGGCTCACTCATTTTCCCCTCATGTGTTAGAAACTTTCATACATTGCACTTGAGCCTCTGCTGAGTCATATACTTGTTCACTGGAGTCACAATTACACCACTCTATGCATTATTACAACCAAGGCACATCATTAAAACCCATTGCTTTGGCAAGCAGGCCATATTCCAGATGGGACTCCTACACCAAATGGTGTGAAGTCTAATTGGAACTTCATATCTGGGAGACCCCCTGAATGTTGGCAGGTCCAAAACCAGCAACATTTCTAGCACTAGAAGGAGGGCTAGATGACAACTTGAGCCCATGAAGTTTGTTTGAACTTTTCATATCTGTAATGGCTTCTTCCCATATCTTAACATTGACATGGTTTTCCATAACCGCAAATCCAAAATTTCCCATGGGAATAATCAATGACTTATCGAATATGAAATTTGATGGTGAGGGTGGAACAACCATTCTCGAACACATTGTTCACTTTCTTGAGTTTTGCACTAAGCATGATATTCACTGCGAGGATGTTTCTTGCATATTGTTCGTTTTCACATTCGAAGCGCACATCAAGGAATCATGTTACACATTTCTTGTCACTTTCATACACTCTTTCAAACATATTGTCAAAGATATCTACCACACCATTGACATGTATGATTACAAATTTTTTTTCAAGAATATCATGCATTTGCGAAAAGCACATGATGAAACTCTTAATGATTTTCACGATCTTATTATTCATTTCTATTTTAAATTTTATGAAGAGATATTGATTGGAATTTAATTAAAGATAAGTTCAAATTTCTTGTTCATATTTCAATGAATCTAAAAGAATATGAATCTTTTAAAAGTCTCCCAACATACACTAGTTATGGAGCTCCCAAATCTGCGATGAAGGAAGTTGTTGTTCCAAGTGACTCTTCAGCTTCCCCTCATCAAGTAGCTCCATTTACATAGGTTGATGTTGGGGAACTTGAGATCCCATCCATTGATCTACCACCATCTTTTCCAACCCTGCATATTCATAATTTAAGCGCAAGTTTGGACTACAAATCTGATTTTTTCTGGTGATGTTCTTTCTCCTTTCCCTCCATTTGTTGATTCCTTTGGTCCTCCCGATTGTGAGTTGCTGTGATTACCTATGTCAATCACTTATGATGTCCATGAGGATCAAACTCAGGATGGAGTTAGTGTTGACCAACCAACTTGCGATATCATTTACGATGAGTATGTGTGGGATTCTATTTATGAACAAGAATCTACATTGCAAGTTGATGTTTCTCCTTGTTCACCTCTCCCTCATTATCCTGACATCTTCCATGATTCTTTCATTCCTGTTGAATCTTTCAAAGAATCAGTTTCTAACGATGTTAATTCTGATCACACTCAGAACTCATGGAATGTCAGTTTTACATCTGAACATGGAGAGGAAGAATATTCTCTTATTGGTCCTTCTAATTCATCATCTATTCATTTTGTAGAAACAGAGGATGAAATTTCTTGTTTTCAATATTCCCCTCTTTATGATTCATCACATCAAGAGGGTGCCTCTATTTATGTTGACGAACTACCTAATCATGGTTGTCATGATCTATTCATTGACTCATCTAGTCACGACTCTTATTTTTCCGTTGTTGATCTTTCTAAGCCAACGTTTTTTTATACCTTCTGATCTCTTCAAACTTCCACAAGTTGTTGAGGCACTTTACCCGAGTTGATGGTTATGTTAGGTTCACACAGTCTTGAGGTCAGTTCCAGTGTTGATCAAAATAGTGCTCTATCTTCCAAGGATCCTCATCATTTGATCGAACATATTGCAAATCCATATGTATCTCAATTTTCGCATCCTCCTTTTGTTTTGCATGATTATATCGCTCAATCATTGGAGGAGTCATACCTGGCAAGATATGTTGTGAAACATAAGTTTTTCACTTTCTTTATGTTTTTGAATTCAGAAGGTTAAAAGGATGCTCTTTCATGTTATCTTGTTTTGATGTGTGTAGACACCACAATGCATCTGCAGAATGCTTTGCATTTTCTTTTCTGTCATATTTTTCTACATGCACTTTCACTCTTCGAATGTCAAACATGCATCGATTTATGAGATGTTTTTTTTTTTGTTATTTTTAAAAATATTTCCTGATATGGATTCCCTCACCTATATAGTTAAGCCTATGCATCAATGGTTGCACTGGAATTTTCATTTTGCGTAAGCCTGACCTATTCTCGGTTAGTTTAGGAGTGGGGGTAGTTTGTTTATTTCTTTGTTTTGTTTTGTTTTGATTTACTTTTTGTCCTTCCCCTTCCCTTTCCTTTTGTTGTAGAATACCTGCCCCATGAGACCATGTTTGGTTTTAAAGTAAGCATGGTGAAGCTTGGGAGGACATTATGCTACTGCCAATTCTTGGTTATATATTTATTCCCTCTCTTTGTGTGGATCTTATACCTTTAGTTGATGATACCCTGATTGAAAATAAGTTTTTTTCATAGAAAACCATAGTGGAATAAAGATGCTTAATCTATAACTATTACCACCTACTCTAATCAGTTTTATATTGTTCGATTTCTTCTTGTCAACATAGCTGATTAGACTAAGGATGGGAGGAAACTTTAACATGTGAACTATATTTCAGAGGTGTATAAATATCCTTCTCTGAAGGGACAACCTCTACTACTCTCAATAAGTCGTGATCCCTCTTCTACCTTATTAAATGAATAAGTTCCTATGAACGGTTCTTTGAATAAATAAATAAATAAATGTAAAAAATAATAAAATAATAAAAGGTAAAAGAAGAGAAAGGCTTCTTGCTCAGAGAGGTGAAGGAAGCAACCCCGTTGAGGTATTGTCTAGGCTCGCTGGTAGTAGAGTAATGTTTGTGTCCCTGAAGTGACTCCATCAGGGTATTGTATAGGCCTGCTGGAAGTGGAGTAACACCAGATATGAAAACCAAGACTCTGGAAATCCTGCTTCACCTATGTATCTGTATACTCCCCATCCCCAGTCAAAACAACTCAGTTTGACTTGCCTTTGAAGTGTGTTACCGATGAAGAGAATGGTAGGGGCTATATCTTTTACTTAAGCTAAGTAAAGAAGTGATGGTGTTCAATGAACTAAAAAATACTTCTTGAATAGTTAGACACAATTCACATGAGTTAAGATCCATATAGAGAGTTTGAGTTATATTAGTGTGTCGCTAAGTGTTGTAGTTGATACAACCACCCTCCAAAAGTTTTCCCATGCTTTGATTTCAGAGCCTCCCTTCTGTCCACAGGAGCTTATCTTTCAATGTCATCAAATATTCATGTTGTGCTTGTCATTCCTTGTTTTCATCTCGATCTTAACCTTTGCAGTCACAAGCAACATTCTTCCTAGACCTTGTAGCATTGTTGGGCATGCCTCCATAAAATGCGCAATCTTGAAAGGCATTCCAGCCTTGATAATATAAACTATGCAATCCTTCTTGGCAGGAAAAACTCGAGCTTAGAAATTGTGCAATTATAGATGGCAGCGTAGCCTCGAGCCCAGAAACTGTGCAAAGCATCTCTTAAGCTCAGAAACTGCACAATGCACGGAGTCAAGGAGTTTCCTGGTCCTTGGGAATTGCACAATCCTTCTTGTAAGTTTGAATGGCTAATTTCCCGAAAAAAAAAAGAAAAAAAAAGCGAAAAGAAAAAAATCATTCCCTAGAAAATAGGGAGTTATATTTAGTTTCCCAAAGGATGGCACACTTGCTATTTTTGGAATTTTGCCAAGTGTCACTTTTTCCTTGATTTTAGGCATGTGCATCATAAACCCTAACCAGCCTAAATCTATATAATGTATGACCCTATAGCTCATTTTTACATTCAATCTTGGATCTCTAGCCTTCCCAAGGAGATCAAGGATCCTTTGGTGGAGTTTGCAGTGCTTTTTCGAGTGAGTTTTGCTTTTGTCGTCGTTTGTTGCTTTTTTGTCACTTTTTTTTGTTTCCCTTCTATGAGTCTCATTTTTATTTTTTATTTTCATGGTTGCTACATTTTAACTTATATTATCTTGTACAAGTGTTGGTTCAGTCTATCGTTCACCTTTTACAAGTGTTGCATCAACTTTCTTGTTTTTCCCATTTGTGGTCACCATTTCAGCGACTGCCTATGCATGTTTGTTTTTCCCTTTTTCATGTTGATAATCTACACTTTATTTACACTAATATATCTATCCCTAGTCATATTTGAACTCTAACTTGCACAATCACTCAGATCTACCAGTTTCCCATACTCTTTCCAAGAAAATCTACCCTTCCCTTGGCCAACATTTTCCTTGTCTAGCTATGCATTGCACAAGTCCAAGGCTCAAGCTTGATGCTTGGCCTATGGGACTATGCAATACATCATGCCTATCTAGCCCAACTATGTATTTCATAGTTCCAGGGCTCAGGCAAGTCCCTTTTCCACTAAGACTGTGCAATGCGTAGCCCCCACCTCAATCTGCCTAGGTTGAGACTGTGAATTTCTCTGTCTCTAGCCTCAAGTTTCTCCCCTAGTTGTTAAGACTACACAATGCATAATTCATGCAGCCATTCCCTCTCCCTTCACCTCAATAATTTTGTAATCCTTCCCTTCATTCATGTGGTTGCCGCTATGATCTTTCTTTGTGAGTCATTTTTCTGAAGTTAATTTATGTTTGCCATGAGTGCTTTTCCTCCTACAGGTATTGTAGTTTTTGAGAAATTATCTTCATTAGTCACTAACATCATGGCACCAAAGAGATCTAATTCAAAAGACACCACAAAAATCAGCACTGGGGAGGTATTTGAGAGTACTCTAATGAAATTACCAGTTTACTCAGATACTCAATTGTTCATAGAGAACGAATCATATATCACATGTGTTGTCATTCTGTATTTTTGAGGTTGAGGGAGTAAACACATAGGAAAACATAAAAACCACTTTGGAAGTTGGGATCTAGACTTGCTAGCTTCAGAGAGGGATCTCTCTGTAAAATTTAGCTATGTTTTATGTGAATTTTAGGCTAATTATGACTGTACCAATTGTTTTGATTTAAATTTTTTGGTTGATTTAAGTGTTATAATTCCATTGGGCTATGGAGTCTGAAGGTTTAACTGGATTTGGCATCAAATTTTAGAGGAGTTTCACAGGGCAAGCTAGGTTGCACTATTTGGATCTTTTCAGAAATTAAATGGATTGTGAAATAGCAGAAATGTAAGACTCAATAGAAATTAAGGAGCAACTAAGAATTCCTTAATTTGACTTCAGTGGAAAACATGAAAATTACTAACAACCAAAATATGGTTCTCTAAATAACAAATCCTATTCCTCATAGTTTTTGTTAAGTAATTAAGATTTTCATAATAACAGAGAAAGAAAAACATTGTTTAAACAAATAAACTGAAGAAACATATCACCATTTGGTACACCACATGAATCTTGTGAAAAAGGTCCCTATATTATTGATGCTCCAACTACTTTGAAAATTACAATATGCAGAAGAAATTACACTCAGAAATCAACCCTTAATACTTCAAACAAGGAAGTATTTATACAAATAATTACAAAACGTTTTCAAAACCGACAATGTATTATTAGCCTAATTCTAAAAAATAAGATTTATCTCTAGAAGAAAAATAGGCCACGTAGATAGCGGCATGGAAAGGTGGTTTTGCTTTGGTAGGTTCGGTTGTTGAATCAACCCAAAATGGTGTTGCGTTGATGTGATGGTTGTTGTGTTGGCTGATGTGCTAGTCACTATCTTTACTGCATCCTAATTACTCTTTAATCCAATAAATCACAGAGTTCTTCCCATCTCTTTTCATCTGGTATGGTTAATTTAATTACCCTCCATAAATTTCATCAACTTTTGTGTATTTTACAAAAGTTGGCTTCACTGTAAAAACATGTTTTACCTCATTCTGTATGTAGAAGTCATTTGTCATGGTTTCTAAAAATGATCTTGTTGTCATACTGCCCTTTATCCCACTGAACTTGACACTGCTTCTGGCCATTTCTTTCATTTTCAAAACATAGTCTTCCTGAGTGATTAATTTATCATTAATCACATATATGTTGGGCAGCCCTTTCTGGATTAATGCTTCAATTCTATTGCAGAACCTGTTTACTCCCAGCTCCAATGTTTCACATCTTTCCTCCAATTGATCAATGAGGTTCCTTTTGGTCAAAACTTTCTTGACTTCCAAAATAGTGGCAGTCTTGTGACTAATTCCTAATTCTTCAATTTCATATTTAGATTTAGAATTCAGGAATCTGATAATGTTGGAGGATTATTTGGGCATCTCTCCAAGCTTTTCCCTTACCTAAACAATAGTTTCTGAGGATTTTTTATCAGTTCTTTATGTTCAAAGATGATTTGGATAGATAACCAAATCTCATTTATAGAATCCAAAATACCCATCCAAATCGTTTCCTTGCCTTGGGCCAAGGTCTAACCAATTGATGTATCTTTTTCTACCTTATGCAACTTCTCCAATAGTATTTGTGATTTATTCATTTCAGTAAGACGAGAAGCTTCAACTCTAGCTTTCTGTACTTCTAGAGCTTTGAGTTTCTCCTGCAAAGTCTTGATCTCTTCTAACTGGATTGATATGTTCTCCAATGTCTTTGTCACTTGTTCAGCACTTGCAATATGAGTGGAAGAAGTAGTTGCAGTGGTTTTTCCTCTTGCTTGAAGTTGAGAAATGGGTATGGCATCTAGGGAGACAATGGACATTTTTTGAATATGTTCTTTCTCTTTTATCATCTTCTCCATTTCTTCCTCCATCTATCTGATCTGTATATTATTCTCTATCATCAACTTCGTCATGGCAGCCTTTTGTGCCTCATTTTCTTCAATGTATTTGGTCAAGGGATCCTCTATGGTTAGAAACCTAAGCTTCTTTCTCAATGCTGCAATATCCAAATTCTTCTTCTTGATGATATCCTCTGCAGCATTTACATCTTTAGGATCATATCCTATCTTGATTATCAAATCTTCCAAATATTTGATCCTATTATCCTTTGCTAAGGAGGATATCTTTTCCATTTTCAGCTAAGACTGAACATTGGCAAATGATACCTGCAACTTGGACAATGACATAGTAGTATTAGTCAATGTAGAATATATCATCTCACTAGTATGTTTATGCATCTCCATTTGATCAATGTGATAGATGTCTTTGGCACTGAAATCAAATGTAGAACTCTTGTAGTCTGCTGATGTTTTTGGATGTGGAGTTTGGGCCTCAAGAAAGGCCATCTGCATCTTCCCATTCTCTATGTCAAAAAATCATAACAATATTCTCTATGAGCTAGAGGTCTACTTCCAAAATGGATTATAGGTATAGTTTTTAAGAATCTCATTCTTAAGCTTAATCTCTTTGTACCTATCAAAAACTGTCTTTTCCTTCTCTCATTGGATCTTCTGTGGATCTAGCTTTGTCTCCCTCTGAACTTGTGATGATAAAGGTTTAGTAGAATATGTTACAAATTTGCTACTTGCAAGTGGTGAATCTGTAATTATGATGGCAACCTTCTCTTCTGTCTCTTTGTCCACATCTGTCCTAAGAGTCAATTTTGTCATTTTTCTGTAACTGATCTTGAATTCTTTGGCCTCACTTCCTGTTCTTGATGATGATCCCTCCTCTCTTTGTCTTTTTTTTTTTTTTCTCTTGAGTAGTGGGAGTTTGTAAACTTGAAGTAGAAAAGAGTTGTTCTTCAGCGTCCCTTAAGATTCTCTTTCCATTCCAACTAATTTGCATAATTTTCTATCTCAGGCCTTGAGGTATGGATATAGGGAGTAGTTTTAGTTTCTACTCCGAGTTTTGAAATAATACCACAAGGGTCATAAGACCATGTAAAACTTAGGTTGAATTTCATCTCTTTAAGAAGTTTATCTACTTCTTGACCTGTTGTCCTGGTATTACATACAAATGGGCCCACCTGTGTCTTTATGTGAAACTGTGATTTCTTCTTAGCCACTACAAAATGAATGTCATCAGAATTTAACATTTGTCTGATGTATTCCAGGGAAAAAATCCTCATGGGGAGGTATTTAGGGAGTTTGTATGGTGCCAATTTGCATCCATAAACTTTGATTTCTTTGTAGTTTTTGTATAAATACCAATCTCTGGTCTTGTCCTGAGATATTAGATGTAAAATTCTTTTAATATCTTCACTAATTTTGGGCTGTATGGAATTGTTAAGGATGTTCATGGCTAGGTGAACAAATTCCTCAAGAAGCTGCTTGTAAGCAAACCCTTGCTTCTCTTTCATGACTAGTGAGGTCCAAAAAATCACTAGCTACTAATTTCCTGCATCATCTAGCTTCTGCATTGCAAAATTGAACTTATCTACTTGATAATAAAGGAACATGTAGATTAAAATAGAGTTGTAATTAAACATCTTCTCTGTGGGAAATTTTAGAAACTGTTCATGAATGTTATCAGCCAATAATTGACTGAAATTGAATATAATGGATGGCTTACTATCTGTGGAAAATATGGAGAGGAAACCTAAGATGGGCTCATCTACCCACTGATCAGAGTGATAACCCAAAATATATGAAATTAAGGATATAGGTTTTTTTATCTTGATCAAGGAAGATGGAGGAAGGATAAGGAGGATTGTTCTTAGGTAATTGGGCATTCTCAGGCAAAAACATCTCGAAAATTTTGGCTCTGGTAGCGAAATCAAGCTTCTGATAAATCTGGGTGAGGGCTTCTAAGGAGAAAGGGGCACTATTTTCCACAAGGGGAGGTAACATCATTTGGTTATAGACTAAGAAGTAATGGTAAAGAGGATGTCACTGAATGAGGCCATGATAGCTCTTTGCGTAGGGACATAACATGCCTAACATTTTCTGGTGAATTCAGGGGCTTGGAAGGTTAGAGGGAAGATATAATGGTAAAGATTGGACTCCCAGAGCCCAATTTCATCAGTTTTATCTGCATGTTTGTCTTCCATCCAACAGTATAACTCTAAAATCTCACAATCACACTAAGTTTCACTAATCTGATAATCCATGTCAACTAGAGGAATGTGATTTAAATCTACAGAGGAAGGGATTAATGGATTAACAATTTTATCTTGGGTTTTACTCTTTGGAGGCATGACTGTATCAATGAATAATCACAGTGAGATAAAAGAAGGCTTACCGAGAATAAATTTAAGTTAAATGAATTGTCAAGGGAAAGGAGACAGAGTGTTGACAATTCTTGTCTTGGTCTGGTCATGTGAATACTATGAAAATGATTGCTATGTAAATCTGCAAATAACAAGGAATAAGCCAGTGAAAAAAGGAATAAAGAAATGGTTCCAAAATTTTAAACAATGTTGTGAAAGTCTCGTTGGAAATGGCGCAGGACCATTAAGTTTGAACAGTTACCCGGGAATTGTGAATTTAATGTCGAATGGTTATTTTTGTCGGGAGAGCATTTAAGTGGATAACGGCTAGGTGACGTGGTGGAAACGTCGTGGTAGGGATGCAGTAAAGCGAGCGAGGGGAAGGCTGTTTTAGAGGGGGTATAAGGTGGTAAACAGTATCCACCAGTAGGGGTGTGAAATGCAGAGAGGGTGCCACATAGGGATGGGGCCCAGTGGGAGAAATAGCCTTTTCGGGACCCCCCCCCCCCTAGTAAAGGCAGGATGGAGAGGGGGGCCGAAAGAAGATATGGACCATGGATCATGATGGGGGAAGGATCTCGATGCTCTAACAACAATGTCATTTAACCAAATACGACAAAGAGAGATTTGTCAACATGCACCTTTGATTTTGTATTTTGGACTTAGGATAAAGGTTAGGAATAAAAACATGTAAAAAACACTTTATCCAATCATGCCCCTTTGCCTTTTAGAATGTCATTAAAACTTAGGATAAAATGTCATAGGCATATATTTACAAAACCAACTATTTTACCTACCCTTAACTAAACTAACATTTTATTTTTCTAAAGAGTGCACTTAGACTAGCAAACCCACATTATTTTCTTTTGTACATAATGAAAAACTATCTAAATCCTATCCCTTCTTTCTCCTATTGGTTTAGATTAGACAATTGAATCAATGTCATTTTCTACCTAACTACTGATTTAACAAGATTAGAATGTTTGGCAAATCTTTATTCTCTAACCTAATTTATAGAAATTGAAACATGTTTAACCATGATTATGTTGTATGATTAAACAACTAACTAGTCATTGTGGCATTTTCAACAAGCTGCACACATCCTTTATTTAACAATGATGAAGAAAACTATCTATCAGTAGTGGAATTTGGACTTGCAACGCTTTCAGTATTATTTCTTTTTTGTTTTTCTTTTGATGGTGTTCTATCTTTTATTCTTTTTCAATATTTTTGTTTTTCCTCTTTTTTCTTATTTATACCCTCTTTTCATTTTTATTCTATTTTTCTTTTATTTGGAAATCATTGGCATATTGAAAATTATTTACAGTATAATATTCTTGAGATACAATACTCAAATACCTTGAGATCCTATAAATTATAGGACCCTAACAACATGGCAGAAAGTGAATGAAGCATTCTCAGCAAGAAATTTCAAAGCAAACCTTGAAGAATGGTAGGTGTATATAAATTTCTAAAGGTCAAGGTTACATAAGGTTGCATGTAGGTACCTGGATTTTCCATTTGCAGACATTGTCAGCTAGATAATGTCTCATACAGATCTAAAGACTCTAACTTTGAACAATGCCAACGGAAAAATGCTTGCTTCTTTTCTGGCACCAAATTATCATCTCATGTATCATTTTTCGAAGTCAGAATCACTCATGGATTCTTACTTCTATGCTACCACCAACTACTTGAGAAAAAATGACATTGTCAAAATTTAGGTGAGAGAGCCAACAAAGTTCCTTCAAACACCCACCAACACCTATAAGACAAAATTTCTCAGGAGGGCTTGTCATCTCTTAATAGTTCTATGTTGTAGAATCTATGGTTAGAAAAGTACTGAGACCTTCCCTGAAAGGTGTGAATTATTACTGAACCAGGTTGTGAATGAAGGAAGACCATTCAACTCATCGAACTTGTTGGCTCAGTAGTTGAAGATCAATGTAGCTAATCCCCTGAATCCTCCCAAGGGAAAGCAAACTAGATTTTACATGTTTTCCTATCTACTAGATGTAATTTGATCTCACAATGCATTCCCTAGCATGAATTAGAACTGGACACCACAAGACCCTATCGTGAAAATTCATTACAAGTTGCTTTCAAAGTGAATCCATAGAGGAGTAATGGAAAAGTTGAGTGATCACTTCCTCATTATGTTGTACAAGTTTATCTTTGAGGAAGAACCACCTTGCATGTCATGTGTAGCAATGGAAGAAACTTGGGAGATAGAAGATTAGTTTTCCTCACTGGATGACAGTTTTCTCCCAATGTTCAGAAGATAGAAATATCTAAATATTTTACCAAGGTATGCCACCGATAAGTTAGTCATGCAAGAATTTTCCTACCATCTCTCCAACGGGTTGTCAGTAGTTTTTTACAAGAAGAAGAAAGCACCTTGGCCCGCTCTTCCTATGCATATCGGATCATACGAAATGAAGAACTTGAAAGTTGTAGACACCAAAAACAAGGAAATGGATAAATTCACATTCGGTCATCTAGAATTCAATCCATACGATCCAAGGAATTTTTTCAAAGACCATTGTGCAAGGATTCATTTTTAGTGACCAAGAAATACCTTTCGCAGGCCCAAGGAGGAATCATGGAAGAATTATTATAATGCCTCCAACTCCCGCTAGCTAGTCAGTTTCACAGGAACATCATAGGTTACTCCATAGAAACAATTCACTCTAGAGGAAGTGTTGGCTTGATGGGCCCTAACCTAGGTTCAATGTTAAGTAGCCAAGCAAAGCCCTACACTACTGGCCCTTTCGGCATCAATCCGCGGAGCGCAGATTGAAGTCTCACCAAAAGCAGTATAAGGGGATGCAGGAACCAAGCTTTTGCACCTTGAGATGGTTGTGATGTCGATTATATTCCCTAACCCTTTCTTCACGTAGACTGATAAGCCCTTTAGGGCCTATCAAAGTACTTCTCTTATTCGTTCTTGAAGTCTTCAAGAAAGTCTCTGGTCGTCCTTCACAAACCCTAAATAGATATATCAGGCACTTACACGCCTCTATAATTACTCTTACTTCTGTATTTACTCAGTTTCACTTAAGTATTGGTTAAATTTAACATGAATTACAGTTATCTTCGCGTAAACGGATATTCTTACTTGTGTTTATATGACAAAGTAAAATACATAGATTTCGGGCATCAATATAGCATTAATTCATAACCCCAGAATTCAACATAACATAATCGCAACATTCATGACAGAAGTAAAATAACGCATATAGAGATAATTCTAGAATACTTCTCTTTATTGATAATCTTGATTTCCAATATAGACTCTAACTACCCTGCGCACACAGCTGCAGGGGTCTGCGCACTCAGCTGCAGACTTCTACCCTAGGCCTTTGCGCACTCAGCTACAAAGCCTCTTCCTATGCTAAGACTCTTTGCTCTTAGCTCTCACAAACCCATAAAATTACTCATAACTCTACCAAAAACTTGTTAACTGCCTTAGACTCTTTTAAGACTCCCTTTTTATACAATCCCATGGTCTACAAACCAACAGCAGATCTCATCAAGCCAACACAAACTATCTAAACTAAGGGCGGAAACCCTTTTTGACTATTTACATATTCACGCTCCGTGACCACAAAATGCGGAGACTTTACCTTCTTTACACAAAATTTGGGCCTTTAGCCCCAAAACTTGGGCTTTTAAATCAAAAATTGACCCTAGGGGACCCATTCGCAACAAGCCCCCAAAACAAGTATGGTGACTCGCCCTTAAGTCACTCTATTGGCACAGAGATCTTGTCATGAAGACCTCCCAGCTCCACTTGTACCACTACGACTTCAACGGTGCACTACGTTGCCGCTTGCTTCACCTGCTTGACCAGCTGCTTTGTCGTTGGCTCTGCACTATCTGCCTGTATTTTTTGCTATGTCACCTACAGACTGGCCAATTTCCCTTCAATGGAGGTAGTGAGTACATAGGCCTCCTCCAGCCAAGGCCCCAATCTCTCTTTGATTATTGTCTCCTTGAGCTGAGCTGCATCCACCTATTCTTTTAGCACCTTTGCTTCCTGCAACTTCGTTAACCTTTATGTAATGGCGACGGTGCACTTCGTCACTTTAACCTCATCATATCTCTGCTGAAGCTCCCGCGCCTCTATCTCCAGCCTCTACACAGTGGGAACCTCCTGAAGGTTGGTGACTACTTCAAACAACTACTCGAAGAGTGCATTTCACTCCTTCACAATGGCATCTATAGGTGTTATGACATCTTCGACAGTGGCTTTGCGTTGTTCCTTCACCTCTGGCAGAGTCAAAGGTTGGGGCCACAACTCGAGTTCTACAATATTAAGGTTCAAATCAAACTGAATCTTAGCCATTTTTGTTTGTGCTTCGTGCACTCTGGCAGCGAGCTTATGAATTCTCACATTCATTGGCGCATCTTCAAGAATATCTAGCTTGGGAACAATCCTGCATGCCTCAGCCACTACCTTGGTCGTGTGCTCATTCTTGTTTGTGATGGCCTTAAGAAGATCAATGGAAAAATTCTTTTGTGCAGCCATCTGAGCATTGTTCACCCTTTACTCACTGATAACATTCAGTGCACGCTGTTCTCAAGCCCAAAGTTCCGTAATCACACCATCCTGCAGAGTGTGAAGGGCTTCACTAGGAAGTGCGGCCAAGTTTAGCCCAACCCCCTTGAGGGTGCTAACAGTGGCCTTGTCAGCTTCTGCTTCTATGGTTAGCACTCCATCCAGTAGTGCTATTGCCCAAGGATCTAGTGTGCGCACCATTTCTGCTGCCTCCAACGTTCCAGGCGCCAAACTAGTTGATGCCACGCTGCTTCACCCCACACCAATCTGTACCTGTGATGCCTGGATCTATAGCTTGTGCAGACTTGTTTGAATGACACCCAATGCTTGTTGCTACTACTGCTCAAACTACTGCAACAATTTTGCAATTGCATCCATCACAGTGTCACCAATGTCATTCAAATCACCCTCTATCAAGGTGATTGGATCAAGGGATGTTTTGTTGGCCTTGGACTTCTTCCGTGGCCCTACTTTCTCCTGATCCCTATTGTGCTTAACCCAGAATGGAGTAGTCTTCGGGTCTGCTCCTCCCTGGTCGGATCACTTCTCTTCCTCTTCTGTCTCTGGGGAAGGAGATTTCTGACTCCTGTCAGAGTCACGCTCCTCCTCTTCTTCTTGCCCTTCTATCTGCTTTTTGGCAGCGTGCTCCGCTTTGGCTTTGTCCTCAGCCTCTTTCTTCCTCTTCTCAGCCAACTGTTCCATCTTTAGTCTGGCCTCTTCCTTCTTACGCTTCATTGTAGACTTGCTAGACCCAGCTGTCAAGTCTGAGGTCGTGTGCCACTCTACTGGCCAGCGGTCGAGGACCACCATGATCACATCATCTGTGGTGAGGTATGGAAGGTCATACCACTTTTGCTCAGGGTCCTTCCATGCTCGCATGGAGACACAGTGGAAGTCTGCCTTGAACTCCACATACTCTACCAACTGGTCGAAGACAATCAGTGACAATCGCAGTTTGTGGTTGATGGCCATGTTGATACTCATCTCCATCAAGATCCAAAATATATTGCTATCCTTGACCCTTTGGGGGTCCATGGTGTTGAGGTATAAAAGGTGTCTTTTTAACTCCTAATTATCTTCACATTAATTATCAATCCGGGCAAGACTTTCTATTTCAAGAGTGTACACAATGTGTGGTGGCTATTTACTCAAGAGTAGTGACTCTAAATTGCAGTACAGTGCTCTCAAATACAAGAATAAATGGATGCAACTAGTGAACTCAAATTACAATTAAAAGAAAGCTTAACTTGCTAATGAAACCAAACCGAACATTCATTCAAGAATCAGTCAAGAATACAGTAACAATAACTCATTTATCTTTTAACTAATTAATATTCCAAAAGTATTTTCTAATCTGAATAGCAGGGATCTCAGTTTGAGAGCGTAAACAACAGTAGTCAATGCTCTTTACATTGGAGGATCTCAAGATAGCACGCTGAACTAAATTACTAGATTAGAAATAGAATGATGAACTCAAATGACTAAATCTGAAATAACAATAAGGAAATACTGAAATAGGTAATTGAATAACAACTTGAACCAATACTTCTGCAGCATGTAAAATAGAGTAATTACGTTAACTCTGGGAATATGAAATAGCAAAGCGATGCGATAAATGGAAATCAAACCAAACCATCACACGGAAAAAATCATAAAAGAATGATACAGGGACAGCAAGTGAATCCACCAGGGCTGGGCCCTTAGCTGCCCGTGAACATCGCTGGATTACTTCAATATGAGAGAAGGAACAACAATTGTATTATATATTAATCATGTGCAAAATAGTTACAGCCGATTCGTACTCTATTTCAACAACGAGAGTCAATGGTCAAAGTAAAAATAAAATAGTAATTTCTGAATAATCTCCAATCCCTGTTCTCTTTACAATCGCTACCTTTTATAATGGCCAAGCGGTAAGAAGGGTAAAATAGTAACAGCGATCCCTCAGGATCAAGAGATCCTGAGGGATTCGCACAATCTTCCATCTTCAATTAACTTTCTGTCTTTACGTTGATGCTGTGATCTCCTTTATTCTTATTCATAACTGCGTGCTCCATCCTTGGCTTGCTGCCTGTACGCTGTTTCCTGGCTAGGGAACAACAGTTGTTCCATTTCATCCTTTTCCTACATAAGGCATGATAACAGTTAGCTAAATCGTGATGATAGATAATTTCCTTATTTTTACCATAATCCTTTGATATATCAACACTTTTAGGGTGTAGAAGGGATATAACTAAAGAAAAGGATAATGAAGTAAACAATATATGCATACCTTTTCCATGACTCAACATACTCCCCTGCTTACCCTTTTTCATGTCCTCATGAAAACCATATAGTTTGTATGCATAGTAGTCAAGGAATAGGTTGGAGAAGGATTTTCATGAAGTGGCCTGAGCCCATGATTTTTGGCCAAGGTTTCAAAAATGGGTATTGTCTGTCCTTCAGGTAATTCATATATAGGTTTATAGTCTTCTGCAGGATACCAGACAATAGGACTACGAAATCGATAGCCTAGCCAATATGGGCCTTCCCTCAAGATGAGGTTGCTATAAGTAACAAAGCGATTTGCGGCCAATTTAAAGTTTTTATAGTTGAATGGTTCTTTGTCCTGTACATTACGATTGGAAACTTTCCATCTAAATTTAGCTGCTGCTAAGGAGTTGTCTTTGATAGAGAGAAAATACTCTACCCCTTGTTGGACAATTTCTTTGTGAATGGGCCCCAATACCTGGATTACTCCTTCCTTTTGCATCAAACTTTTATGTTTGGCCAACATTTGCAGTGGGTTTTTCGGTTCACCCCTGACCCAAAGGTCCATCCCATTTTCCTGCCTCTAGAAAGTATTATGGGCTTTGAACCATTTCAATTGGTTAACAAAAAATGAAATGAAAGCTTGAAATTGTATATCCCTCACAAAAGGGTTGGTGTTTTAGGGAAAACTAGTGTCGATTTAAACTGCTAGTCCCACTAAGACGGGTAGCTATCTTAGAAACAAACAATGAAATCTTTTCAAGAGTTCCTTTAAGTGTGATAGATTAGAAGGAAGAAAAGAGGACCAACCTGGGTCTTCCGCTTGATTTCTCCTTTCCTTAATAGAATTTGTCACTCCTCTCCTACTTGTCCCACTTAAAAGAGTACCTGTAGAGTCAAAGTAACAGCAAACCATCAAACCATCTCCATATAAAACATCATAAACAATGCAGAATCAGAAACACATTGACCATACAATTGCATTCATAAACAATAAGATTCACAAATACACGATTATATGGAGGAAAACTCAAAGAACTTTATTAATAGTAATGTAAGAGAGGATTACAACCCAGCTGTCTGATCCAGCATCATCCTCCCAGTTGTAGAAGCCCTCTTCACCTCATGAACAAGCAAATCACCCAACAATGCAATGTCTCTTCTCACCAACAAACCAACAGCACTTCCTTACAAAATACAAAATTCCAGCCTCCATATCTCTCAAATGAGGGATCCATTTATAGATTTCTTGCAAGGGTGTGAGTTAGATCTAGGTTTTTGATTAGTTTCATTCCACTGATAGATCTTGGTTCCACTTGGAGATTTCATGGATCTCTTACTCATCCCTGGGCGAATTCAGAGAGGCAAGTGTCACAGGAGAAGTTTCTGGAAGATTCCATGATCATCCACTTAGCAAACTGTCTCTGCCATTTGTCTATTCTCGCTCATTGCACCCTACAGAAGGCCATTTCAGTATGCATCACACCTGGCCAGTTTGGAAATTAGTATGCATCGCACCTTGCCCATGGAGCAGTCTGTGTGGTCCAGCTTTGGCCAATTCTGAGTAGTTTTTCAAGTGGAACTTCTGGGAAATGATGTAATCAGTTGACCATGATCCTTTAGGGTATGAAACAACACTTTTAGGGACTTAAGGAGCCCTTAGTTTATGGACATATGAGTTTGGGGTTGCAGTTCCCAAATATGTCTATAACAGCTGGGATTCTTCTCCATTTCTTCTTCCAATACAAAATTATGCAAATAAAACTCACAAAGTAATCGTTGAACTTTCACTCCATGGTGTTTACAACAATTTATGAAATCTTCAACAGTTTTCAATTCTATGGGTTTCCCTACCCTGATAGCCTTAATTTTTAACTGTAAATACATTTCTAACAAAAATAAAGCATAGTTCTTGGCAGGGGACCTGCATGCTAAAACATCTGTGTATAGGGAACCGAGAGTATCCATTTGACGCATGACTATCTCCAGTCTGACCTTTATTTTCTCAGCTCTTTCTTCTGCCCTCCGATATTTATCGAAGGCCTCACTTTCCAATGCATTGATATCCTGCAATTGCCTTTGTAATTCCTGGTACCTCTGTTGGGGAACAGTTTCTTCCTCAAGCCTTTTTATGGTCAGCCGAGCCTATGCCAGATTCTCTTGAAGATTTGTCATACCAGGATCGCTGCATCTCAAAACATCTTTGGCTTGGATATCTGTCTGAGTGTTTTTATTATGAGACTGAGTACCTATAGTCTGCGTACTCTTATCATGGGATGGAATGCTTAAAGTCTGCATTCCTTTATTATGGAGAATCAGACTTTGTCTGGATGGCCACACTCTTGGAAGGTATTGCCTCCATTTGAACAGCTACATTACAAAAATGTACATTCTCTATTTGGGCAGCCACTTCTGTAATAGTTGCATGTTGTTCCTTATCAATTTGAATGAATATGGGCTCGGTTTGAGTCCCAGTAACCCTTGTATTATGGAATTCAGTTTGGATGGCTGCATTCACCCTTTTTAGGGTTCTGCTTGAAATTTTCTCCCTTTTTAATGTCCTTATCTTTTGTTTGAGTCTTCTCACTAAATTCTACAGCTTATGTTGTTCCTTTCTCAACCTCTTAATTTCGATTTTCTTCTTTCTGGGAGGAACAACTATCTCACTAACAGTTTCTGCTCTTAGCGAGCTTGGTTGTTCATTCGGGTTTTGTTCTCCAAGGGTTGTGTCTTTACCCTAATTGGTTTCTATTTCCTCTATTTGGCCCACATCTTCTATGTTTAAATTGACCTTACTAGGTTCTTCTGGAGGGGTATCCCTAGTTTGGTCTGCCTCTTCCTGAGTGGCTTCTGCTCCTGTTTCTGCTTCACCAATTATTTCTTCTGATATACTCCTATTGTGGGCAGAGTTTTCTTCCGATTGTGTTGCTTCAACATTTAGGTTGAGCAGACTTTCGGGCTATATATATTCACTCATATTGGCCAAAATCTGGGCCAAGTAAACCTCATATAATGGGTCTTGTGGTGGACTTGTGCTGGGAGTTAAGGGAAGTTCTATTTCATCCCTCTTCTGTTCACTAGTATGCTCTGTTTCCTCCTCAAGTTCTGACTCTAGGTTATCTCTTCCTTCCAGCTATAAATGTTACTTGTTTTTAGGCCTAGATAATTCTAAGGGTTGGCTGCTGCTACCTAGAAGGTTTTCATTTGTTCCTTGACTTGTCTCGGCATATCGTCTGCGTTTTTGTCGTCTATTTACTTTGTTGGTAGTCCTTTTGCTTTTTGGGGCAAGTAAGGCTAACCCCCCCTCTATAGTAAACACTAATTCTTCCCAACTGGTTTGCTGTTGGGCTAGGTTGTAGCTTACTATCAACCTAATTAAACAATGATTACTTACAACAGTCTCTATATGCTGGGATTTCTTTATGCTTTGAGTGGCGTCATACAACAAGAATTTCAAATATGCAGGCAAGTTTATAGAACATTTATGTTTTAAAACTGCTAATAATTTGAGGTGGTGTGGTCTTACCACATCTTTTCTTCCGTCGCATGTGATATAGCTCTGAACGATTCTAGCTAGCTCTGTCCATGGTTCTCCCAAAGATGAGGGTTAAACTACTTTGCCTTTAACAATCAGGTTTTGTCCCTCATCTCGAAAGGCGGCAATGGCATATTGTAGCCTCAATTTTTTATGCGTCCATATGGGTCCAACTGCTAGTAATCCAGACACCTCTGCCATTACTGCATCCGTTACTGTCATTCACCTTCCTCTTATTATGGAATGATCATCCTGCAAATTTTGTAAAAATTCGATAGCCACAGTTTCATTGGGTTGCTGCAGTCGTGTAAAATATGTGACCCATCTGGCTCGTACTAGAATTTCTCGGGCAGCATCGAAAACAGCTAGTGTCTGTGGCTCGCTGTGTACTGATCATCCTCCCATTTTGTCTAAATTCTACACACTGTTAGCTTTAACACAGGTAACACAACAATACACAGAGCCAGCAATGGAACAACAAGTTGTTAAATTCGGATAATACTTTTTTAACATAAATACCGTTAAAAACTTGCTATTATGGGATATCATGTAGCCTGGTACAACCAAATAAAAGACTGAAACATATGCAAAAGTGCTTTGGAAGTCACCCGCGCCCCCCTGAAAAATGATAGGTCGCCTTCAACCAGTTAAATGAAGGAATGACGTACTGGTGGCAATCGTACAGTAGTAAAAATGGCAAGGTGTACATATTTATGACAAGATCACAAAAATATCGAGTTGTTGAAATCGATGCATAGCATGAGAATTATAAATAAATATAGAGATGCCATGGAGTGATTCGAAAAGGGGAAAGGACATCTGACGTGGGTAAGATGCTATGCGGTCATTATTCCACTTAAACCATTATGATTGACTTTTTAAATGATATTTCATGCATAAAGGTTCAAAAGGAATTGGGAACATAATCTCTTTTGAAATAAAGATAAAGAAATAAGAAAAGGGGGTTATAATTACTATTGATGTTGAAAAATATGACTCCAATACCATCAGTAGAGCTCTGTTGCCCACAGGTGTTTATAACCTTGACAGAGTTGCTTTTTCACCCTTTGGAACCATGATCCTTTATGTATACTTAGGAAAGTGCCTTGTGATGTCAGAATGGAGGCCATTGTGCTGGCTTGGTAACCAAATGGATCACAATGCCATTCACTGGGAAGGAGTGAAAGGTGGGCAGGCCGGCTCGTGATGAGACCTCCTGTTCCAAGGACTTTTATTTTTCTGATGTGTCCATTGGATCATATCCCTGGTGTGGTGGCCATAGTGGGAATGCCACTTCACTGCTTCCTTATGATCATGGTAGGTTGGCTCATGATGAGACCCCCTATCCTCCATCTAACAAATCATAGAATTGTTAGTATATATATATATATCTATATATATACATACATATATATATATATATATATATATATATATATATATATATATATATATATATATATATATATATATATATATATATATATATATCTATATATGAAACCCCCTATCCTACATCTAACAAATCATAGAATTGTTAGTATATATATATATATATATATATATCTATATATCTATATATGAAACCCCCTATCCTACATCTAACAAATCATAGAATTGTTAGTATATAAATATATATCTATATATATATATATATATATATATATATATATATATATATATTCTTTCTTTCTTTTTTTGTTCTTTTCTTTTATATAATACTTCCTATTTATATATAGAGGATGGCTCAACACTCCTTAAGAGTAGGGATGGTGGAAGAAGTTTGAACATATCAATAGAAGAAAATATGCCCTTATTCTTATTCAATGATAATAAGCAAAGAGAATTATGAGAATTAGGGAAGAACCAGCATGGTACAAGTAATCAATCAATTTGAGTTATAGTGAAAATAAGGACAGCAAAGTGATATAGATAGTTGTGTCCTCCCCTTTTCTAATCAATACAAAGAAATCTCATTAAAGATGATAATTTCTCTTTGATTTGCTTATTCCAGTAACCTTTAAATTTTGTATCCTTGCATATATGTTTGTATTCTTGCCTTCAAAGGATCATGAAGAGTGAAACAATATTCACAAGAAAAACTTCTCAAAAAGAGTGTTGTTCTTTAGGAGGAACAACAAAAAATATGCACACACAAAAAAAAGGTGTTGTTCCTTAAAAGGAACTGCCACTGTTCCTTAGGAGGAATAGCAAAAATACAACTGCATGCAAAACTGTTGTTCCTTAGGAGGAACAGCAGAAAGACAAAAATTGCACATGAAACTGTTGTTCCTTAAGAGGAACAGCAGTTGTTCCTTAAGGGGAACAACGGGAAAACGGACGCAAGTGAAAGTGCTGATCCTTCGGGGGAACAACATTAAAACAAACTAAAGTGAAACTACTATTCCTTAGAAGGAACAGCAACAAGAAAATCATGACGAAATTGTTGTTCCTTAGAAGGAACGGCAGCTGTTCCTTAGGAGGAACAACAACTGTTCCTTAAATGGAACAACGAAAACAAATGTAAACGGAACTGCTGTTCCTTAAATGGAATGGCTACTGTTCCTTAGAGGGAACAACAATTGTTCCTTAAATGGAACAGCAGAAAGAAACACACGTGAAACTGTTGTTCCTTAAATGGAACGGCTGTTGTTCCTTAAGAGGAACAACAACTGTTCCTTAAATGAAATAGCAAAAAGACAAACACGCGACACTATTGTTCCTTAAATGGAACAACAAAAGAAATACAAACAGGCGAGATTGATGTTCCTTAAACGGAACAGCAAAAATACAAACACGCGAGATTGTTGTTCCTTAAATGGAACGGTTGTTGTTCCTTAAGAGGAGCAGCAGTTGTTCCTTAAATGGAACAACAAAAATACAAACACGCGAGACTGTTGTTCCTTAAGAGGAACAACACATGCAAATCTGTTGTTCCTTAAATGGAACAGTTGTTGTTTCTTAAGAGGGACAACAGTTGTTCCTTAAATGGAACAACAAAAAGAAAAAATCTGCAAAATTGTTGTTCCTTAAATGGAACGGCTGATGTTCCTTAAGAGGAATAGCAACCATTCCTTAAATGTAACAGCACAAAGAAAACACACACGGAACTGTTGTTCCTTAAATGGAATGGCTGCTGTCCCTTAAGAGGGACAGCAGTTGTTCCTTAAATGGAATGGTTGTTGTTCCTTAAGAGGGACAACAACTATTCCTTAAATGGAATAGCACGAAAATCGTATATACAGGGGACTGTTGTTCCACAAATTAAACAGCAGTTGTTCCTTAGAACGAACAGAAGTTTTTCCTTAAATGGAACAGCACAAAAATTAAATAAAGAGAAAATTGTTGTTCCTTAAATGGAATAGCACGAAAATCTGTAAAATATATATATATATATATATAGCTTATACAAGAAAATTTAAATAGAAATAAAAGTTTATATACAAAATTAAAAAATAAATGAGTTGTTCACTGGATTGATGCTGAGGATGGGTTATCCTCTTCAGCGAGAATTTGCATGGTGGAATCTTCCCGTAACTGTTGGCAAAAGGACTCCCTGGTAAGCGGTTTGTGATACAGTCGCACTCGATGACCATTCGCTTTAAAAGAATAGCCAGATCCATCAATGGTTGCCAATGTAATGGTGCCATTATCATGCACTTTTTGTATCTCATAAGGTTCTTACCATCTGGCCTGGAGCTTTCCGGGGAAACCCTGGAACCTAGAATCGTATAGGAGTGCCCAATCTCCTTCGTGGAAGATCTTCTTTTTAATAAGGGCATCATGCCATTTCACTCTCTGTTGTTGGATTAGTGCAGTGTGTTGAAGAGTAGATAGCCTGATTTCATCTAATTCATTGATTTGCTATAATCTATTGATCTGAGCTTCATTTAAATTCAAACCCACCTCCTGGGCTGTTCTTAATGTTTGAATCTCGAATTCGATTGGGAATATGGGTTCTTTACCAAATACTAACTGATATGGTGAATATCCTGTGGTATTTCTCCACGTTGTACGATATGCCCACAAGGCTTCTAGCAATCTGGAAGCCCAGTCACGTCTATGCGATGCAACTGTTTTTGTAAGTATTGTCTCAATTACCTTATTAGTACTTTCTATTTGGCCATTTTCCTGTGGGTGGTATGGAGTTGTGATTTTGTGAAGAATATGGTAATTTCTTAATGTTGCAGCAATCTTGTTACCTACGAATTGCGGTCTTCCATCTGTAATTATGTCTCCTGGCAGGCCATATCACACAAATAATTGGAAAAGAAAATGTATTACTGAATCCTCAGTAGCTCTTGGTAGCGCCTCTGCCTCAACCCATTTAGTAACATATTCTGTTGCAACCAATATGTATGTTTTTTGATTGGATGATGGGTTAATAGGACCAATAAAATCTAGCGCCCACTGCTCAAAAGGCTCGATTACTAATTGCGGGTTTAGAGGCATCTCATCAGATTGTCCAGGGCATCCCACCCTCTGGCAGCTATCACAGGCTTGAACAAACTTTTTAGCATCTTTAAAGATAGTGGGCTAGTAATAGCCTGTTTATAAGACTTTGTGACTAGTTTTGCGGTCTGCAAAATGTCCGCCGCATGGCCCATCATGGCATGCTTTTAGAATGTCAAACACTTCATCTTCCTAGATGCATCTTCTAATGTGCATATCTGCCCCTGTGTGGAATAAGTAGCCCCCGATCCAAGAGAATCAGGTATTGTGTTTCATTATTTGTTTTCTTTCATTAGATGTTAGGTGCTTGGGTAATTTTCCTACTGCCAAGTAATTTTCAACATCCGCATACCATGGTGTTTTGAAAGTAACAACAAATAAATGTTCATCAGGAAATTGATCCTCAACTGCTGTTGTGTCAGTTGGCTTTGGCATTCATGAGAGAAAATCAGCTACAGGGTTTTCTTTTCCAGGTCGATCCTTAATTGTGATGTCAAATTCCTGCAAGAGAATCAACCATCTTGTCACTCTTCCATTTGTAACAGGTTTATTTGCTAAATATTTAATGGTAGAGTGATCTGTATATAAAACTACAGGATATCCAGTTATATAATGTCTAAATTTATTTACAGCATATATTACAGCTAAAAATTCTTTTTCAGTCACAGTATAGTTTAATTCAGCAGGAGATAGATTTTTGCTGATATAATATATTGCATATGGCTTTTTATCTTCTTCTTGTCCAAGAACTGCTCCGATTGCTGTGTCTGAAGCATCAGATGAAATCTGGAATGGCAAATCCTAGTTTGGGCCCCTTAGCACTGGGGCTATTGATACAAGCCTTTTTAAATCCTCAAAAGCACTGTCACATTTATCTATCCAAATGAAATCAATATTTCCTGTTAGTGCATATAATGGTGCAGCAATCTGAGAAAAATTCTTTATAAATCTTCTATAATAACCAGAAAATCCCAAAAAATTGTGTACCTCTATTTGTGTGGTAGGGGTAGGTATTAACAGAATTATCTGAATTTTAGCCGGATCTACCTGTATTCCAGCTGCTGAGATATAATGACCTAAGATGAGTCCCTCGGTCATCATCATATGACACTTTTCATGGCTTAAACAGAGCCTGGTGGCAATGCATCTTTGCAGCACTTTTTCTAATGTTTGTAATGCTGGCTCAAAGTCATCCCCATAAGGTGTGAAGTCATCCATATACACTTCGAGCCCTTCATTTATCAAATCTGAAAAAATGCTGAGTACAACCCTCTGAAATGTGGCAGGTGCATTGCACAACCCAAAGGGTAAGACCCTGTAAGCAAATGTTCCCCAAGGGTAGGTAAAGGTAGTTTTATCCTGATCTTCAGGGGCAATCTGAATCTAATTGTATCCACTGAAGCCATCTAGGAAAGAAAAGAATTTCTTTCCTACCAATGTGTCCAAGACTTGGTCAATGAATGGAAGGGGAAAGTGGTCTTTCTGGGTTGCTTTATTCAGTTCTCTATAGTCAACACATATCCACCACTTTCCATTCTTTTTCGGCACCACTACTAATGGAGAGACCCACTTGCTGTCAGATATTGGGTAGATAAAGTTTACATCTAAAAGTTTTCACAATTCATCTTTCACAATATCCTTAAGATGAGGATTTAATCTCTGTTAGGGTTGGCGAACGGGTCTAGCATCCTTTTCTGTATAGATGTGGTGCGTACACAACTGGGGATCAATTCCTTTCATGTTCGAGTAATCCCATGCAAAGGCTTCTTTATATTTTCTCAGGAGTTGAACCAGCTTTTGCTCTTGGTCAGCAGTCAGGTTTTTGTTAATGTTCAAAGTTTTTCCTAGCTCAATTTCTATGGTTTTGTTGTTATAAACAGAGGTGGTTGGTATTGATTGATCGTTAGTATCTTTTAGGGGATCTTCTTCTACTTCACTATCGAATGCTGCTTCGATCATGTGACATTTTAGATGGGATCCAGCTTCTGGTTGGTTAATGTAGGTGTTAATGATGTCATCTTCTGTTTGATCTTTAAATTCGAGAGCATATTCTATGGTTAGTGGTGATCTAATGTTTTCAGTTAGGTATGATACAGGTTGTTTTCTGGTTTTGATTATTGTTAAACATGGCTGAGCTGGAGGATATAAGGCTAAATTCTTTACATTACTTCCTCTTACTATAGTCATGCTACCTGTTCGACAGCTAATGTAACCATCCGCAGTTGCTAACCAAGGTCTGCCTAGAATTAAGGGGTCTCCATCCAGTCGGTTTCTAGGATTGATGATCAGAAAGTCTGCAGGGTATTCCCAAGAGTCTACAAACACCATTACATCATGTAATGTGCCTTCTAGTCTGACTATCGATAAGGTTGTGGTTGGGCCTAATGATGTAATGCTAAGCTTTTGACAAGTGGTGGTTGTAAAAATATTAATTTCTACTCCTAAATCAACTAAGGCATTGGGGAAGGAGCATCCATTTATTTGCACATTGACAATAGGGTTTCCTGGGTACTCATATTTTACATGTGTTTCTTTTCTTGATAGTAAGTCAGATAAGGTACCGACTACATGGACAATTGGATTTTTTGTTATTTTCCTCTTTGGCTTTTTCATACATAGTTCCTTGATGGTTTTTGCATAAATTGGGATGTCTTGGATAGCCTGGAGGAGTGGTATTTTTATACACAAATTTTTCAATTCTCCCAGAAGATCAAAATCAAGGTGTTCAATTGGGCGAGGTATGATTAGTCGTTCTGGGAATGGTGGAGAAGAGGTGGTTGCTTGTTCATGAGTTTTCTGTCTAACTAGATTCTCTTCTTGTGGTGTTTTTTCTAAAGGTAATGGATTTTCAATTTGAACATTTTTATCCCCCTCTGATTCTATTATACACCCAGATCTTAATTGAAGGTCATTGCACTCCCTTAACTCGGTTTCTGGTTCTGGTCCTTCAATAATTTGCATAGATTGAACCAGTTTGTTGTTGGGGTTCGGGTTGGGTTGGGCTGGGAGCTGCGGTCTTAAGTTGGTCTGGGGGTTTTGTTGCAATGTGTATGGTGCTGGCAGTGTGGGTTGAGATAGGGGGATCATTCCTGCTGGCTGATTTGTGGGTCTTTGCCAGTTCGACTACCAGTTTTGACTCTGTGAGGTGGAGGGTGACCATTGTGATGAATATGCGTTATTTTTCCAGAATGGTGGACAGTAAGGAAAGTTTGGCCAATTGGTTTGATTTGTTTGATTTGGCCATGGTGGCATAGGGAATGGCTGTTGTGGCCAACTGGGGAAAGGTGGCTGATTCTACCACATTCCATTATATTGTTGAGCATTATACTGAGGAGGCTGAAAAGAAGAGGATGGATCAATAGGCATACCTATTTGTCGCGACTGCCACTAGCGGTGCTGATTTAGTAGGTAGACTAGTTCTGTTTCTTCTTCTACTTCTTTGTAGACTGCTTTCAATCCTGGGAGTGATGGGTAGCTTTTTGTGGCGTGATCTTTCATACAGATGGCGCAGATTTGGACTGTATCCAGCGGGCACTCTTTGTGGCTATGCTTCTTTTTGCATCTAGGACAGAATATCACCAAGTTTTGTTCTACTTCTACTTGCTTTTGTTTGGCTTGCATAATGTCCAACTGCATTGTCAGAGTCCCTAGAATATTAGTTTTGAAATCCTCTAGCAGATTGCCGATTTCTGCGCGGGTTATATCTCCACCAGAAATTTTTTTATCCCTTGTGATCATGTCGCGTTCTGCTGGCTTCAATCTTGTGTTGCCTCTTGAACACCTGATACACAAATTAATGATGTTAGAAAAATTTTCCTGATATATATCACCTTTACCCATAATGTTTAATGTTTCAATCCATTGTTCTTTCATCCCTTTAATTAGTGTAGTTTTTAACACATTATCAGGCAAGGGTAAAGATGCATAGGGAGATCTCTGGAGATTGTATTGAAAGCGTTCTACATATTCCTCCAGTGTTTCACTAGGTCTTGCTGTCATTTGAAATATCTCATCCTTCAATTCCTTGGATCTGCAATAGTCCTGATATTTCTTTAGGAAAGCAGTTTTCATCTGATCCCAATCGTTTATAGTGCCCCCACCTAATCCCATAAACCATCGTAAAGCTGCTCCTTTCAATGTGGAGGGAAATAACTTTAGTTTTTGAGGATCAGTGGTATAGTCATACCCTGGCACAATACATCAAACTCAAACAGAAATGCATATAGATCCTCTGATGTCAGCCCATGAAAGGTAGGAATATTTTGGAGAGGAATGGCTTTCATAGGTGCATTAACTGTTGTGTCAACGATGGGATACTGTAGTGTGGAGGTCTAAGGTGTTTGCTGGTTCTGGGCCATTTGATCAAATATGTGCCAATACCCTTCTGGGATTTCTAGAGAGTTATTCCTAGGATGACTAGAAGGGATGGGAATGAGCTTAACAGCACTTCCCTAGTCTGGGATAATGAGTGTTCCTTGCTGAACTACTACCTGGGGGGATCTTGGCTCCTTGGTTTCTCCTTCTTCTTTTTGGATAAACTTAACAGCACTCCCCTTATCTGGGTTGCTGAGTGTTTGAATTATTTCGTGAGGGGATCTTGGCTCCTCTGTCTCCCCTATTTCTCCTCCTCCTTCACGGAGATTACTAGAATTCCCTTCTTGTAAATAAATTGGGCGAGAATTCTCAATTTCTTGAAAATTTTGCTCAATTTCTTTTGTTTTGTTGTGCACCTCAGCAAAGGCTACAAATGGTGAGTCTGTGGCCCAAAGGGAGCCAGTAGGTTGTCTAGAAGCAACTTTCCTAGGGCCTACTGATGGCTGAGATTCGGCTTTCTTAATGATATCGTCTATGAAGGTTGATCGACCAAGGGTCACTGGTCCCTTAGCTTTGTCGGGTTTGGGTAGTGGATTTGGATTATTTTCAGGTTTTTTCTTCTTAGTCATACACACAACTAAAATATTTACTTCTACCCTAAGTTCTTTAACAATTCTGCTAGAAAGTGGGCAGGGAGCAAGCATTTTATGTGCTCTGTATAGGTTCTTACCTTTCATTTTTAATACCCAATTCTCTCCTAATAGGCAAGCATCAGATATACACTACTCCTTAGAAATGGCTACACTCTCCCTGGAAACGGTGCCAAAATGTTGAGTTATAAAATGTGTCTTTTTAACTCCTAATTATCTTCACATTAATTATCAATCCAGGCAAGACTTTCTATTTCAAGAGTGTACACAGTGTGTGGCGGCTATTTACTCAAGAGTAATGTTTCTAAATTGTAGTACAGTGCTCTCAAATACAAGAATAAATGGATGCAGCTAATGAACTCAAATTACAATTAAAAGAAAGCTTAACTTGCTAATGAAACCAAACCAAACATTCATTCAAGTATCAGTCAAGAATACAATAACAATAACTCATTTCTCTTTTAACTGATTGATATTCCAAAAGTATTTTCTAATTTGAACAGTAGGGATCTCGGTCTGAGAGCATAGACAATAGTAGTCAATGCTCTTTATAGTGGAGGATATCAAGATAGCACGCTGAACTAAATTACTAGATTGGAAATATAATGCTGAACTCAAATGACTAAATCTGAAATAACAATAAGGAAATATTGAAACAGGTAACTGAATAACAACTTGAACCAATACTTTTGCAGCATGTAAAACAGAGTAATTACGTTAAGTCTGGGAATATGAAATAGAAAAGCGATGCAATAAATGGAAATCAAACCAAACCATCACATGGAAGAAATCATAAAAGAATGATACAGGAACAACAAGTGAATCCACCAGGGCCGGGCCCTTAGCCACCAGTGAACACCACCGGATTACTTCAGTATGAGAGAAGGAACAGCAACTATATTATATATTAATCATTTGCAAAATAGTTACAGCCAGTTCGTACTCTGTTTCAACAACGAGAGTCGATGATCAAAGTAAAAATACAATAGTAATTTCTAAATAATCTCCAATCCCCGTTCTCTTTACAATCGCTGCCTTTTATAATGGCCAAGCGGTAAGAAGGGTAAAATAGTAACAATGATCCCTCAGGATCAAGAGATCCTGAGGGATTTACGCAATCTTCCATCTTCAGTTAACTTTCTATCTTTGCGCTGATGCTGTGATCTCCTTTGTTCTTATCCATAACTGCGCGCTCCATCCTTGGCTTGCTGCCTGTACACTATTTCCTGGCTAGGGAACATTAGTTGTTCCATTTTGTCCTTTTCCTGCATAAGGCATGATAACAGTTAGCTAAATCGTGATGATAGATAATTTCCTTATTTTTACCATAATCCTTTGATATATCAACACTTTTAGGGTGTAGAAGGGATATAACTAAATAAAAGGATAATGAAATAAACAATATATGCATACCTTTTCCATGACTCAACACTTGGTGGCCCATAGCAAAGTGCACTTTGCTGCTTCCAGTAAATCCTATGTGACCAGAGGAAATTGAAAGGTTTTGTTGTGGTCCTGCACCTCCCTACATTTCGCGAGGAACTCGCTGCAAAGGTAGCGCTCCCAGTTGAATTATACGCCCTCCATGCACTAGGCTGCTAATGATACAACCGATGCTGACACTTCATCTACGCGACACTTTCTCATAATTTTCCGAGCCAAGATCTAGGTGGTTACTTTGACCGCGGGGTCAGTTATACTGGAAATGGAGTAGCCAAGCGGCTTCTTGACGAGCTTAAATTTTTCCTTCATTTGCTCGGCAAGGTTGCGCTCACCTGTATTTCTGCCAAATTCCATGGCCGGATTTGGCCTTGAATATGGTAGCCGAGTGATCCTATGGATCAGGGTTTCAGTGATTAGTATTGGCTCTTCCAACCATAGGCATCCATCATGCACCAAGCATAGAAGTTGTTTGATCATTATCATAGTTAGAATGTAGCACCCATAGCATGTTTAATAGTCCTACCTTGTCCACCCCTTTTATCCACTTCATTGGCTCTAGCGCGGTCACATCAGTGTCCTTATAGAAGACATGACACATGAACTGATCAGTTGCTAAGTGGGGAAAGTGCTCCGTACCGGCCAAATCCCAATCCTCCAGCTTCAAAAGGGGGACATGCACCAAGCGCGATCCGTGAAATTTGATCTTGTCCGGTAGCAACGGTGTATGCAGCATGACTTTGCTCTTGTCAATGTCCTTGGCAACCTTGGCCTTGCCTCAGCGCAAGGGAATGTATTCAGGTATTTTAGAGATAGGGTCGGACCCTTCAATGTCAACGTCAACATCCTCAGCCCCCATGTCAATGTCATCCCCACCCATATCAATTTCTTCACTGGCTTCTTCAGGTTCCAGGTCAACTATCTTTCCCTTCTCCTGCGCGATGGGCTTTTCCTTCTGTGGGTGCTTCTTGGGTGATGCGTGCATCGGGGGTGTCACTTTCTTCTTATCTTTCTTTGTTTTTGGACCCTCTTTGGTCAGCGTAGGCCTCAGCTTGGGCATCCTCAGTGATTGGGTACCTCTGTAGGTATTTCGACACTTTCAACCTTTGGGGCAGCTCACTCAGCTTCCATTGCTACCTCTAGGGCAACTCCCTTAGTGGCCATTGCCTCTCCAGCACTCACGGTTCTACGGGCATCGACATGACACTACACAACAACTCCTGCATTTCCTTTGGCAACTTCTCAAGCACTGAACTCGCTATCAAAGCTTTAAAGTACTCATGGTTCATACGCGCCTGAGAGCTTAACACCTCAATTCTCAAAATGCCGAGTGTTTTTCGCTGGGCAACCACCTGTAATTTATAGGCATTTTCAAATTCAAATCCGACCGTTCCCCCCAGAATTCATTCATAAGTGTTGGATTGGTAGAAAATTTTCAAAGACCTTACCCTTAAATTACAACCTAAATTCTCCCCCCCCCCGGCTCCATTTAGCCGTAATCCCACTATCAAGTCATGAACAATGACCATAACAGTCACTTTACGGCTTCCCTACGCATACCCTTCTTTGATATCACAGCTCCCTGTGCATTTTTGCTGACATTGTGACATTCCTTCGTTCCATGTAGTTGCCCAATCATGTAGCTCCACAACTTTGGCAGTGTAGTTTATAGTCCCACGCCTCCTTTTAGTTGCTTGGAGCGCTAAGATTATGCTTCCATCATGTAGTCATCTAGCCAGATCATCGATGTACGGCTTCAATCAGCTTCCATTCACCCTCCTTGGGAATGGCTCTCCATTCAACTTTACCAACTGAATTGCTCCACCATCGGTAATCTCCTTGATGACATAGGGCCCCAACCAATGCATCCGAAACTTTCCTGGAAAATTTATCAAACTTTCTGACATATAATAGAACTAAATCATTTACCTTGAAGGTGCACAGTTTGATGTGCTGATCATGCCATGCCTTTTCGTGCTCCTTTTGAACTTGTTGATGGAATCCAGCTAGAAATCTATCCTCTTCAAGCTCTGTTAGATGCGTGAGCCTCTCCTCCAGGGCTCCGTGATCCACCATTCCTATGAATGCCACTATGTGCAAACTAGGTACATTGTACTCCATCAACATCAAAGCTTCCACACCATAAACCAATCTGAACGACGTTTGTCCAGTCAACTTATTTCAAGTCTTTTTATAAGCCCATAGCACCGTAGGTACGCGCACATCCCAGTCATTTCTTTGAGCATTTCAAACCTTTGTTAGCGTGCTCTCCAATATTTTATTAAACACTTCCACTATCCCATTAGCCTATGGATGATATGGCATGCTCTTCTAATGGTAAACCTGAAATTCCTCCATCATCACGCTGATCATCTCATTAAGAAAATGCGTACCATGATCGCTCATTAAAATTTTTGGACAACCAAACCTTGTCAGCATGTACTCAAAGATGAATTTTGTTGTTGTTGCGCTTGTACAGTCCTTCACAAGCTGCACCTCCACCCATCTGGTTAAGTACTCAGTCGCGGTGATGATGTACCGCGCACCCATCTTCTTTCCTGGAGGCTGAATTGGTCCCACAAAGTCAATTACCCACTTCTCGAAGGGTTGTAATAATATCTACAGATTCAGTGGCATCTCATCCCTGCATGAGGGTCTACCAGTCCTTTGGCATGCATCGCATGCCCTACAATATGCTTTTGAATCCTTATGCAAGGTCAGCCACCACAACCCAATGCGTAGAATCTTTTGCATTGTTTCTTTTCCTGCATAATGACCTCTCGCGGCTCCGCCATGAGCCTCAGCGAGGATGTTGTTTCATTCAAACTCTGGCACATAACGTCACAATATTTCATCTAATCCCATTTTGTATAAGTGCCCTGCAATGATAGAAAAGTCTGTCGCACACACCACCAATTCCTTCTTTTGTTGACTTGTATATCCTTCCGGAGTCGTTCTTGTCATCAAGAAGTGTATAATATCTTCAAAGTGGTTGTCTGTGATGCACACTACAAAGAGTTGTGCATCAGGCAGTCCTTCCTCCAAATTAGTAGGCTCTTCGCCAGTTTCAATGCGCGACAGATGATCAAGTCCTGCATTCAATCGTCCTAGTTTCACAATGACTTCAAAATCATATTCCTGGAACAACAACAACCACTTGCATATCTTTCCCTCCAACACAAGCTTTTTGACCATGTATTTCAATGCATAATGGTGTATATACATCTTAAAATGTCCTCCCAAGAAATAATGCCTGAACTTCTTGAGCACGTACACCATAGCTAGTCCTTCGCGCTCTGTCGTGGAATAATGTTTCTTCACTTTGGACAGCTTCCTACTTGCGAACGCTATAGGATGATCCAAGTCCCCCTCACCAGCCTGTGTCAGTACTACTCCCAACGCAATACATGACGCATCCACATGCACATGAAACTCATTTTTCCAATCCAGGAAGACTAGGATCGATGCGGTGACCATTTTCTCCTTTAGCACATCCAAGATCTTCTGGAATTCTTCATTCCAATAGAATGTAACATCCTTCTTTAACATTTTTTCCATTGGCACGGTGATCTGGGCATAGCTCTTGATGAATTTCCTATAGTATCCTGTATGCCCCAACATTGCGTGCAGCTGTTTCACACTCCTTAGCGCCTCCAAATTTATTATGACCACAATCTTCACAGGGTCTACCATCAAGCCTTGTCTGCATACCACATGACCCAGCAAGATCCCAAAAGGGACACAAAACAAACATTTCTTCAGATTGAGCGCGATCTGGTACCTCCAGCATGTATCTAGCATCAAGCGCAGACTTGCCACATGGCGCTTTACCAATCCAAACACTGTCCAATCATCAAAGTATACCTCCAAAAATTTGTGAATGAAATCCTTAAACACCACGATGACTACGCGTGAAAAGATCGTCGACATTTTCTTTAGCCCAAAAGGCATCACCGTATACTAGAAGCATCCCCATTCAGTCGTGAAGGTCATCTTACTTCTATCCTTCAGCGTGATCTTGATCTAATGGTACCCAGAGAACCCATCAGTGAATGAATATGCTTCTTGGCCACCAACATTATCCAAGACCTCATCGGTGAATAGAGTTGGGAAGGGATCATGCACGTAGGCATCATTCAACTTCCTGAGATCTACGCATATCCTTATTTCTTCCTTCTGTTTCTTTTCCTGAACTACTATTGGGCTCACCCAATCAGATTCTTCCACTGATTCAATGATACCTGTTGTGAGCATCTTATCTAACTCTAAGAGGACCCTTTCTTTGTACTTTAGATTGAGGCAGTAAGGTCTTTGCTTCATAAGTTTCGTTTTCGGTTTTAGGGTTATCTTCATGACACCTAGGTCCCCTATTATCCCTTTCATATCTGAAAACTTCATGGGAAATAGATCCTGATATTCACGGAGTAGCTCAGTGACCTTGTCTACTGTCGCATCATCCCAGTAGTCCCCAATATTTGCAAACTTCGGCTCTGCCTCCATGCTAATGTTCACTTGTCTAGGTTTGAGTGGCTCAGTTATGTCGGGGTTCTGTAATTGTGGTCCTTCAACTTCGTGGCGACCTTCAGTCTCTGGAATATTAATCTTCCTTGAGTATTCATTTTCTTCTTTTGTTGTTACATTGTAGCACTCCAGCCCGTGGCTCAGCTGAGTAGTCTAATCAGGTTGAATCAAATCTAGAGGATCCTGCGGTATCTTGAAAATTGTTGCCTTAACCTCCTGCAACACTTCATCGATACTTTCAAACCCATCCTCAAAGCTAAACGTCATAAAAAATACTTGGCACAAAACATCCCATTCTTCGATGCCATGATGGAGTTTCGTCTCCAAGTACCAATTCATTGGTATCACATCCAAGGTATGACAAAACAGATGTACCCACTCCAGCTGAGGCTTTGCTCCATATGCTTCGGTCCATTTGTCCAGACAGTCGCGCGAATCATTTCTCCCATCATATTTTTCCATTAGCTGCACTTGTGGGTGGCAAAACCATACTCTGATCATCTTTTTGTATACGTGCCAATCATCAAAACTGTCCTTGTGCGTGCCCCACCATCGCGTAGGCGTAGCATGCAGTGCCCAGTCTAAGGCCTGGAAGCAATGCTTCTCTGGCACTTCTCTCTCAAATGCATCCAAAAAGTTATCAACATCAATTAAACCATCATAGTAAGGCAGATTTCTTACCTCTGAGGATACACAACACAATGACTTGGTCATCATATTACAGTAGAGTGTAGATACTTCATGCAGTCGATTCTGCCAATGCTCCAGTTCTTCGTCTGAATCTGAGCTGCAGGAAATTTTGCAGCCCCATGCGATACATCCATCTATTGTTGAATTCACCCAATCCTAATCTCACGCCGTTATCTTGTAAATATGGTCCAAATAGTCATCACTTTCATAATCGCAGACTGGTTCGGTAAAGTGTAGTCCCTATGCAAGGTCCAATGGCACCACTACACGGAGTGATTTCTTATCAAATATCATCTTTCGCTTCTTCAGATTGATTACCCCATTCATGTCAGTGGCCCAATCAATCCCATGGAGTGCGAGATGGGGATTGTTGTCATCCACAATCTCTATCACTTCAAAATCAGCTAGTGCACTCTCACCTTCGATATCAACTGTTACCCCCTGCAAACTCCCCATTGGGATGATTTTCTGATGATTCTCCATCCTTAACTGAATCGGAGATGACTGTAGTGCACGTCTCCTGATCCTTTCCCATGTTTGTTTTGGAAAAACGTTCGCGTCGGACCCTAGGTCCAAGATAACTTGGTTCATTTCGTATTCTCCTATCTACGCGGTGAGTCTCATATCACGTCTAGTTCTTGCCTTATGCTTACCAAGATTTCTGACTACACATGGTTCGTCAGTAGCGTTTTCCTTGCTAGCGCACCTATTGATCAACTCCTGCTGTCCCTTCACCACCTTTTTATCGCATAGTAGTTTCATGTAGGTCTCCAACAATGTGGTAATCATGGACGGGTCCATTTCATCAGCCAACTTCTCTTGACTCCCTGAGGTAGCGGCCTCATCGAAACTTTTCTTCACTTCCATAAATGTTTCTTTTGTGCGTTCTAGATCAAACCCGGTCTCTTTTTCTGGTGCTTTGCGAACCCTCTCATCTTCTTCAGGCTGCTTTCCCTTATCCTCACCAGTCGTCACTCCACTCTGCAACACAATATTTACCTTAGGGTCTTCCTCGTGAGGCTCAGCCCTCATCATCTACAGGTTCTGAGTCAGTTGCGTAGGCTATGCCCCCTTCTCACATATCTTAGCTAATAATATAGGGCAATCCTCCGTCACATGGTCAAACTAGGTGTTGTGGGGAAAAATGCCTATGCAGGACGATCCTATCCACCTAAGGTGTGACAGTGCCTTAGCAACAAACAGAGACAACTATTCTAGTATTCTTCCTTTATGAATTAGAATGAAGAGAGATGGATGGACTAACCGGTGTCTTCCGTTTGTCCCTCGATCCAGTTTCTCTTCTCTTGGAGAGTTTCCAGCTACTTGCCTTCTCGCTCGCCCAGCTTCAACGGGTTTCTGCAAGATCACAAGAGAAGGACACTACACAAGACATAGATTCATATTCATAAGTAGTTCAGGATTAGAAGTAAACTAAACATACTAATGCAATCATACATCAAAGATACACCAGTATATAGGAGAAACCAAGATAGCTTTATTGATGAATAACAAGGTTCAGGAAGAGATACAACCCAGAGGGCTCCAATCCAGCATCTCCTTCCCAGCAAAATGGAATTCCTATCTTCACCTCCCTTCAAAGCATTAAGCACCCAATGATTCTGATCTCAAACCAACAGCAATTCTTTGCAATAACAAAATTCCAGCCTCTAGATATCATGGAGGAGAGATCCATATATAGATGTTTGGAGAGAGGATGAGTCAGCTTGAGATCTGACTAGTGTCCTCTCCCTCTGTTAGTTTTTGATTCCACTTGGAGGTTCTTGCTTCCACTTGGAGATTTGGAACCTCTTACTCATCACCAGTCGAATTCCCTAAGGCAAGTGTCATTTTGGAAGCTTCCTGGGTTTTGACACCTTGAGAAATGAACTTGCCACATGTCCAATCTCGCTCAGCGCAGGTAGCCAATGTTGGCTTTGACATTCAGCGTAGGTAGCCAGTGGAGCCATTGACATTCAGCGCAGACAGCCAGTGGAGCCATTGACATGATCCTGAATTGACTTGTTTTTGAGCAGTTTCAGGTGGAGAACTTCTGTGAATTGCTGTGGTTTGTTAGCCTTGTTCCTCTAGGGGTAGGAACAACATGTTTAGGGACTTTGGATCCCTTAGATTATGGACATTTCATGCTCAATGTTGTAAGGCACAAAAATGTCTATAACAGTTGCCCCCTAAAGTATGAGGCTGTTTATCGGGCGAAATGCTTTATCAGGGGGATCCGAAGTTCATCCAATGCTGAGAGGAGACCTGTAATAAGATACAATACAATACATTATTTTTCATACTGCTTTCATGATCTAGCTGAGGCGGGCATTCCCATGCTCAGCTTTATAAATTCATTTTTCTGTACATAGAACAGACAATCGTTTGATGGTAGACTGATAATTTTGATGAAATTATCATCCTTTGAGTAGGATGATTATCTGCTGCAATGATGTACATGTCAATGTCTTTATATTTCCTGAATATATATCGCAGCCCGGATGGATGAAACTAGATCCAGGGTCTTCAAACTCGTTCGATCTTCACTCTAAGTACAAGTCGATCCATGTGAGAAATGTTCTGAAGTTGAACATGGAAAGACATCGCTTGATTACCGGTCAATGATGTAAACCGTTAACAAGCGCGAGAGGAATCACCGATAATGATAATGACCCTCAAGGTACTGCAGTACAATTCACGTGGTGTGAATAAAGGACTTGGCGTCGAACACCACGCAAAATCTTTCGGTCGAAGGTCATTGATGTATACCTGTCGCCGGAAGTGAGAAACTTGCCATTGAGGCATGCAAGCTTCAAAGTACTGAAGGGGTTGTTCCTAGATCAACTTCTTGGATAATGAGCTGACGTCGACAAGAAGCGATCCATCAAAGGAGGGCCTTAATGAATCCCACATCAGTGACATGGAACGGAGCTAATGATTTTAATGGAGGTGAAAACGATCTGTGACATATGATTCAGGGTGGCGGTCATGAAAGGATGAAGGATAATGTATGGCAGTGGATGGGACACGGTTGACTTTTCTGAACGACTTCTCTTGAACATGTGGCGACACTGATGCGATGGATCGGTAGCATTACCCCAAATATGGATGGTATGGCGAGACCATGGATGTGACCGGTGAATGAAACAACCCAACCCGATTGTGGTACGGAGGAAAAGTGTCATGTTCAAGAGCGACTTGCTACCATCAAAGTTTTCTTTAGTTTCTCCCAATTTTTCCCCGGTCATTGCTGACCAGTACCGCTTTATTTTTGTCAAGCTTGAGGAGGATAACATATGCTTGTTCTATAACCTGCCCTTCGGGCAAGCCCATCGCTATGTTTTAACGAGCCTAGCGATAGTGAAACTCGTTCTCGTCTAAAGACAAGTTTGTCGCTATTTAATGATTTTAACGAGTCTAACGACAAGGATAACTCGGTCCTTTTCATTTTTAGAGAGTCTGAAAAGGTACATAAAGTTAACTCCAAAAGTCCTTTTTCGTCATCTAATCCCTTAAGTCCGAAAAAGTATAAAACAATACAGAAGGGATGAGTTTTCGATAGTTTTAACGAGCCGAACAAAACAAGCGCTCGATCTTTTTGTGCAATAATCCCTCAGGTCCAAAAAGATTAAAATCTAGAGGAGGGATAGCTCTTCCTGTCCCTTTAACGAGCTGGAAGGCCAAGGACTCGGCAATCTTTTCATATTTTACGAGTCAGTTGAAAAGAGCTTAAAGAAGACTCGTCTTTTGAGGAACAAGTGATAAACAGGGTTAGCAGGTGATTCCAGGTACAAGTTGGAATTTTCCAATCACGGCAGTGTCACAAGGATGGCTAGGTGAAATCACTCTTCACAGCTGTTCCTCAAAATGGGTAAACAATCATATGGAGGTGAACGATCGGCCAAATGAAAAGTGGAGGTGATGGTGCAAACACGACCAAGGCTTTGATGGCTGATGATATTACATTCACTGTGGTTATTTACCGGGTAGTTCATTTTTTAATGAGCTTAAACGCGGGTGGAAACATTTGCTCGGTCTTATGTTTATTTTTTAACGAGCATGAACTATGTGCTAAAACTTCTCGGATCTTGCGTTTATTTTTTAACGAGCATGAACTGTGTGCTAAAACTGCTCGATTACCCAGTCATATGATAAGAGTGTCTCATCGAGATTCTATTTTTTATGGAGCTTCATCTCACAAAGCTATGCCCCGCATCCTTTCTTTATGCAAGTTAGGAAACGACTAACCTAAAAAACAGATAAATAACCGCTCTTTGCTTGCACTCCAAAAGGTTTGCATGCCCCCAGTTATAAAGTACGATTTCAAGGTTACCTCTACTTCTTTTCCGTCAAAACATTTGTTTTAACGAGAGAGGCTTACCTCTTTCAGGTTACCCAAAGATTGTCTCGTTAATCTTTCAAACAAAACACTTCCTCGGCAATGTCTACCGAAATAGACAAAGGTGAGCGACGAAGCCCGCCAACTCACATAACTTTGACAAAAGAATCTTATTCTAGAATAACCCCTCTTCCTAAACGGATGGGGTACAGACTAGTCATATTCTCCCGCGGAAACCTACCCTATACCCAAAGTTTTCCTGCTGAAGTAGACCAGGACGCATGCCCCCTGGGTTCCAGTCATATCCTCCCAGATTACTCGCGCTCATCAGGAGGACGGACCGTGGGTTGAGACACTTCTTGCGTGAATAGACCATTTAGGGATGGTACATGACTATTTGCGATGCGTGATCCGGGGAATGAAAGTTGGTCCACGAGCTTGACCATTCTTCCTTCATGCGGAAAACACATTACTCTAAAGAGTGATGAGACGATGGCTCCTATGCAATATATATAGTCTCGTCCAAGGAGTAGGTTATAATCCAAGGGTCCTTGAACGACCATCACGTTCATTTGAACGGTCTTCCCTTTCAATGTTATGGGCACATTGGGGAGGATCCCTAAAGGTCGACTGGTTCCTTTATCGAAGCCTGATAGATTTCTCATTTCAGGCAAAAGCGCTGGTGAACCAAGCGCTTTCCAAGCAATAGAGGAAAGGATACTCACAGATGCCCCTTCATCAATGATAGTGCCAGCCATTACCATTCTGTATATTTGAACGATAATTCTGAATGGTATACTGGCTGGTAACCGGGGTCTGCCTAGTTGGTTCCAGTCGAACGAGACAACTAGGTTGCTTGGTGGTGGGACCGAATAGACGGCCGGGTATGACTCTGACGAAGTTCCTTCCTGCGATAAAGGAATGGGCAAATTGCCCCCCTGTTCGTCGGAGTCTGTGTTGATGAAGAGAATTTGGACGTTGTCATATTTATTCTCCTCTGTGATGGTATCATTCGAAGATAGAGCCTCTGAAGGCAAAACCGGGTCAACTGCCACCTCAACCTTTTGACTTTCGTTAGGCATGGATCCAGACGGTTCATCTTCAATGATAGGTGCTTCGGCTGACCACCTAGGCAGGCCAGCCGGGTTCTCAACTAGTGAAGGACTTGGCAGGAGTTTTTGATATCCAGGAGGAAGTTGCACTGGTAAAACCGGGCGATCTTCCAAAACTATTTTAGCCTCGTCTAAGAAGGGACAATGGTGGATGGCATGGTCACCTTCACATAGTTTGCAGGGAAATCTAGCTTTCCCTCTCTGTCCTGTGGCCTCACTTTCACTAGTTGACGGTGAGCAGTCAACATGGCTATCAGAGGTTGAGGCTACCGAATTGTGCAAACGGGGAGACCAGTCCCTTAGTATCCGAGGGATGCAGGGACAATCTCTGTGGAAGTGGTCTCCCTTGCATATGACACATGGCGATTTAGGCCTGGTCAGTGCTGTGTGTGGATTTTTGTCAGACGACACTCGTTTGCCCCCAGTCGCCTTTGGCTCCTTCTTCTTCTTCTCTTTCTTCTTCTTTTCCTTCTTCTCCTTAGGAACTTGGTTTTTTGTTTTACCAGTTCCATCAAGCGAAGAGGAAGGAGGAGAGGAAGAGTTAGATGAGGTAGAAGGCTGGTTGGCAACTCTGGTCTGGTCTAACTATTGACTCGACTATTCAGGAATGGTGGTGTTCTGAACGACATTAGTTGAAAAGAGCCAGACTGGCAGGCCAATTGTCAGTCCTGGAAGCGACAATGTGGCCATATGGGGCGCACCAACATCTCCCCAAGAGGAGAAGGGACTAGGATTTCCCCCAAGGGGAATTCCTTGGTTGGTGTGCTCCATTTTTTCAACCTAAATATCAACACAGGAATAAACGGTGATTGTTCCGTTTAAAATAAATTTTTAACGACGCTTAGACACAACTTGCTTTTTCACTTTTAAAGAGTCGAGAAAAAGCTAAAGATGACTCTAGTCTCCTTCGATGTTTTAACGAGCCCGAAGTGACAAATGCTCGGATGGACTTTTTCCGTTATAGAGTCTGAAAAAGGCCAAAAGGAACTGCTCTGGAGTTCTAGGCAGAGGGTGTGCCAAACTTTTCGCAAAACTGCAGAATACTTTTTAGGGTACGGGCGGTCGATCTTCCTGAATGCTGTGTTCAGTGCATTGCGATCAGTAGGGCGGTCGACACAGCTTCCTAAGGATAAAGGTTTTATGCCTATAGGGGTCTCCCAATATATACGCGACGGTACGTGGGAGCACAATCCGTACTGGCGCTATCGTCCCTCAGGAGGAATCACCCACCATCCACGAGATCGACAGTCACCAGGCTTTACGACGCCGGAACACATCTCTAGCCTAGACCTCTATGTTGTGCGTTATGTTGCAAAGCGTTGTTAAGTTCATTCAATTTATTTTAGGTTGATCTTTTTAAAGTTTGCCTTTCAAGGTTCACCACGAGATGTATGATACAAATTCCTAAATGCAGTATAAAGATGATAAGCAAGCTTTATATCTTTTCAACTTTGAAAATCCTAGCTACTAAGGGAAAAGAAAGACACCATCTTTTCTCAAAGAGCAATCAGCACACTCTAATGCACTTTTCCTAAATCAGACATGCAAACTATCAAAATGCAAATGCACAATGCAGGTGTTTGTTTTCCGCTTTCTTAGTATTGATGCCTACAAAGAAAGCTTTTTGTACAACTTTGAATTTGCTTTTAAATGACAAATATGAACAAGTTTACTTTTTCGAAATCAGAGAGGGTAGAAGAGATTACAACACTTAACGATTTTCGAAATGAATACTTGTTTCGACACTTAAAAGAGACAAACTCAAACCAATAAGCAAAAGTAAATGTATAATCAACTGTAAACAGCCAATGAACTCTCTCCTAAGATCACAATGGACAGATCTGAATCAAGGGCTACAGGATGATTATTTCACTCATGCAAAGGAAAACTGTAAATGACGCCACAAACACATAAAAACACTCACAGTCTTTTTGTACAAAAGGAGGCGGAATCTAAGTAGAGAAAAGGAGTTATCAGACTGGTACCTATGCTGGTTACAGGCTGCAAAAATCAGAGATCAAAACAAGGCAAAACAGAGCAGAGAACCCCAGCTGCACAAGGCCAAACTGGTTCAGCGCAACCTCAACACAGGGGTTTTGACATTCAACACAGGTAGCCTTCACGGGAACTACGTTGAAATGCAGAATTCCTTCACTGGGTCTGCGCTGAAGGAGAAACTCTCGTTTCCCACAGGTTCTGGGTCACAGATTGCTATTTAATTCACTGTTTCAGGCCAAATAAAAGCAACAAGCAAGGTACAATCAAAGGGATGCTTTGAGGGAGTACTAAGATCTATCACAAAGGATCATCAAATCATTTGTGAGTCCATTGTTCAGATCATAGACAAGTCCAGTATTTGGATCAAAGCAGCAACTGTCTACTTTGCATCCGGGAATAGCAGATGCAGTTCGATTGTTGCTGTCAAGTCTATGAAGCAAACAATGATAGAAACACAAATAAAATGACTAAACAAATCTCCCCAGCGGAGTCGCCAATTTGTTGTGGGGAAAAATGCCTATGCAGGATGATCCTATCCACCTAAGGTGTGACAGTGCCTTAGCAACAAATAGAGACAGCTATTCTAGTATTCTTCCTTTATGAATTAGAATGAAGAGAGATGGATGGACTAACCGGTGTCTTCCGTTTGTCCCTCGATCCAGTTTCTCTTCTCTTGGAGAGTTCCCAGCTACTTGCCTTCTCGCTCGCCCAGCTTCAACGGGTTTCTGCAAGATCACAAGAGAAGGACACTACACAAGACATAGATTCATATTCATAACTAGTTCAGGATTAGAAGTAAACTAAACATACTAATGCAATCATACATCAAAGATACACCAGTATATAGGAGAAACCAAGATAGCTTTATTGATGAATAACAAGGTTCAGGAAGAGATACAACCCAGAGGGCTCCAATCCAGCATCTCCTTCCCAGCAAAATGGAATTCCTATCTTCACCTCCCTTCAAAGCATTAAGCACCCAATGATTCTGATCTCAAACCAACAGCAATTCTTTGCAATAACAAAATTCCAGCCTCTAGATCTCATGGAGGAGAGATCCATATATAGATGTTTGGAGAGAGGATGAGTCAGCTTGAGATCTGACTAGTGTCCTCTCCCTCTGTCAGTTCTTGATTCCACTTGGAGGTTCTTACTTCCACTTGGAGATTTGGAACCTCTTACTCATCACCAGTCGAATTCCCTGAGGCAAGTGTCATTTTGGAAGCTTCCTGGGTTTTGACACCTTGAGAAATGAACTTGCCACGTGTCCAATCTCGCTCAGCGCAGGTAGCCAGTGTTGGCTTTGACATTCAGTGCAGGTAGCCAGTGGAGCCATTGACATTCAGCGCAGACAGCCAGTGGAGCCATTGACATGATCCTGAATTGACTTGTTTTTGAGCAGTTTCAGGTGGAGAACATCTGTGAATTGTTGTGGTTTGTTAGCCTTGTTCCTCTAGGGGTAGGAACAACATGTTTAGGGACTTTGGATCCCTTAGATTATGGACATTTCATGCTCAATGCTGTAAGGCACAAAAATGTCTATAACACTAGGTACAATAGCGGCATGACAGACGTGTCGGATTCAGGCAGTCTCACGCATAGTGTCATGGTCCTCCACAATTGTAACAAATAACCTGCCCTCAACCTCTACCAGGTATTCCTCCACATTGGCTTTGTCCCCACCCTTGATAGTCACCTCGCTCTCCTCTAGCACCTTGGTCTAAAGGCCGCGTTTCTACCTACACCCCATATGCAAGTGTCCTATCCATCATTAACTCGTAACTACGATAATTGTGCTCATCATATCCCACTAACTAACAGAAGTTGCAAAAGATCTGTTGCGGTGTTTGTATGAATTTATGCAGCAAATGGAAATTGTCTGTCGTATGTTTCCCAGCTACCTGACGGATAGCACACCAAAGCGTAGGCCCTGTTCTTGGCCCTACTGCATCTTCTGCCTCAGAGGCATTGGTCCCCCTTCTGCGACATAATTTGTGAACACTGGACAATGATCCTTGTCGTGCCCCTAGCTTTTTTACTTTAGGCACCAAAATTCTTTGCACGCCTCGGGCCGAGTTGTTCTATCTTTATGTAGACTCTGCATTTCAAGGCAAAGGTTCTACAATAGTGCATGAATCTGCTGAACCCACAGATTAGCATCTTGAATCAGTGTCTTGTGCAATCTCATCGTGATTTCCATAGCTTTCACCTGGGTCCCAATCTTCTGTTGTAATAGTGCAACCCTTAGATGAGGCAGGAGCGAGGCCACAAACCACTCGCGGTGCTGCCCATCAGTTAGATTCATGTTAGCCTCGCGAATCATACACTTCAATCTCTGATCCAAATCCCAAGGTGTCTCACCAGGCTTCATCATGATCTCTTTGAAACCCACAAGTGATTGTGCCCCAGAATTAGGCCTACTAAATTCCTTATTCAGCATAGTCTCGATATTTGCCAATGCAGAGGTCGAATTATCAGTGCAGTACTTAATGTACCAAGTTAGTGTGCGGTCTTGAAAAGCACTAACCAACGTTGCTTTCTTCATTTAATGATTCATGATACCCTAAGCTTCCCATACAGCCCTTGCAATGAACCAAAATTGGTCCAGATCTTCATTTCATATGCCCTTGAACACAGGTAGCTTTACAAAGTTCACCATGTTGAATGGTGGTGGAGGTGGTGATGGTGTGGGTGAGGGGGTTAGCGATGGAGGTGAGGATGGAGGTGGTGTGGGTGGATGAGTTATTTGCGGGAACCCCTATCTTATCAACTGAATAGCCCTTTGCGAAGAAGCCTGTGTTGCTCCCTCATCATCTCTGAGAGGAGGTTCAATCAGCAGGATATATTCAGGGCCTATTTTTCCTCCTTTCCTATAAGTCCTTCCACTTCGCATAGCCCCGAACATCAAGGTAACTGCATAATCCTCTTTTCACACAAGAGCATCTTAATCCAAGTATTTAACAATTTCAAACACTTACCTCGTGGCCCTTTGAAGAAGCAGCACTCTGCTTCGCTATAGCTGACCGAAGTATCAACCACGAACTTTGTCACAAACCCTCCTATGATACGATCGAGCCAATGATCGACAGCGTGTGCGATCTTATCTTCAAAGGCTTCCAATTTCCGCACTAACTCTAGGGTCCAGACAATTGGACCGTCAAGCCTCCACCTCCCTTAGCCGTCTGCCAACTTCGCGATCCACTTGTATAATTCAGCCAGGAAGGAACAAAAGAAGATTTCATGTATCTCTATCTACAGATATATTTCCAACCACTATTCTTTTGTTAATCGCAGATTCTTGTTTTCTTGCGCAGCGAAATTGTGGATTTTTCTATCCAACCAGTCTTCAATCTCCTTCTTAGTTGGATTCCAATGATGTGACATCACACATCTCGTTATGCAGATCCCAGTCCCGACAACGGAACCATTTTTTGGCTTGATGGGCCCTGACCCAGGTTCAGCGTTAAGTAGCCAAGAAAATCCCTACACTACTGGCCCTTTCGGCATCAATCTGTAGAGCGCAGATTGAAGTCTCACCCGAAGCAGTATGGGGGGATGTAGAAACCAAGTTTTTGAACCCTGAGATGGTTGTGATGTCGATTATATGCCCTAACCCTTCCTTCACGTAGACCGATAATCCCTTTAGGGCTTATCAAAGTACTTCTCTTATTCGTCCTTGAAGCCTTCACGAAAGTCTCTAATCATCCTTCATGGACCCTAAATAGATAGATCAGGCACTTACACGCCTCTGTAATTACTCTTACTTCTGTATTTACTCAGATTCGCTTAATTATTGGTTAACTTTAACATGCATTACGGTTATCTTCGCATAAACAAATATTCGTACTTGTGTTTATATGACAAATTAAAATACATAGATTTCGTGCATCAATATAGCATTAATTCATAACCCCAAAATTCAACATAACATAATCGCAACATTCATGATAGAAGTAAAATAATGCATATACAGATAATTCCATAATACTTCTCTTTATTGATAATCCATATTTCCAGTACAGACTCTGACTACCCTACACACATAGCTGTAGGGGTCCACACACTCAGCTGCGAGCGTCTACCCTAGGCCTCTCCACACTCAGCTGCAGAGCCTCTTCCTACGCTAAGACTCTTTACTCTTAGCTCTCGCAAACCCATAAACTTACTTAGAACTCTACCAAAAACTTTTTAACTGTCATAGACTCTTCTAAGACTCCATTTTTATACAATCCCATGGTCTGCAAAGCAAGGACGAATCTCATCAAGCTCACACAAACTATCTAAACTAAGGGCGGAAACCCTTTTTGATTGTTTACATCTTCACGCTCCATGACCATAAAATGTGGAGACTTTACAATATTTACACAAAACTTGGGCGTTTAGCCCCAAAACTTGGGCTTTTAACCCCAAAATTGACCCCAGGAGAACTGTTCCCGTCAGGAAGTACTAGTATAAAGTCGCAAACCGGTGCATGAAAAGGGTAAGAGGAAGGTTTCACATAGCCCATGGGGAGAGTGAAGCTACAAGATGAAAGCAAATCCAATCATTCTAAAAGAGGCCATAGCAATAGAGAAGAAGAGGAAACAAAGGATGCAGGAAGCAGAACATAAGTAGAGGGAAGAACAAGAGCAGAAGAGATTGGAGGAAGAAAGGTAGAAGTAGGAAGAAGAAGAAAGGTGAAGAGTAGAAGAAGAAGAAGTCACATGAAGACAAGCCGAAGAACAAGAACAAAACCAACAACTAGAGGAGGAGAGAAAACAGATGTAGGACAAGGAGCTTGCTCAAGAGATTGAGGAGTTGATCGAGATCCAAGACATGGAGGTGGAACTAGAGTTGCAAAACCAAGATGTTGATTTGATGCCAAGTACACAACAGGTCACCATTCAGTCTCCCCATCCTCCAACAGTAGAGAAAGCTCCAAGCGAGGAAGAGGAAATTGTTCCTCTTTATGATGGTCCAGTCATGGACACATACAATCTGACTTACGAAGAGATTTAGAAAATTATTGTACAAGCAAGGAAGAAACATTTTCCAAACAATCTCGCATCTCTTACATTCATTAGAGAAAGGGTGATTGTGACAAACGCCAAAACAAATTTGAATTCCATTGCCGCAACCAACTTAGCCTTCACAGGTGCCACAAAGTCAAACACTGAGTATATGATGGTCGAGTGTTGGTAGGCTAAATTGCTTCATTTTTAACCCCTTTTTCCCTTCAAAACCATAACCTTAGACCTCTGTTTTAACCTTCCAAACCTCCCTATTCCTACACTACTCCAAGAATCGTGTCTTTTCCTACACTAGCTTTATATTTCATGTTTAAGGTTTACGAATGTGCTTAATTAATCATTTTCATAGATTTTGTACCTTTAAATCTTTGCAACTAATATTTCTCTTCCTAAATTATTTGATAGACAATGTAATGATCATCTCGTTAGCATGGTCGAATGCAGGTAGGATTCCTGCACTACTTTCGAATCCTTAACTTTCGTAACAGCTCACCACCTCATGCAGACACTGTGTTCTAGAACGATCAACTCGAGTTGGGCTCAAAGCAGAGAGAAAAGTCAGGGATATGGTGGAGATTGGGTCATCGGCTAAATACCTAGATTAGCATTTTGTTATAGCTGAAAGGCTTAGTATGAACTGTTATTGTTATTTTGTTATAGCCGAAAGGCTCAGATTGGAATGCTTGATGTAATTTGGTTACGGCCGCAGGCCTGAATGAATGTATAAAATATATGATTCAAATAGAAAATGGTAATGAGTGATAGTTATAGCAAGGATATTGTAATTTGTTCTTCTGTAATTTTGCTAGTATTGCCCTCGTTCTGGGCTGGATTAGAACTCATGATATACATTTGCTGATTATTAATAGAAAGGGACTATGCCATGATTTCACAATCTTGCATTGTAATTCTGTGTTGATGTGTTGATTAAAAGTTGAATCTTTACTTTTCCTAAACACGAAAACGAGCTGGTTGGCTAGGGCCCAGCCAATCCAGCTCATTTTCCTTCGTGTTCTTATTTTTTTATTAAGGTGTGTTAATTTCATTTAATGCAAAGTGTGAAGTAAATAGATGCTTTTATTCTTCTGCAAAGTTTAAATCTGATTTCATCGCTCTATGATGGATCTGTGGTGTCCATGCTCGATTGAGTTTAATTTTATGATTTCCCTCCTTGAAGTTTAATATCATTTTTGCCTGGATCGTGCAAGCACGCATTCCTGCACTAGTGCATTTACAGTCTCGCAGATTGATTCCTTTGATTCATTATAGTAATAGTATTTTATTTTTATATGATTGATGAGTCTTAATGCGATTCTAGAGTGCGTGATCTTCATTATGAAGTATTCTCGACATCTTGAACTAAACATTCGTTTTATAATCTGAAACTGAGCGCCATTGTGACACACTAGTCTGTACCTGCACTTCATGTTGTATGCATAATTATTCTTAAAGAGAATCTTTCTGAGTTAAGAAGGTCACGAATGTAGATCAGTTCATGTGAATAACTATTATAGGATTGAAACCTGTTGTCAAATTAAATGATATTTTTAGATTGCATGAAGAAGTTCCTTGATTAAAGAAGAGTGCGCTTTGACTCTGGAAATTAATTCTTATTTTAGATGTTAAGATTAGTTGAAGCATCTTTTGGTTTAAGGAATTTATTTTGAAAGTTCTTTTCACCTTTGCAAGTTATTTTCCCAAGTTAACACATTATTTACTTTCTTATAAGAAGGATTGGAAAACTTGGTGCAGGAATCTTTGTTCCGGTACAAGAATCAATATCTTGATACAAGAACAGACTTCTCTAGTCCTGAGGCTTAGAGTTCCTGCATGAAGACATAAATCATTAGTACAAGTGTAAAATATACTTCCAGTACCTAAACTTTGTTCTGGTACTAGTGCAAGCACATTGCAAAAGTACAGGAATAATAGCTTAGTGTAGGGAGAAAGATCTATATACAGGAATTATAGCTTAGTGTAGGGAGAAAGATCTATATGAAGTCAGATATCTTCAAGGGTCCAATTATTAACCTGGCACACAAACATAGTGAAGATAAACATATATTTACATTTTCATTAGTCAAAGATTGTTTGCAATAAGTTTGAGAGTTCCTTTCATTTATTTTCCTACAAGAGTACTTTCTTTCAGATTCCAGCACTAGAATATCTTTGTTGTAATTTGTCGGGTGATCTTTTCTTTTTGGCTTTGCAAGATTACAATTAAGGAAGTAGGAATAGAGTTTGGAAAAGTTCATATAATTTCTGGCATTTCCTGTGCTTCGTATCTAAGTTTACGAAACCCCCAGGTTGACAATTAAGTGTTGAAGGAGTCTATCTAACCGCAACTCCTGCACCCAACATTTTGGTGCTGTTGTCGGGGAGACGATTTGAAATTGGTAAGAACTTTCCATTTTCTACAATATGGGTAATTCTGTTATTATTTTTTTTGCAGTATGCTTCTATTGTTTTGAGGATTTTACGAGTGTTGATTTTCTTATTCATTGCAACAATTAACATATTATTTTCCTTTATAAGCATTTGAATTTTATTTTTTTGGATTTGATTTTTTTAAAATGAATGCCTAAGAAAGGTTGGGGTCTGAAGCCCAATAAGGGCTGAAAAAATACTAAAAAATATGAAAACTCTTCTCATTTTGGACCTTCTTTTGCCAGTAGAAACTCCAAGTAAACCCAGACTCATCATGCCATAACAATCCACTTGGATTCTAGAAACAGTGATTTAGGTGTGACACAACCTGAAAAGGGGAAGAATTAGGCTAACGGTGATCGGAAAGTTCAATTCAACATTAGTCAACCTTCACCTTCTAGAAGTGGTTCGACTGGAGGCACAAAAATGGCTGATCATGAACACCATGCAAAGGGGACTGGCAAGAACCAAGTAAATGAAGAGCAATCCACTTTTGGATTTCCAATCATGAACTCAAAAGTGAATGTACAAATGAAGAATATTTCACCTTCAACTCTTCCACACTTTCATGGTAAGGTACATGAAGACCTAGTTTCATTTATTTTTGAATTTGATATATTGTGTTAGAGTTATGATTATTCTTCTGATGCCCAGAAATTAAATTTGTTTCCTGCAACTCTCAAGGATTCAACCTTGTGCTAGTTCATGGGACTAGGAGGAAACACTGTAAGTTCTTGGGACCAAATGAAGAGAGTATTTTTTAATAAATATCAGGAATATTGTAAAACTAGAGAAATGAAAGATGAGATCTTCACCATTGTACAAGGTGATGATGAGACCTTGGAGGATTACCAAGAAAGATTTTTGAATATAGTCCAAAGGTCCAAACACAAATTTGATTTAAGTATTATTCAAACCTTGTTCCTACGAGGACTTACTACAGATTCTAAAAAATAATATGAATTTTTTAGGACAATGACACATTGCTCAGAAAACTTTTGAACAAATTTGTGACTTGTGCATGAAGTTCTCCAAAAATCAATCTAGATCCACTAGAGGAGGCCGAAGCAAAACTAACAAAATGGGATCTATAGATGCTATGATCATTGGCTTGGAGAATAAAATCGACAACATGAAAATTGAAATAATGAATATTGTTAGCAAATAAATAGACTCTTTGAAATTTTAGCAAAAAATAGAAAAGGAACAAGAGACATTGCCTATGTTTTGTCCAAAGTGTAGGAAAAAGCATCCTTTAAGAGAGTGTCTTATTGATATGAAAGGTGCTAATAAATGTGTGATTTGTGCAGAGAACCATGCCACTGAGGAGTTTCCCTCCATACCTAGATTAAAAGTTGTACTTGAAGGAGAGCATTCCGAACCTGAGCCATTACATGCCATGGGAGCATGAAGAAACTGGCCACAGGTTAGTGCAAGTATGGCTCCTGGAACACATTTTTATGGCTACAATGCACCTCCATATTTCTGTTATAATAATAATAATCACTCTCAACATTGGCAAAATGAGAATCATTTTCATCATGGACAATCCTCCCAACCTTGGCAACAAGGATGGAGAGGTCCAAACCATTCATATCATTCCTATCCTGCTCAGATTCCATCATATCCTCCTTCCTATGCACCACACCATATGTCACAACCATCTTTTCCCTCTCTACCTCAGCAAAGTCAATCATTGCCACCATCGCATTTTCCACCACCATTTAGACCACCTCAACTACCTTCTCAACCGATACCGAATCCTAATAATAAGGCGGTACAATTGATTCATTCGGTTGGACCGTCCCCTCTTTCTACCTATTGAACCCTGTCGGTTGGGATAAATGAGATTCAATTGAGATCGGGAAGGGTGGTTAAACCAGAAAAACAAAAATAGTCCATGGTGATTCCTGAGGAGAAAAATGAGGAGGTAACTCATGGTCATTCAAAAAAAAATATCACCCTTCAGCCCATTCCCGTACCTTTAGATTCACCATCTTCTTCAAACCAGCCCCTCCTATCCAAAGTGGTTGGTCATAGAGAAAAGTGACCCCAATTCCACTTTGGATTTTGAATTAAGAAATCTTTGTATAAATGTTTCTTTACTTCAAGCTATCTGATAAATTCCCATCTGTACAAAGATCATTTAGGAATTATGTCTTGAAAAGCTAGGGAGGAAGAGAGTAGAACGTTGGACCATTCATTTTGTTGGTAGAGCAGCTGAGTTGATGACAAGATGCATATAAATGAAGAAATACACAGATCCTGGAAACCCGATTGTTTTTGTCCAGATAGGTGATATCCTTGTCTCTAATGTATTAATAGACTTAGGGGCAGCCATCAATGTGATGACTAGGCAAACCATGGAACAACTTGGGTTGGGCCATATTCGTCCTACACCCACCATGCTTGAACTTGCAGACAGATCTAAAATCAAGCCCGATGGAGTATTGGACGATGTGGTTGTCTCTATAGATTCATGGGAATACCCCATAGATTTCATTGTGCTTCAGCCAAATAATCCAGTGGGAGGACATCCTTTGATTCTGGGATGACCATGGCTTGCCACGACCGATGCTTATATTGGATGTCACTTTGGTGATATGGACATTTCACATGGAGACTCTAGGAAAAGAATCACTTATACCCACCTGCTAGATTTATTCAGGAACTCAAGGATACCTTATGGTTAGATTATGATAGTATTGGTGAGGAGACCCGCCCTCTTTCTTTGATTCAGCATCATACCAAGTCTACCCATGATGGTGAATTGTGAGATTTCTTGAACAATCTAGACACTATGCCTAGTTTTGATACACTTCATCAGATCTTTAGTTTGTATTTTCAAGAAAACTCTGATTCCCAACCTTCCTTATCCCATATTGTGGCATCATCCTCCTATACTCTTAAGCCCAAGACCACTCTTGTTGAAATTAGTCCAGGCAAATCCTTACACATTAGTTCAGACCTAGATTCATCTCAGTAAGAGAAGCTTGTTACCTTGTTGCGAGATCATTTGGATGCATTCGCTTGGAGTTATGAAGACATGAAAGGCTTTCCTCCTAAGACTTGTACTCATCGTATCTATATCTAGGAGGGAGACCGACCTATCTGATAACCCCAGAGACAAATGAATCCCACACTAAGAGATATTGTTAAGGAGGAATTACAAAAACTCTTAGATGCTAATTTCATCTACCCCATTTCTGACAATCAGTGGGTCTCTCCATTAGTGATAGTCCCTAAGAAAGATGGGAGATGGCATATTTGCATTGACTATTGAGAATTAAATAAAGCCACTCTCAAGGATTACTTTCCCCTTCCTTTCATCGATCAGGTGCTAGATACCCTTGCCGGTAAAAAGTACTTTTCATTTTTAGATGGCTTCAGTGGGTATAACCAAATCCAGATTACACCCTCAGATCAAGACAAAACTACCTTTACATGCCCTTGGGGTACATTTTCCTACCAAGTGCTTCCTTTCGTGTTGTGTAATGCACCCGCTACCTTTCAAAGGGTTGTGCTAGGTATTTTCTCTGATATTGAATGTGTTGAGATTTATATGGATGATTTTTCTATGTTTTGTAACTCATTTGATGAAGCTCTTAAAAATCTAGAAAAAGTGTTTTTTATGTTTCCAAGAGGCCCATCTTTCTTTGAGTGATAAAAAATGTAGATTAATGTGCAAAGCAAGAGTGGTTCTTGGTCATTTGGTTTCTGACAAAGGTATTTAGGTGGACCCCACTAAAATTGAAGTCATTATTCATCTTCCTGCACCCAAAACCCAAAGGGAAGTGAGAGGTTTCCTAGGACATGCTGGTTATTACCAAAGATTCATTGAAATTTTTTCCAAGATTGCTACCCCCTTTTTCAATTACTAGCTAAGGATAGTGAATTCACCTGGTCCACAACTTACCAATAGTCGTTTGAAACATTGAAGGAAAAATTAGTACAGGCACCAGTTTTGAGAGGACCAAACTGGTCCTTGCCATTTCATATTTCCTCCAATGCTTCAGACACTACCATTGGCATAGCCTTAGGAAAAGAGGAGAATAAATAGTCCTATGCTATTTACTACATTAGTAAAAATTTGTCACCTGCTGAATTTAACTATACAGTGACTGAGAAAGAATTTTTAGCCGTTATTTTTCTATTAATAAATTCAGACATTACATTATAGGATATGAAGTTTATGTGCATACTAATCATTCTGCTATAAGATATTTAATGAATAAACCTTTAACTAGCGGTAGAGTGATTAGGTGGTTACTTCTATTATAGGAATTCAATGTGACGATTATTGATAGACCAGGAAAGTCTAATGTTGTAGCTGATTATATTTTAAAATCTTCCCATGATGAACCTTGCAGTGGCCACTTCGTTGACAAGTGAACTGCATATAAAATTTTATGCACTAGCTATTTTTGGCCTTCTTTGTTTAAGGATGCCAAGAAATATGTTAAGCATTGTGATATTTGTCAACGAATGGGTCAACCTATTCAAGCCAATGAGATTCCTTTATGTCCTCAAGTCATGATTGATCCCTTTGAAAAATGGGCTATTGATTTTGTAGGACCCATAAACCCCACATATTTAAATAAAAAGCATATATTGGTTTGTAATGATCTTGTTACTAAATGGGTAGAGGCTAACGCTGTTTCTTTTTCCACTAAAAAAGTTGTTGTTGATTTTTTGTCTAATGAAATTTTTACTAGATTTGGTGTTCCTAGAGAAATTGTTTCTAACAATGGAACGCATTTTGTTTCTAACTTGGTACAAGAAGTCATGAATCAATATAAGATTTAGCACAGGAAATATACATTGTACCACCCGTAAGAAAATGGCCAGGTGGAATCCACAAATAAGGTGATCGAATCCATCCTCACCAAAACAGTAAACATGCACAGGAAGGATTGGGCTAGTCGATTTCCTGAAGCCTTATGGGCTTATCGAACCACTTGGAGGAATAGCATAGGGCATACACCATATGAGCTGGTGTATGGAAAACAAGTCCTTTTGCCGATTGAATTTCAGATAAAGACTTTCAGGACTGCAGTTTAGTTGGGTCTAGATCTCTTGGAATCACAACAGCAGCGTCTATTGCAGCTAAACGAGTTGGATGAATTTTGAAGGGATGTTGTTCAACATAATATTTTGGGTGCAATAGCAACGCAAGAATTTGCATGACAAGTTCATCAGGAAGAAACAGTTCCAACCAACTGATTGGGTACTTCTCTATGACTCTAGATTTAAACATTTTAAAAGGAAGTTCCATACTCATTGGATGGGTCCGTATGAGGCGATTCAAGTTTTCGACAATGGCACTGTAGAAGAAAAAATTATCAATGGGCAAGATTCAATTTTCCTTGTGAATGGCCATAGGCTTAAAGTATATTTTTAGCCCATCACAAAGGAATACTTCATGCAGCAAGTGCAACATCAATCTGAACTTCAGTTGGTAGGTGGCTATGCCAACCTATTGTAATCTGATTTATTCTCTCTTGAAATAAAATTTAAGGAAAATTCAAAAAAAAAGTTATATAAATAATCAAAAGAAAAAATAAAAAAATAAAAAAAATATTTTTTTTTCCTGTGATTGTGAAAATCAATTCTATTGACATGATTGCATAAGGATCAACCTGAAAACTAGCTTGCTGGAAGGAATATCGGTTCTAATAAAATGCGAATGTTGTTTGATCTTTAGATGTGTTAACTGTCACCAAGAAGCAGGCTCAAGTACAGGAACCAGGCCCTTATCCAAGTTTGGAATAGTTGGCACGGAAATTTTTATTCAGGCAACATTCAATTCCCGTTGCATTTATTTTATGGATCAACACTATACAGGTAGATGTCAGGTGAAATTCTTCCCTTCTTCTATTCCCATTTTTAAAAAAATTGCCTTATTTTTTCCTTTTTATCCCATAAATTTTACCATCCTTTTCTTCAAAGAAGTTTTCCCTATTCGATTTCCTATTTCCCTCTTTTCCCTTGAAATGTTTTCCCAAAAATCCCTTTTTCGATTTATCCCTCTTGGTGGTTTCACTCTTGAATTTCCTGTCATAATTTCCTTCCCATTCTAAATGCCTACCCTTTTTCCCACTTCTTTTTTTTCCCCTCATGGATTGATTGCAAGATCTTACGTGAACTCACAAATCATATCGAAAGGCATATGTCAACACCAAAAAATGGTGAATAAAACCTCCTTTGTATATTCATCAAATTTTTTAATCCAACCTATGAATTATATCCTATCAAAATTTTCTTTTGGTTCCTGTTATGCTACAAATATCCTTGGTGCAGGAATGTGTGTTCAAGTGCAAGCAAATTCAGTGCAGGCATGGGTAGTGCAGGCATGGGTAGTGCAAGCATGCTCGTGCAGGCATGGTTGGTGCAAGCACGTCCAGTGCAGGCATGTTCAATATAGGAATCCTCACTGCTGAGCACACCCAATTCAAAAAAACACATGTTCTGGTGCAGGAACACCTGGTGCAAAAATGCGTGTTGAAGCTTATATTTTGTTTCATGAACCTTTGTACATGCAAAATAATTGTACCACCTGCAGATCATGGCATTCAATTTGTATTATGATTAACACTTTGTTTTATCATTTACTAAATTAGGAAGAAATCGTTTAAGTACAAAGATATTTTAGGTTATGAAATCTTATCTTTTCAATGAGTACTAAGTACACCTTATGTGAAATCATGGAGTAAATGTGGGATGGTATGATTCTCCCGAAATCCAATACTTACCTTCCCTTGGAAAACTCATCACCTAATAATAATGGCCTCACTCCATATCCGACCTTGCATGACTGTTATGTGGAATTATTATCTAAACCGTCGCCTCTTCCAATCATCATCGCCTGCCTGTACTTGAACCAATTCGCATTCACATCCGTGTAATTTTAATAATGAAGCACGACCTTTCGGGAAATGGTTAATATAACGACGGATGTATAGCTCAATCACCATTTGAGTTCTTTTTGTTGTAATATCTTTTTAAAACTTGAGACAGAGATTGGGTGAATTCGAACAGACATGGCGCCTGTAAGGATTGAGCCACGATCCATACAAGAGATGGAACAGATAGCTGAGTACAAGAATAGTCTTGTAATATTGCAAGAATCCGGGTTCCTCCCGTTTCTGCAGAAGTTCGATGGATTTGACTCAGCTATGGCAATAGCATTCACCCAGACCTTTGATGGGAGTCGAGCCAAGGTTGGTTCATTAGAATTTGCAGTCACAGAAGAATCCATATCTCAAGCTACAAGTTTTCCAGTAGTGGGGGAGCAATGGTTCAAGAAGGAGAAGTTAGAAAAGAAATTGTGGTGTCGGTTCGTGGTCAACCCAAAGCAGAAGGTGGACTGGAAGAACGGCCTCCAGTAGAATGCTATGATCGAGAAGTGGAAGGATCTCTTGTATGTGTTGCAGAAGTTCCTTACTTGTGAGGGCTGCTACTCACTAACTTTCCTCTATCACATACGCCTACTCTTGCACTTTGAGTCTAGTAAGCTCATCAATTTCCCGTATTATTTGCTCAGAAGTTTAGAAAAGATGGTGAAAGGGGTTTAGAAAGGAAAGTCCAATCAGGCCACATATAAATTATATCACCACGGGCTGATCACAATCTTAATTAAGAAGGAGATGGAAGCTAGAAATGTGACTTGGGAGGAATTCTTGAAGGAATTTCAAGGGCGGAGCGTAGAGAAGTCGACTCAGAAGAAGAGTGCAAAAAAGCCGGCTCAAAAGAAGAGTGCAGAAAAGCTGGCTCAAAAGAAGAGTGCAGGGAAGTTGGCTCAGAAGAGGAGTGCAAGCAAGAATGAGAAATCAGAAACGATGACCTCACATCCTACTGAGACTAGGAGGTCGGCCAGGAGAAGGACTGCCTCTTCAAGGGCAGGTCATGTTCAATGAATCTCTCCGATACTGTTTGATGACTCGCCACCTACTTCACTAGGTAAAGATAATCTTTCGATTCTCACTGAGGTAGTGGCTCATACAGTGGTTGATGGTGACTAAGTGGAGAAGGAAGATGACACACCCTTGTTGGTCCTCTTTGGTAGGATGAAGAAAATAAAAGTGATGTCAAGTACAAGTAAGGACCTGGTAGAGGGTCAAGTGGATGACAAGACACAAGGTATTGAAACCCTTGGGAAGATGGACGAGCACGGTATTGAAACCCTTGGTGTGATGGAAGATCAGGGTACTTAAACCCTCAACGATTTTGAAGAACAGGGTATTGAAGCCCATGGTGAGATGGATGAGCAGGGTATTGAAGCCCTTAATGGCTTTGAGGATCATGGTACTGAAACCCCTGGTAAATTGAATGAACAGGGTATTGAAACCCCTAATAAAGTAAAAATGTAGTGCACTGAGACCCTTAGTAATGTTGAGACTCCGGTTGTTGAAACCCTTGATGGTAGTGCAATGCAGGAACTGAAAGGTGACCAGGATAACTTTGACCCTGATGATGATGGCACATGTCTAAAATCAATTGTTGAGAAGTCTGTGCTAGAGGAATTGAGAGTGGAGAACTCCACCCTCTGTCTGAACAGTCGGATAGAAGAGCTCAAGAAACATGTTTATGGCTTGGAGGTATTAAACCAAGCCATGAAAGAGCAGAGTATAGTGCAAAAATGAGCAAACGCAAAGTTGGAAGGAGAGGTGAAGGAGCAGAAAAGACAAGTTAAGATATGGAAATATCAGGCCTCAAAGTGTTATGAATGTCTTAAAAAGGTGACCAAGAAACTCAAAAAGGCTCGAAGCAGGAAGGCAAAGACAGTGAAAGCAGGGATCAACATACAAGTTTAGAATTGAAGGGAGGCTCTTCTGTTTTGGTTTTTTTGCAGCAAGTAAAGGTTGTGTGAGGACCCACAACAACTTAAGGATGGGAGGATGTTGGTAGGCTAAATTCTTCACTTTTAAACCCCTTTTTCCCTTCAAAACCATAACCTTAGACCTCTGTTTAACCTTGCAAACCTCCCTATTCTTGCACTAGTCCAAGAATCGTGTCTTTTCCTGCACTAGCTTTATATTTCATGTTTAAGGGTTACGAATGTGCTTAATTAATAATTTTCATAGATTTTGTACCTTTAAATCTTTGCAACTAATATTTCTCTTCCTAAAGTATTTGATAGGCAATGTATTGATCATCTTGTTAGCATGGTCAAGTGCAGGTAGGATTCCTACACCATTGGTGAATCCTTAACTACCGTGACAACTCACCACCTCATGCGGACACTGTGTTCCAGAACGATCAACTTGAGTTGGGCTCGGAGTGGAGAGAAAAGTCAGGGATATGGTGGAGATTGGGTCGTCAGCTAAATACCTAGATTAGCGTTTTGTTATAGCCAAAAGGCTTAGTATGAACTGTTATTGTTATTTTGTTATAGCCGAAAGGCTCAAATTGGAACGCTTGATGTAATTTGGTTACGGCCGTAGGCCTAAATGAATGTATAAAATATAGGATTCAGATAGAAAATGGTAGCGAGCGATAGCTATAGCAAGGATATTGTAATTTCGTTCTTTTGTAATTTTGCTGGTATCGCCCTCATTCTGGGCTGGATTCGAACTCATGATGTACATTTGCTGATTATTAATAGAAAGGGACTGCACCATGATTTCTCAATCTTGCATTGTAATTCTGTGTTGATGCATTGATTAAGAGTTGAATCTTTATGTTTCCTAAACAAGGAAATGAGCTAGTTGGCTAGGGCCCAGCCAACCCAACTCATTTTCCCTCGTGTTCTTCTTTTTTTATTAAGGTGTGTTAATTTCATTAATGCAAAGTGTGAAGTAAATAGATGCTTTTATTCTTCTGCAAAGTTTAAATCTGATTTCATCGTTGTGTGATGGATCCGTGGTGTGCATGCTTGATTGAGTTTAATTTTATGATCTCCTTCCTTGAATTTTAATCTTGTTTTTGCCTGGATCGTGCAAGCATGCATTCCTGCACTAGTGCATTTACAGTCTCACAGATTGATTCCTCTGGTTCATTACAGTAATAGTCTTTTATTTTTATATGATTGATGAGTCTTAATGCGATTCTAGAGTGCGTGATTTTCATTCTGAAGTGTTCTCGATATCTCGAACTAAACATGCTTTTGATAATCTGAAACTGAATGTCGTTGTGACACACTAGTCTATACCTGCACTTCATGCTATATGTGTAATTATTCTTAAAGAGAATCTTTCTGAGTTAAGAAGGTCATGAATGCAGATCAGTTCGTTTGAATAACTATTATAGGATTGAAGCCTGCTGTCACAATTAAATGATCTTTTTAGATTGCATGAAGAAGTTCCTTGATTAAAGAAGAGTGCGCTTTGACTCTGGAAATTAATTCTTATTTTAGATGTTAATATTGGTTGAAGCATCTTTTGGTTTGAGGAATTTATTTTGAAAGTTCCTTTCACCTTTGCAAGTTCTTTTCCCTAGTTAACACATTATTTACTTTCTTATGAGAAGGATTGGAAAACTAGGTGCAGGAATCTCTATTCCGGTACAAGAATCGATATCCTGATACAAGAACAGAGTGCTCTAGTCCTGAGGCTTAAAGTTCTTGCATGAAGACATAAATCTTTAGTACAGGTGTAACATATACTTCCAGCACCTAAACTTTATTTTGGTGCTAGTGGAAGCACATTGCAGAAGTACATGAATAATAGCTTAGTGCAGGGAGAAAGATCTATAGGAAGTCAAATATCTTCAAGGGTCCAATTATTAACCTAGCACACAACTATACTGAAGATAAACATAGATTTATATTTTCAATAGTCAAAGATTGTTTGCAAGAAGTTTCAGAGTTCCTTTCATTTATTTTCCTACAAGAGTACTTTCTTTCACATTCCAGCACTAGAATATCTTTGGTGTAAATTGCCGGGTGATCTTTTCTTTTTGGTTATGCAAGGTTACAATTAAGGAAGTGGGAATAGAGTTTAGAAAAGTTCATATCATTTTTGGTATTTCCTGTGCTTCGTCTCTAAGTTAACGAAACCTCCGGGTTGACAATTAAGTGTTGAAGGATTTTTCCTAACCGCAATTCCTGCACCCAACACCGAGAACAAGCAGTTAGAAAAGAACTTGTAGGCTGCAAGGTAAGAGGTTGAACAACTCTGAGCAGAGATCCATAACGTAGGTTCCGCGCAAGTTTATTTGGAAGAACTTAAGGAAACCATACTTGGTGAAGTATAGACATTGGAAGAAATTATATGGAGCTTGTATGAAGAAATTGTCACCATGCATAAGGCAATGGTCCACTTTCACACCATGTCGGAGAAGTGTAAGGATAATGGTAAAGCTCTTAAGGTTGTCCATTGTTGGCCTTCAATTATGCTCATTTTTGCCTATCCTAAACACATTCATTTACCACCATATTCCATCCTATTTCACTTACATATGCTTTATTTTAATCTTATTTTGCATATTCAGGTAACTAAATTAAGTTTTTCAATTTTTAGAATTTTTTGTAAAAATTGGGTTTTAAGAGTAAATTTGGATTACATTAAAAGTTTTCATAATAGCTCCATTAAATTCATATGTGTAGGACACCTGGGTGAGAGATGAGCGCATATTTGGAAATATTTGGAACCACGAATGGAAGAACAACTATTGGTTCGGTCAAACTAAGCAAACACAGGCCCGGCCAATGCTGGTCAAACTTGACCTGTCATTCAGAAATCCCTATTAAAAAGGGGGCAAAATATTATTTTTTGGTATTTTTCTTAATTTTGTGAACCAGACTTGATGAATTCGACCTAGATGGATGAATTAGGATAGATAAGACTATTAGAGCCATTGTAGAAAATTTTGTTGATGATTTTCTTATTTAAACCGAGTTTATGAACCATTCATGTATGTAATTTTGTATTCAGACTATTGGAGACTCTTTGATAATTTGAAGAATACTTTCTACTATTCTAGTTGTTGTTCATGTTGTGGATATTTTCATAAGTTAGTTGTAACTGAGAGTTCCTTAGATGTACAAGGCAAAGTTGGAGGACCCCCATACCAAGCTAAGTACACTTTGATTAAATTAGCATAATTTTAATTTCACTATTTCTTGCTTCAAATTTATGATTCAGTTATTTAGACGTGTGATGCTTTTTGTGTGATTTTTGGATGATGTTAGTTTAAAGTCAAATTTTCATATGAAAAGACAAACAAGAATTTAAGTTAAATTATCTTTCCATCAAATTATGAATCATAGCTAAAATCGTCATTTTTGCATTTCATGTATTATTTCTTGAATTCCAGATTTTATTTGATGAAATGGTAATGTTATTGGGGTAGAACTGTGAGGAAGGACAACCAGGACCTCCTAAGTTAGGGGTATCTTCTCTTGCTATCTACACATTACAAACCACTGCTCTTTAGTTTCTCTTCTTGGGGATAGTACAATGAAGAAGGACAACTAGGACCTCCAAAGTTAGGAGCCTCTTCTCTTGCTTGTTGCATCTGGAACCATAAAATTTTTAGTCTTTTAAAACTTAGAATATATTTGTAATACGCACTTCCTTTAACCTTGTAGTCTTGCCATCATAAATTTACTTCCCCTGAAATACATATACTTTGGACATGCTTCCAAGTCTACAAACCCGGATTGACAAGTAAAACACGTGTTAATTTACTTAGTAAATTGACCTTACATTTTTGGCATCGTTGTCGAGAAGCATATTCAGATTTAATTAAAATAGGAAGATTTAAACAAAAACATAAAAAGTAAATAGGATTTTTCACTATGGTCATTTATGCCTAAACAAAGAGATGAAAAGGGTAGATATACAAAACAAGACCCCCCAACTACTAAACCATTGGTAGAAGCAGGATTACCTCCATTTGAATTAACTACACCAATTGCTGGAAAACCAACTTTGGAAGAGTTAGAGGAAAAACAATGTTCAGGACAAAGGTTAACTCTTGTTGAAAGACAAACTTTGTTAGCTTATGAAGTGAAGAGAAAACAAAAACACATAGGAACATCTTCCATAGGAAAACAAAGAGAGACAATAAAACCAATTGATCATCCTATTCTTGAATAAATAGATCAGTCTATCTTTGAACAAATAAAACAAGTTGAATCTCAAGTTGTTACTGAAACATTTGAAACTGCTGAAAAAGATATGGCAGAAGAAGGGCAAGGATCTAACATCCTCACTCCAGAACAAAGGTTACAATATGAAAAGCAACAAAAAGAATGGCAAAGAAGAAGAGAAGAAGAGGCAAGAAGAGAAGCAGAAAGGAAAAGAGAAGAAGATGCCAAAAGAGAATATGATCATAAGAGAAGACAAGATGTAGAAATAGAAAATGATGAAGAAGCTACTTTTGGATTTCCAATTGTAGATACTAGAGCAATTCTAGGAGAAGAGGTAAAAATGAAGAATATTCCACCTTCAGTTTTACCAAATTTCTATGGAATGTCTTCTGAAGATCCTGATTCATTCATGTTTGAATTTGATATCTTATGTAGAACTTATGGTTATATTGATGATACACATAAGCTTCATCTTTTTCCTAACTCTTAAAGCAGCTGCATTAAAATGGTTTATGGGATTACGAGAACACTCTATTACTTCTTGGGAAGAAATGAAGAAATTTTTTCTTAAGAAATATCAAGCCTATTGTAGGCCTAGAGATTCAAAAGAAGATATTTTTAGAATGTCTCAACAAGAAGATGAGAGTTTGGAAGAATATTTAGAACGATTTCTTTACAACCTGCAAAAATCCAAACAACATTCTCTAAATCCTGATACCATTAGAACAATTTTTCTCAAAGGAATACGAGATGAGTATCTTGATATTCTCAATGTGATGGGTAAAGGAGATATTTCATACTTACCATTTGATGAAATTGTTGAATTATGTCAAAAGTACTCTAGAGGTAGAGCCAAAACAGGAAAAAGAGATATAACTTCTAGAGCTTCTAAATCACAACAGGAGGAGTGACAAGAGCAGAAATAGGGAGTTTGTTAGAAAACTTTAAAACATATCTTTTGAGCACCTTAGGAACACAAGTTGATGTATTAAAAGCAAAGAAGAAACAACAAGAAGAAGAACAAACAATGTCAATCTTTTGTCCTAAGTGTAGGAAGAAGCATATTTACGAGAATAACATAGTTATCGATACAATGGGAACTATTACCTCAAAATGGGTACTCGAGCCCAAAAGTCCCAAAATACATGAAAAACACCTTGAAATCGAAAAGTGTTAATGGCAGAGTAATTTTTTATTTTATTTTATTTTTTTCAGAGTAAAATTTCAATATTTTTTAAAAATAATAGTAAAAAAAATAAAACCCATTTTGTTTGGTGCAAAAAACACCTTGAAATCGAAAAGTGTTGATGCCGGAATAAAGTTTTTTTTTCAATGTACATTTTCGACATTTTTTAGTAATGACGTTAAAAACAAAATATCGTGACTCTGAAAAACTTTAAATTTGCAATGATTTTCCAGCATGACATTAACGATAAAATATCACATCTTTGAAAGCCCTTAAAATTCCAATGATTTTTAAGCATGGCATTAAATTTAAAATATCACTTCTTTGAAAAACCTTAAAATTCCAACAATTTTCAAGCATGGTGCCAAGAAAAAATATTTATAATTGTTTTCAACCATAACATTAAAGATAAAATATCACGACTTAGAAAAACATTAAAATCTTCACAATTTTTCAACCATGGAATTAAAACCAAAGATTATGGCTACAAAACAATCTTAAATTTTCAAAATATTTCAAGCATGACATTATGGAAAAAATTTATGACTAAAAACACTTTAAAAATGAACACCTGAATGAAAGAGTTATTATAGCAAGAGTATTTTTTTAAATGCTAAATGTATAGTGATTTTGAAATCTTAGCCTAAGACAACTTGATACATTGCGAAAAAAATTTAAAAATCAACTATCAAATTGACACGCAGTGTAGGTGAGCTCAACCCATTGTAATGAAAACTTAAAGACCAACCATGAAATTAACACATTGTGGGGTAGACTCAATTCATTCCGACGAAAAATTTAAAATCAACTATCAAATTGCACATAGTTGGATCAGGTTGCTAGACAAGCATCGACACATACCCTACAATATATATATATATATATATATATATATATATATATAAGAAAACAAAAATTCAAATATTGATAATAAAAAATAAATTAAAAATTAAAGGAATAAAACATTAAAAAACGTGACAAAAAAAATCGAATATAAAAAATATATAGAAATGCAAAAATTCAAATATTGACAAAATAATAATATTATTATTAATAGCAAAAAAAAAAAAACTTGACAAAAAAATCAATTATAAAAAAATATATAATAATGACGTAAAAAAACTATAAAATGTAAAAAAAATTAACCATACCATGTAAAATAAAAATAAATAAATAAATAAAATAAACCAAATAAAAAATTCAAAGAAAAAAAAAAAGAAAAAAAGAAGAAGAAGAAAGCATTTCCCTGCCAACCTCGAGGCCCAAACAAATTAAATTTCATAAAATATATATAAAAAAAAACAAAAACAAAAAAACCATCCAGAAAAAAATAGTTTCTAAAAATGAAAATTTTAAATAAAAAATAAATAAATAAAACAAAATAAAAATTAAAAATATATATAATATAAGGAAAAATAAATAAAAATAAAAAAGGGACCATTTTTTAAGTTCAAAAAAACACATCATTTAAAAAAATGTTAAATAATCATCAAAAAATTAAATTAAATTAAAAACAAAACAAAACAAAAAAAAAAAAATAGAAACAATTAAAACAATAAATTGTTGAATTGAGGCTTCTGTGATCCATATCAGGTTTACGAGAAATTCTTCGGCGTAAATCACAAGATAAATCATTTGTCGACGCGTTTCGAACCAACAAGTGTGGTTCATCGTCAGGACAAGTTGAAGAAACAGATCCAGCTTAGCATGTTAAATAGTCTGAGCAGAGACTCCAACGGCTAATTTTGACTTTAGGACCAGAGTCAAGATTTAATGGAAATTAGTTAAATTATGTGAATAAATAAAAATATAAAATAATTTAAAAATTGTTAAAGGTTAGTTAGAAAGTTATTAAAAAATTATAATTTGTTTTTAAATGGGACTTAAAGTATAAATAATATGTATATATATATAAAGAAATATATACAAAGGTTAGTTAGAAACTTATTGGAATAATAAAATTGAAATATACATAAAAATAATAATGAATAGAGTTTAATTACGAAAGTTATAAAAGGAAAAAAAATTATTTCATTTTAAATAAATTCAAAAAATTCAAAAAAATAAAAAATAAATAAAAATAAAAACAAAAATAAATAATAATAATAATAATAATAATAATAAATAGGGGAACCCGCTGCTGCTGCTCTGCGCGCGCGCGCGCCTGAGCCTGCCCTCGGCCTCCGTCTGCTTCTGCTGCTGCTCGACCGTTCAGCTTCATGGATCCGCCTGGTGGGGATCCGGAACTGCAACAAGCTTTTTCCAACCTGGTTAAATCTCTGCCTCAACAACGACCAAGGCCAACAGCAACCAAGTTTGTAAAGAAACTAGATGTGCTACAGGAAGTTCATTTGCCTCCGACCATTCCTCGCATGGCAGCCATCTCATTAGCGGAGAAAGGATTAATCGGCCAATTTACAGGACTATGGCCCTCGCCCAAAACTGTGCAAAGGTGGGTTGAGCGAAACTGGGCAGACAAGATCCAAGGAAAAATATCCATCAGGTTCTGTGGTAGAGGATACTTTACCTTTCACTTTGAAACTAAGGAGGACAAGGACCTAATCTTCAGAAACGGGCCTTACTTCATGGATTCCAGGGGTCTCTACCTCAACAAATGGACCCCGGATTTCGATCCAGAGCTAGACATTCCAAGTGTTGTTCCTGTCTGGGTCAGGCTTCCCCACCTCCCTCTCCACTGCTGGGGCGATGACTCGGTCAAGGCAATAGGAAACGCGGTTGGAAAATACATAGATCGCAGCGAACCTAAGGACAACATGCAAGCCTGTGCGCGAATATGTGTTGAAGTTGATCTGGGACGCGGACTACCGGAAGCAATCAAACTGAAAGTAGACGACTGGTGCCATATTCAACAGCTGGACTACGAACAGATACCCTTCAAATGCAAGGTATGTCACGAATATGGACATTTTGCTAATAGATGTACTAAACTTATAAATGTAGAATCTACAGAGCAAGAAGGGCAATGGGAAACGGTTAAAAGGAAAAAAACGACTCCATCCCTGAAGCAAGCAGAATCTGAAACCCTGGGGCCTTCCCTCCAGCAACCCATTCACCCTCATTCATCCCATCAGCAACCCACCTCGTCCTCTCAGCAGCCCCCTTCTCATATCCCCTCCTCACCCCCTCGACCCTCGGACCCCTCCATTCCTCCTACTTCAAATCCCTTTGCAACCCTTTCTGAGGAAGATCCCGAGCAGGATCCCCCTTCATCTGATCAGCATCTCCATCCCTCACCCCCTCATTCCTCCCAGCCCTCCCCTGATACCATCTCCACAAGGATCACCAGAAGTTCATCAAAGGACCATGGAGCGTCCAGTGACATTCCAAAAAAGCATGGGCCTGGCAGAAAGTCGGCTAAACAGCAGAGAGAAGAAAGTGCACAGAAAGATATAGCAATGGGATCCCAGACGCCTATAGAATCCTACATCATTGGACACTCGGACAAGGAAAACAACAACAAAGGCAAAGAGAGGCGAGCACCTCTCCATACCACTGGTAAATCATGCTGAAAATGCTATCCTGGAACAGTAGGGGACTAGGGCACCCCTCCAAGAAAGCAGCCCTTAAGGAACTAATTCAAAGTGAAAAGCCCGAAATTATCCTTATCCAAGAGACAAAGCTAGATCAGTCCGAAATCATCCGACTCATTAACCAACAAAAGCAATACAGCGGCTGCGCCAGTGAAGCAAGAGGAGCCTCGGGTGGCATCCTAACAATGTGGGACAACAGCAAATGGAGCTGCAACTTCACCAAAATCCATCAGAACTGGATTAGTGTAAAACTAGAAAGCAAGGAAAATGGAACAATAGTCAAAATATACAATGTATATTCACCAAACCACTACAGGGAAAAAGAAGTATGTTGGAACACACTGGAGACAAATATAGAAGAAGACCAAGACAACAATCTCATTCTAGCAGGGGATCTAAACCTGGTCATGCATACCAATGAGAAAAGAGGAGGAAACTTCAGCTCAGACCCATTCAGAAACCGGCTTGAGCATATTATGCAAGAGAAAGATCTGGTAGATATAAAACCCAAGAACCGAAGGTACACCTGGAGCAATAGGCGTCTAGGAGCAGGCAATATTATGGAAAGGCTTGACCGTTTCCTTATCAACATCACATTCCTATCCGCCTTCTCTACCGGTCAGTCAGACATCCTCAACATCTCCGCCTCGGACCATTATCCAATCACGCTTACCTTGCACAGCCATAGCCAGCTTGGACCACTTCCTTTTAAATATTCTCCCCTTTGGAATCGAATCTCTGCAGCTAGAGATGCGGTGTGGCAGGCTTGGACCCAGCATGTGGAAGGCTCCCCGACATATATCTGGGAAACAAAGCTGAAGCAAACTAGGCAGGCTCTTAAATCATGGGCAAAGACCAACTACCAGGAACCCGAGCTGATTAAAAAGGAAATCAAAAAAAACCTTGAGGTAGTTCAGCAAAATATTGAAGATGTTGGACTCTCCCAGCAAGCAAAAGAAGATGAGATAAGACTGTATACCCAGCTGAGGCAAACAGCTAGAGATGAGGAGATCAAATGGAGGCTAAAGTCAAGACAGCTATGGCTGCGCGAAGGAGATAAAAATACCTCTTATTTTCATAAGCAAGCTACAGTCAGAAAGGCAAGGAACACCGTGAGCACAATTAAAGACAGTGAAGGGAACAGCTACGAGACCCAGGACTCCATAAAAGAAGCAGCAACCACTCACTTCAAAAATCTTCTAACTGAGGACAAAAGTGAAGAGGACTACTCAAGTTTACTTCAATACATGACTAGAGAAGTCACCCAAGGAATGAACAGCAAGCTCACGCAAGAAGTAGAAGAGGAAGAGGTTCAAAAGGCTATCTGGAGTCTCCACCCGGACAAAGCTCCAGGTCCTGATGGGTTTCCAATCAGTTTTTACAGAGAATTCTGGCAGCTGATCAAAAAAGACCTCCTAAAGATGATTCGCTGGGTCCTTCGGAAAGGCAAATTGGGGGGTTACACCAACTCAACCTATCTAGCTCTAATCCCAAAAGAGAACAGGCCCTCTACCTTCTCTAGATTTCGGCCCATATCCCTATGCAATTCTGCATACAAAATAATTACAAAAATTTTGTCGTCAAGGCTCAAGCCTCATCTCTCCTCTTTAATCTCAGAAAACCAAGGAGGCTTCCTGCCCAATAGACACATCTCTGATTCCATCCTACTCGTGCAAGAGGCCATTCATTCTAGTATAAGCCGAAAGGAGAAAGGCTTTGTTCTAAAACTAGATCTTGCCAATGCCTTTGATAGGGTCAGACACTCCTTTCTGTATGCTGTATTACACAAAATGGGATTCAATACTTCCTTCATTAACATGATTAAAGCATGCATTTCGAACCCTTGGATCTCCCCTTTGGTTAATGGAAGACCTTGTGCTGCCTTTCAATCCTCCCGAGGCCTCAGACAAGGCTGCCCCTTGTCCCCTTACTTATTTATTCTCATGGCTGAATCCCTTAGCAAAGCCTTGGATTACAACCGAAGAATTGGCCTAATCACTGGCATCCAATTCGAGCAGGGTACAAAGAATATCAACCACTCCCAATTTGCAGACGATACCCTCTTGATGGGAGGAGCATCGATCACCATTGCAAGGCGTTTCAAAAAGATTCTGGACCAATTCATGGACTATTCTGGAGGGAAAGTTAACCAAGTAAAAAGCTGCATCTATGGATGGAATGCAACAATCCACACCATTCACAGCATTGCAAACACTCTAGGAGTCTCATACAAGCTAGACTGGAGCCACTTCACTTATCTAGGGATGCCGGTGAGTATGGGACCTCTGAAGACCGACACTTGGAATGAAATCCTTGATAAAATAAAAAGGAAAATTCATCAATGGGGATCTATGTGGCTGAACCCTGCAGGACGCCTTGTACTCCTAAAATCAGGTCTGACCTCTCTGCCCATATACCGCTTCTCTTTGATCCAAGCTCCAATGACCTTCCATCATAAAATGGAAAAAGCTCTTAGACACTTTCTCTGGCAAGGAGGAAAAACGGAGAAAAAAAAGTTTAACTTGGTTAGCTGGAAGAATGTCATCCAGCCCCATGAGAAAGGAGGACTTGGAATAAGATCTCCAAAACTGCTGAACTTAGCTCTCGGGGCTAAAATTGTTTGGAGGCTAATTTCAGGGGACACAGCATGGTGGAAATCAGTTCTAGAGGCCAAGTATCTGAACAGCACTAGGCATCAACTGTTGGACACTAATATCCCCAACAGAGACAGCACCAACATCTGGAAATTATGCAAGAAAATCATTCCCTTTATGGCCCATCACACTTCAAAAGTCCCAGGAGGAGGGAGCAGCATTAGTATCTCCAATGACAGAATATTAGGTCAGCGTCCTATAGGATCCAACATAGAGGCAATTCCAGCTATAAGTTGGCTTAATAACAGAGGAATCTGGTGCTTAGCTCAAATAACGCATTGGGGAAATCACTCTCAAGCTTGGACAGGATGGACACTACCGGATTATCCTAGAGATCTAGAAGCAAGCGTCCTAGCCCTAAAGAACCTTCTGCACAGTAAAGCTCCGATTCAAAGAGGCAAAAAAGACAGCTATCGCTGGGACCCTACGGGAACCCTTTACACAGCCAAAGCAGGGTATCAACAATTGTGTGAAAGCGCCTTTCCACAGGCCATATGGAGTCAATGGAAATTGGTTTGGAGAGCGGAAGCCCCTCCAAAAGTCAAATTCTTCTTCTGGCTCCTCCTGAAAGGGAAGATCCTAACAGCAGAAAACTTAAAAAAAAGGGGCATTTTGGGACCTTCCAGGTGCCCAAACTGTTGCCAAGCAGAAGAAACAATGCAACACTTGTTCATAGATTGCCAAATAGCAGAAAAATGTTGGAAAGACATGGCCTCAATAGGGGGAGGCACATGGGAACCAAAGGCATCCATAGTAGAAACTGTCTACAATTGGAAGAAAAATTGTCCATGGAAAGGCAAGAAGAACAAATTAACACAAAGGATATGGAACACAATACCTTTAACTCTTGTTTGGAGTATCTGGTTGGCTAGAAACAAAAAGGTTTTTCAAGATAAAGGATACAACATCAGAGTCATATGCCACAAAGCCAAGAGCTTAGCGGTGGAAGCAATTACAACCCGCACTCAAGGCAAGATTGAGGCCACCAATTGCAGCGTTGAAGAAAGAAATTTGATCAATTACGGGCATGGAAGCATTATCAGCGCTCAGGCACCAAGAAAAGAGAATCTGCAACCGAAGGAGCCAAGTAATGTTTGGAAATTGAGGCTCAAGGAAGAAGAATTTGCTCTCTGGTTGAGCAACTGCAACAGGTTCTACATGTTTTTCGATGGAGCCTCAAAATCAAATCCTGGCCTAGCAGGTGCAGGGGGTCTCATCTGCAATGCTAATGGCGAGTCTATTCTTCATTTTGAATGGGGGCTGGGTGAACTATCCAATAACAGGGCTGAGGGATTGGCTTTGTTCCAAGGCCTCACCCAATTGATCAAGCTGGGAATCAAGAAGGTAATTGTCTTCGGCGACTCCGCAATCATAATACGACTCATGGTGCAAAGGCAGAGCTCGCCAAACACCCTATTGCAGCAAATCAATAGCAGGAATCAGATTCTACATGACATGATGGAGGAGGCCCGTTATTATCATATCCTACGTGGTCTCAATAAAGATGCTGACAAATATGCCAACAAGGCTTGTGAACGCCCCAAAGGCAACCTCAGCTGCAACAATATCTCGTCCACCCAACCTTTGCCATGAGGACCACGCATCTAGTCAACGCATGGGGCACCGTAACCAATAGAATCCGCAACTGCAGGCAAATCAGCAGAGCAGAGGACAATACAGATAAGGTAGAAAGGAATTGCATCAGAAGCCCGATCAGGCAATCAGCTCAGAGCATAGGAACCAGGACTCACGCTGAAGGAAATCGTCCTCGCCATCAAATACAAGATCTTGATCAAGATATGCGACGGAAGGTGCAGAGGAACATTGGGATGCGCAGCTCCCCCTCCCATCTCAGCATTCAGGAAAATTCTTTATATACCCCCGGTAAGCAGACTCAACACCCCACAGAAGGATCTTGTTCTCGTAGACTCAAGAGCGGACCTGCAGCTGAGTCTCATCAAGCTCTTTGTGATAGTTTCTGCCACCCTGAGATTCTATCCTCAAGTGTTTTTTGCATCCTCAAGAGCGGTGCTGTTCACTACAGCAGCAAGATAAGCTCTCAGAGGCACGGAGATAAGCAACGGATCAGCACCAGCAATAGTTTGCAAGGTTCAATGGAGCGTCCTGAACAATGCTCCCACTGCAGGGATTTGCAAGCGGAATTTGAAGAAGTTCGAGCTCAACAGCAAGCGTTGGAGGATCAAGTGCGTAGTTTGGAAACCAGGCTTGAAGAACAATGTAAAATTCTCCACGAGAAATACAGAGCTGAGATGAATCTCTTTTTGCACAGGGTCCACTCCCTGCATGAGCAGTTCAGTAGTTTGAATAATAGATGCAGTCATGCAGAAGAAAGGATATCCATCCTCAAGATTATGATGGATAAGAAATCCAAAGATGCAACATCCTCTTCTAGCGCAAAGCCGATTGAACCTGACCAGGATTGACATAGATTAGTCATGTTTTGCAGATGTAAATTTTGGGGCCAGCAGTTTGTAAGAATCTATAGTAGTATAAGCAGTTTTAGGGGTAGGCAAACTAAAGTCAGAATCAAGGAAAGAAACTTTTTTGTGATTCCTTGGATTCAAAATGCTCAGGAAGCATCTTATGTATGGCATACTGCCTTCTTTTTTCAGATTAATATATAGCACCCGACCTTTGTCTAAAAAAAATAATAATAATAAATAGATAGATAAATAAATAGTAAAAAAACACTAAATCTATAAATGACTCAATAAATCAATATAAAAAAAAAACAAAAAAACAAAAAAAAAACGTAATAATAATAATAATAAGAATGGAAATTAATAAAATAATTAAAGTAAATAAATCAAGCGAGCGAAAAATAAAATAAATTAATAAATTAATTAAAATAAATAAAACAAGTGAGTGAAAATAAATAAATAAATAAATAAATAATGAAAATTAAATAAAACAAGCGAGCGACATAAAAAAAAAACAGAGTCAAAATGAGAAACCTTAGCAGGAAGGAAAAAACAAGGCGCCCAGGGAAAACAACGAAATAAAGGGGAACCAATGAAAGCAAGAAAGGGCAAGACTAGGAAGAAAGGGCCGAGATCCAGTAGCTACTGATCTTCCAGCCGTCATCTCTATTGAGATTGCTCGGCCTTCTTTCAATTTCAATAGCTTCTCTGAATTTACGGTGATGGAACTGAGCAACCCTGGAAATAACCTTGGCCTCCTCAATACACACTTGATGCTTGGTCTTTTCCGCATGCTCTGCTAATGCTGAAGACTTGGTTCTTCCATGTCTTAGGTCCATTGCATGTTCGCTAATCCTTTGATGGATGGACGCCCTGTTTCCCCAATATAGGGGGTCCCACAAGAACAGGGGATCAAGTAGACACCCTTCATATCTTCTGAAGGTTGAGGGAATATCATACTTCTTAAGAATCCGAGCAATCTTTTCAGTGGTTCCTTGGACATAGGGAAGATGGACCCCTAGCAGGTGCTCTTTAGGTTCTTTTTTGATTAACGAGCTTTTAGAGGCTTTTAAGAACGCCTTCTGACCTAGGTGCCTACTATAGCCATTCTCCATAAAGACATGAAGGAGATGGGATTTCTCTTTATCGAAGCTCTCCCTATCAGAAATCCTCAGGGCTCGAGTAGCGAGTGTGTTAAGAACACCCAACTTTTGAGCAGGGAAATGATGGGAATCGGCATGAAGATACTGCTCAGTATATGTTTTTTTCTAGAATACTGAGTGTGAGAGAGAACCATCATTATTCTTCGATATAAGGATATCCAAGAAAGGTAGGCAACCATTGACCTCTTTTTCCATAGTGAACTTAATGGCAGAGGACTGACAGTTGAGGTGGTTGAAGAAAAGATCTAACTCCTTCGAGCTATGGGACCAGATGACATTAGTGTCATCTAGTAGCTCTACGAGTTCTCTTTACCATAAGCTCATTGAAAGCAGTCCAATTACCCCTAGGATTTATGGGCTGCCTAAGATTCATAAAGAAGGGACCCCCCTGAGGCCTATTATCAACACCATTGGTGGCCCGACCTACCTTCTAGCCAAGTTCCTTGCCCTTAAGCTTGAACCCCTGGTTGGCCGTACAGAGTCCTTCGTAAAAGACTCTGCTTCCTTCGTTAAAGAGCTTAAGGACATAAAGCTTGACCCAGAAGACATTCTTGTGAGCTTTGATATGGTCTCCCTTTATACTTGTATCCCTATAAAGGAAGCCATGGCAGTGATCTATCGCCTAACAGATCCTGATACTGCGCATCTTGTTGAGATCTGTCTCACTTCCACTTTCTTCTGTTTTGAGGGTGAATTCTATGAACAAACCTGTGATGTTGCCATGGGCTCACCCCTATCCCCTATTGTTGCGAATCTTTTTATGGAAGATTTCGAAGCCAGAGCTTTAGCCTCAGCTCGTCTCCTTCCCAAGCTGTGGAAAAGGTATGTAGATGACACTAATGTCATCTGGTCCCATGGCTCGAAGGAGTTAGATCTCTTCTTCAACCACCTCAACTGTCAATCCTCTGCCATTAAGTTCACTATGGAAAAAGAGGTCAATGGTTGCCTCCCTTTCTTGGATATCCTTATATCGAAGAATAATGATGGTTCTCTCTCACACTCAGTATTCCAGAAAAAAACGCATACTGAGCAGTATCTTCATGCCGATTCCCATCATTTCCCTGCTCAAAAGTTGGGTGTTCTTAACACACTCGCTACTCGAGCCCTGAGGATTTCTGATAGGGAGAGCTTCGATAAAGAGAAATCCCATCTCCTTCATGTCTTTATGGAGAATGGCTATAGTAGGCACCTAGGTTAGAAGGCATTCTTAAAAGCCTCTAAAAGCTCGTTAATAAAAAAAGAACCTAAAGAGTGCCGGCTAGGGGTCCATCTTCCCTATGTCCAAGGAACCACTGACAAGATTGCTCGGATTCTTAAGAAGTATGATATTCCCTCAACCTTCAGGCCCCTCAACACTATTCGCAAATCCCTCAGATCAGTGAAGGATCCCATTGATCCTAAAGATATGAAAGGTGTCTACTTGATCCCCTGTTCTTGTGGGACCCCCTATATTGGGGAAACAGGGCGCTCCATCCATAAAAGAATTAGCGAACATGCAGCGGACCTAAGACATGGAAGAACCAAGTCTTCAGCATTAGCAGAGCATGAGGAAAAGACCAAGCATCAAGTGTGTATTGAAGAGGCCAAGGTTATTTCCAGGGTTGCTCAGTTCCATCACCGTAAATTCAGAGAAGCTATTGAAATTGAAAGAAGGCCGAGCAATCTCAATAGAGATGACGGTTGGAAGATCAGTAGCTACTAGATCCCGGCCCTTTCTTGCTTTCGTTGGTTCCCCTTTATTTCATTGTTTTCCTTGGACGCCTTGTTTTTTCCTTCCTCCTAAGGTTTCTCATTTTGACTCTGTCTTTTTTTTTTTTTTTTATGTCGCTCACTTGTTTTATTTAATTTTCATTATTATTTATTATTTTTTTTCGCTCGCTTGTTTTATTTATTTTAATTAATTTATTCATTTATTTTATTTTTCGCTCGCTTGATTTATTTACTTTAATTAATTTATTAATTTATTTAATTTCCATTATTATTATTATTATTATTATTATGTTGTTTTTTTTTATTGAGTCATTTATTGATTTAGTGTTTTTTTACTATTTATTTATCTATCTATTTCTTATTATTATTATTATTATTATTATTATTATTATTATTATTATTTATTTTTATTTTTATTTTTATTTTTATTTTTATTTTTATTTTTATTTTTATTTATTTTTGAATTTTTGAATTTTTTGAATTTATTTATTCATTTAAAATGAAATAAAATCTTTTTACCTTTTATAACTTTCGTAATTAAACTTTATTCATTATTATTTTTATGTATATTTCAATTTTATTATTCCAATAAGTTTCTAACTAACCTTTGTATATATATACATATTATTTATACTTTAAGTCCCATTTAAAAAACAAATTATAATTTTTTTAATAACTTTCTAACTAACCTTTAACAATTTTTAAATTATTTTATATTTTTATTTATTCACATAATTTAACTAATTTCCATTAAATCTTGACTCTGGTCCTAAAGTCAAAATTAGCCGTTAGTCAAGATAGCCGTTGGAGTCTCTGCTCAGACTATTTAACATGCTAAGCTGGATCTGTTTCTTCAACTTGTCCTGACGATGAACCACACTTGTTGGTTCGAAACGCGTCGACAAATGATTTATCTTGTGATTTACGCCGAAGAATTTCTCGTAAAACAATAAATTAAAAATTAAAATTAAAAAAAAAAAAAAAAAAAAAAATTTAAAGATATATATATATATATATATATATATATATATATATAACAATTAAAAAATACCTCTCCCCCCTCTTCTCCCTCACCTTCCTCCCTTCCCCTCTCCACTCTGCCACCCAACCCCAGCCCCCTCCCGTCTCCACCCTCGGCCCTCCCCCTCTCTCCCCCCATCTCCCCCCTCCACCGCACACCCCCCTCCCCTCCCCACCGGGGCCCCCAACCTGCGGCCTCTTGGCTGCTAGCTAGGGGCCCGGGTGGAGAGGGGAGTGGGGTGCGCGGGGGTAAGGTGGGGACGACCAACGGTGGGGAGGGGATCGGAGGGGGTTGGGGTGAGGGTCAAGTCGGGTTGAGGAGGCGAGAGGGGAGGTGAGGGAAGTGGAGCATCGAAGGTGGGGAGGGCGGGAGGCGACAGGGATGAAGGAGGGGAGAGAGGAGCGTTGAGAGGGGGGTGAGGGAGGACCGGGGGTGGGATGTTTTTTTTAATTGTGTTTTTTGAATTTTTTTCTGAATTGTTTTTTTTTTCTTAATGGTTTATTTTTAATTGTTTTTTTTTTTTTTTAATTGTTTTTATGTTTAAAATTACGTTTTTTTTAATTGTTTTTGTTTTTATTTTGTCTTTTTTTTTTAAATTGCTTTTTTTAATTGTTTTGAATTTTTTTTAATGTTTTTTTTATAATCTTGTTTTTATAAATTTTTTTTGTTTTTTTTTTCTTTTATGTTATTTCTTTATTTTTATAATTTTGATTTTAAAAAATATTTCTTAAATTTTTATATTTTATTATTTATTATTTTTAGTGTTGTTTATTTTAAAAGATCAGCCCTCTCTTAGCCAAATTATATGGTAGTATTCTGGAAAAAAAGTTAAGCATATGGCTTGAAAGTGAAGGTAAGCGGGCTAAAGGCCAAGCAGGTTTCAGAAGGCATCACTCAACAACAGACCACCTTGTTACGCTAAGGATCATTACGGAGGAATGTCGTAATGATAAATCCAATTTATTCTGCTGCTTTGTAGACTTTAGAAAGGCTTTCGATACGGTTCCTAGATACAACCTTTGGAATAGGTTAGAAGAGCTAAAGGTTCCTCTTGAGTTAAGAGCTGCTACTATAAGGCTATACGAGAATGTAATTGCCAAGCTAAAGAACAATGAGGGGTGGTCAAAAGATATTAAGTGTAACATCGGAGTTAAACAAGGTTGCCCCCTCTCCCCTACCCTATTTGGCATTTACATCGATAAGCTCGAAGGTTATTTAGAAGAAGCAGGATGTGGTGGCACAATCTTAGCTGGGATAGTCATTATCCTTCTTCTCTATGCTAACGATATTGTTCTTCTGGCAAGGTGCCCTTCTGATCTTGATAAGCAACTCAAGCTTCTTAAGGATTTCTGCTCTACCATGGGTATGACTGTTAATACAGACAAAACTAAAGTTATGATTATCAAATCTAAGAAGGACACTTGCGCTAATTTTACGTATGACAATAATAACTTGGAGGAAGTGTATTCTTACAAGTACCTAGGAATTGATATCCATCACAAGCTCAACTGGAACCATAGCATTGAGAAAAGGATCAATGGGGATGGAAAGCTTATTTTGGTCTTGAAAATAATTGTAAAACAGCAAACCTCGTAATGTGGGATAAAAAGAAGTTCCTCTTTGAAACTTTAGTCACTCCTGTTATCTTATATGGCTGTGAAGTTTGGGGCTGCAACATCTCCAGAGAATCATGGAGGAAGATTGAGCAAATCCAGAAGCGTTTTATAACTTATAACCTGAAAATTAAAAGTAATACACCCTATCCTATTCTCCTTATAGAAGCAGGTCTTTCTTCTATTGAGAGCCTAGCTATGCTCAGGTTTCTGATGTACAAGCACAAGCTCAATAACATAGACAATCATAGACTTCCTAAGCTAGCTTTAAATTCCAGCCAAAATCACGTAAGGCTTAACCGAGGATGGCATAAGGACACAAGGGCCTGGTTAAACTATTGGGAGATCAATGAGAATGATGCTTTGCAAAACATAAATAACATTAAAGATATTGTTACTTCTAAGTTCAAAGAAAAATTGTGGTGTGAGAAAGATTTAGCGTCTAAAAGAAAATTAAGTTATTATAAGAAGGTCATCAACCCCACCCTTGAAGATCAAAAGTATCTCTCTATTCTAACTAGCTCAAAAAAGAAAATTAATATAGCAAAGATTAGAACGAATTCTCATGAGCTCCATAGCGAAACTGGCCGCTGGGTAGTTCCTAAAACGCCATGGATGGAAAGGATCTGCCATATTTGTGAGAATGGGAGCATCGAGGATGAAAACCACTTCCTCTTAGAGTGCCCTGCATACAACCACATTAGATCTCAATTTCACAACCTTTGTTACAATACTGACCTTCCTAGCCTTTTACAATGCCAAAATTATAGTGAACTCAGGAGGCTTCTCTCCAAACTTTTTGAGCATAGGAATAAAATCTTAAATCAAAATAAATAATTTGTCTTTTTAGGTCCGATAGATCATTATTTGGTCTCAGCGGACGTTAACCATCATCATCATCATCATCATCATTTAAATTATTCAATTTAAATATTTTTTACTTTTTATTTTAATTAATTTTTTTTCTTATTTTTTTTTTATTTTAATTTTCTTTTGTAATTATTTTAAGTGTTTTTTTTTGTAATGAGGTTTTTTTATTTTATTTTCTTTTTAGCTTAAATAATAATAATAATAATAATAATAATAATAATAATGTATTTAGATTTTATTTGTGGATCAATTTGTTTTTCTTTAAATTATATACTTTTTTTTTTTTTTTTAATCATTTTTTTCATTAATTTTTTATTCAATTTTTTTTTTTTAAGAGTTAATTTTGGTTTTTTTTTACATTTTATAGCCTTTTTTTTGCCATGTTTTTTTATTTTTATATTTTATTACTAACATATTATATGTTTTATGTTTTTTTTTTGTCATTTTTTTTTGTTATGTTTTAGATATATGTGTGTGTGTGTTTACTAACATGTTTTTATTATTTTTATTTTTGTCATGCTTTATGTTTTATTTTTATGTTTTACGTTTTTTTAACATTTTTATAGGTTTCATGTTTTTTTTTAACATAAAAATCACCAACATTTTAAGAAAATTATACACTTAATTCATTAGAAATTTTAAAATGTAAAAACTAAGCCCTCTAAACAAAAAGGGTTGATGCTCATCAACACTTTTCAAAATCAAGATGAAAATCACTAACAAAAAAAAAGGTTCACACTTGATACGTAAAAAAATTTAAAGTGTCAAAAATAAGTCCTCTAAAAAAATGTGTTGATGCTGCATCAACACTTTTCAAAATTAGAGCGAAAATCACTAACATCTAAAAAAATGTGTTGATGTTGCATCAACAATTTTCAAAATTAGCATGAAAATCACTAACATCGAAAAAAAATGTTCATACTTGATACATAAGAATATGTAAAATGCCAAAAATATGCTAAAAAAAAAGTGTATTCTGACATCACCACTTTTCAAAATCGAGTGATTTTTTACTACCTCAAAAAAACGGATACCAATTCACTTTTTCGTTTGATCGGTAACTATGTTGAATGTATTTTGGATAATATACATGTTTGTGGACTTTGTACAGAAAATCATGTTACAGACGATTGTCCATTATTAAATGAGTTGCAAACAGGCCAATTAGAAGAAACTCAAGGATTTTATTATATGGCACCAAGAAGAGCTTGGAAACCATGTTTTGCAAGTACATCTCAATAGTTTCCTCAACAAACTCCCCATAATTTTCAGTATCAAAATTCATGGAATACTCTTATGCCATGGCAGGTTTGACCTCCTCAGCAAAACCAAAACGAACCTTCACAAAGTTGGAGAAGATATGCATATGGAGCCCAACCTCCCCAACAATTTTACCCTCAACAATATCAATCTTATCCTCAACAGCCATATCCTCGACAATCATTTTCATATCAATAATTCCAGTAATCCCCTCAATCAAATCCATTCACACAACAATCAATGTTTGTACTAACTCAACCTCAGCAGCTTCAGCTACCTTCTAACCAACCACCACCCAGACCAACTCAATTACCAGCTCAACCAGTAGAAAATCCAAGTAACAGAGTGGAGAGGCCAGCCTATAATGTAGAAGAAACAACATTATTTCCTACATATTCTATCTTCTTATTCAAGACACCCACTTGAGGTCGGGAAAAGTTCCACAAAAATATTCTCCACCAATCATAGAAGAACAAATTGAAGAAGGAGAACAATATGAAAAGTCTAATCCACAGAATCAAATTCATAAAAGAAAAACTTTTATGACTCAAACACTGTTTTTCCCAAAAAGGTTAGTCGATAAAAAAACTTCAATTTTTCTTCCTAAATTTGATATAATAAATTAATTAAATAATTCATATGTCAAAATTCCTTTGTTGCAAGCTATCAAAGATATTCCAATTTATACAAAAATAATAAAGGAATTATGTATTAAGAAAACTGGCAGAAAGAAAAGAGATCCACCCAGAATCCAGGTCATTGGCAAACTAGCTAGTCTCATGTCTCCAAAAACAACAATTGAAAAATATATTGATCCAGGGATACCTATGGTTACCATTTCAATCAATAATTTTTCAGTTCCTAAAACTTTAATTGATCTAGGAGCTTCTATAAATGTCATGACAATAGAAACTATGAAGTATTTAAAACTGCCAAATATCCGACCTACTACTACAATTTTAGAACTAGCAGATAGATCTAAAGTTGTACCGGAAGGAATACTTGAAGACATCATTGTTTCTTTGGATTCATGGGAATATCCTGTAGACTTTCTAATCTTGCAACCAAAAACTAATCTAGGAGGCCATCCTTTAATTCTTGGCAGACCATGGTTAGCCACAACAGATGCCTTCATTGGATGTAGATCAGGAAGCATGATTATAGTACATGGAGATGAAAGGAAACATATCATACTCTATCTTCCTGCTCAATCTCCTTCTTTACTATTATGGCCTGATGATCAACAGAAAGAAACTCTACCTGTTTTAAGCATTAATCAAGCCTTTAGTTTTAGAGAAGAAGAAGAAAACGAGGATTTAATAGACCTTTTTATCTCAGAACCTGATATTTCTAAGTAGCTACGAATAACACAATATGAAGTTGCAAATCATCTTCTAAATCAATGTTTTCAAGAAAATTGTATTATTCAATCATTAGAAAATTCATTTGAAAGCATTTTCCTATCAACTTAATTACCAATTCTCAAAGAAAAATCATTGAAATCAATCCTGGAAAGAATTTAAATATTGGTAATAATCTACAATCATCACAAGAACAATAGGTAATTGCATTATTACAAAAATATTCAAAATATTTTGCCTGGGACTATACAGACATGCAAGGAATCCATCCAAAAACATGTATCCATCACATTTACATAGATGAAACAATCAAACTAGTAAGACAACCACAAAGAAGAATGAATCCAATGATGAAGGAGATAGTGAAAGAGGAATTGCAGAAACTATTACAGGTAGGATTTATCTACCCTATCTCTGATAGTCAATGGGTTTCTCCCTTAGTTGTGGTGCCAAAGAAAAATGAAAAATGGAGAATATGTGTAGACTATAGGAAACTGAACAAAGTAATATTGAAAGATTATTTCCCACTACCATTCATTGATCAAATACTAGACTCATTAGCAAGGAAAACATTCTTTTCCTTTCTTGATGGATTTAGTGGATACAATCAGATCAAGATAGCATTAGAAGATTAGGATAAAACTACATTTACTTGTCCATGGGGAACATATTCTTATAATGTTTTACCTTTTAGACTATGTAATGCACCTGCTACATTTCATAGAGCAGACCTAGCTATCTTTGAAGATCTATACATGAATGTGTTGAAGCCTACATGGATGATTTTACTGTTTATAGAAGTATATTTGATGATTGTTTAAACATTCTTTAAAAATTTCTTAAAAAATGCATAGAGACAAACTTATCCCTTAGCAACGAAAATTGTTTTTTGATGGTAACTGAAGGGATAGTGTTGGGACACCACATTTCTTCTTCTAGAATTAAGGTAGACCCAACAAAAATACAAGTCATTGTAAACTTAATTCCACTAAAAACACATAAAGAAGTAAGAAGTTTCTTGGGATATGCATGCTACTACAGAAGATTCATTGAAAACTTCAGCAAAATATCTTTACCCTTGTTCAAATTACTTACAAAAGGCATTAAGCTTCAATGGACTACAAATTGTCAAAATGCATTTGAAAAACTGAAAGAGAAATTGTCTATAGCACCCATTCTCAGAGGACCAAATTGGTCATTTCCATTCCACATATCTACTGATGCATCAGACACAACTATAGGAGCATCTCTAGGACAAAAAGAAAATCAGTTTAACTATGCCATTTATTTCATAAGCAAAAATTTAACTCTGGCAGAATTAAACTATACAGTAACTGAAAAAGAAATGCTAGCTGTTGTGCATGTAGTCAATAAATTTAGGCATTATATAACAAGATATCAAGTATTTATTCATACATATCATTCATCCATTAAATATTTAATGAACAAAACAATTACTAATGGCATAATTACTAGATGGTTGTTACTAATGCAAGAATTCAATATCATTGTTCTAGATTGACCAGGAAAACATAATCAAGTGGAAAACTTTTTGTCAAGACTTAATTCTCCTGATGACCTTATTCCTGTTTCAAAAAACTTTCCTGATCAACATCTATTTGTTGTAACAGCTAAAACTCCATGGTTTGCAAATATAGAAAATTATTTATCATCTGGAATATTACCATCCCATTTCACTAGCAAGTAGAAAAGGAAAATAATTAAACAGAGTGCTAGATATACTTGGGTCAATGGTGACCTATTTTATACTAGTCCTGATCTTTTGATAAGAAAATGTGTAAGAGAAGATGAAATTCTTGATATTCTAAAAGCATGTCATGATGAACCATGTGGTGGCCATTTTGCAGATAAACAAATAGCATACAAGGTGCTCAAACTTGGCTACTACTCGCTAGCAATTTTCAAAGACTCAAAGACCTATTGCAAGAGATGTGATAGTTGTCAAAGAACTGGAAGACCTGTAGTATCAGATGAAATGCCATTAAAACCACAAGTACTTATAGAACCATTTGAACAATGGGCTCTAGACTTTGTGGGACCTATTAACCCGCCTTCAAATGGAAATAAGTACATCTTAGTATGTACATACTATGTTACAAAATGGGTTGAAGCAAAAGAAGTGGAACGAGAAATAGAAGAAACAATGGTTTCTTTCCTCTTTGAAGAAATCTTTGTAAGATTTGGAGTTCCAAGATAGATTGTTACAGACCAGGGAACACAGTTCACTTCTAAACTTGTCCGAGATCTTACAGAAAAATACAAAATCAAGCATAGAAAGTCTACTCTATATCATCCACAAGAAAACGAACAAGTGGAATCTACTAATAAGGTTCTGGAAAACATCAGGACAAAGACAGTACAAATGAAAAAAAACATTGGTCAGATAAATTAAAAGATGGGAATAAAGAATTACATGGAAAAATACTACTCGATTCAGTCCATATCAGCTGGTATATGGTAAAAAAGTTTTGTTACCAATCGAATTTCAAATTCATACATTCAAACTTGCAACAGAATTGGGATTGCACCTATCAGAAGCTCAACAATAGAGACTTATGCAACTGAATGAAATAGATGAGACCAGACAAAAAGCAGTTGAGCATACATCCCTAGTACAGCAACAGAGAATCAAATGGCATGACAAATTTATCAAAAATAAAAATTTTCATAAGGGAGACTAGGCACTTCTTTTTTACTCCAAGTACAAAGATTTCAAAGCTAAGTTCACTACTCATTGGCTTGGGCCATATGAAATAGAAGAAATCTTTGACAATGGAGCAGTAAAGATTAAAACAATTGATGAAGCAGCAATTTCATTTCTAGTTAATGGTCATAGACTCAAAGTTTATAACAAACCTATCAATAAAGAAGACTTTCTGAACAGTCTCAGCAGAAAACAATATGGAAGTATTGGAACAACATAGTAATATGCCTTCCCTATTTCCAGAAGAATAAAAAAAAAAATTAAAAAAAAAAATAAATAATAAAGGAGTTTGGTTGTGAAAATCCAGGATATTGGCACAATACAAACTCGAATTCATATCAGAAAACCAACTTTTTTGGCCAATATGAATTCTCTTTTATGTTTTTCATTTTTATTTTTGTAGGATCATCCTCCAAAATTTAAAGACTTGAGGACAAGTCTTAAGATCAGCAAGGGGGGAAGATTCATAATAAATCAAAAAACCATGCAATGGTTTAATATCAAGCAATTGTACTACAGAAGGGACCTGAGACATTATAATCAACATTTATGAGTAAGGGACCTGAACAAGATCAATATCATATACAGAAGACACTTGTTTCAAATCAACATCAAACGGACCTGAGAAGCAGCTACAAGCATTTACAGTCCAGTATTGACAAGAATTCATTTTGAAAAGGTCAAGTGTTGGCAAAAGAGTTAAGGTCATCAACAAAAGAAGAGCATTGACAATGAGCTATCAAGTAAAAGGAAAGTACTGTAAGTTTAAAGCATTCTTAAAGCCTTTGATTTTGAAATTTTTTCTAAGATTGATAACCTAGTTTAAAACTTGAATATGCAATACTCCTAGCCATGTACATTATATCATTTTACATTATCCTACATCACCCTACATATTCATTCATTTCATCACTTAACCATACATTCACATCTCATATCATTTGCAATTTTTTACCAATATTGTTGGCCACATCTCCTTTTGAAAAAAAAAAATTGTTGCATCATGGAAAAATTTCTCTATACAACCAGAAGGATTAGTTTATGTATCTACAAAACAAGAACAAGAAGTTAGTATCATTGTAAAAATATAAAGAAAATTTGATTTGAAATGACCTAAAATTATGGTCATTTCAAAATCAAATACATAAGTATATGATGAAAAAGGACAAAGTTGCAATGATAAAAACATGAATATGCAACATGCACATAAGTATGATGGATAAGCAAACATAGTGCATGCAATACGAAATCATAAGCTAAGGTCCTAATGGTCATGAGTATTAAAAACTCTAATATACAAACTATGATGCAACCTTAGAGGACATAAAACAAGTGTCGAAGGAGTGTACAAAGGATAGCACGGTCATAAGTAAATGAACCATGATGCATTAACACAAGTGGCAGCCAAAATCGAAAATGGACAAGATAGTTAAGCAGTGAAACAGTCAAAAACATTTCAAAGGTATGCTCTGCGTATTCTCCTTCATCATCATAGCCAAACTCAACTCAGAGTCAGAGAGAAATACTGTGCATTCACCCACAGCATAAGGAAGCCCTGATCAAAGGAAAAAGACACAGAGAGTAAAGGTAACTACATAGGAGAGAAACCCTGTGTCATGGAGAGATTGTGTGAAAGAGCAACATGGAGAAATAAGGAGAGAAGAACCCTGTGTTGCATGGAAAAATGAGAGAAGAACCCCATGCTGCGTGGAGAAATAAGGAGAGAAGAACCATGTGTTGCGTGGAGAATTAAAAGGAATTTTTGTTTGTTTAAGGAAGGAGAAAGTGATTGAGATTTCCTTTGCGCCGAGCTCCAACAAATTCCACAAATTACGCAAAGAATTCCTCAATTGACGCAGTGACTCCTAGTGATAAGGTAAGCGTCAATTCCAAAGACTCCTCAACAACTAAAACGATTTCGAAAAAAGTTAAACTTCAGATTTTGTTTAAGATGTGTCACAATGAGAGAAAAATACGACTTCAGTTCCGGATTTTCAATGCTTTGTCATCTTCAAAATCCTCTGCCACCTGTAGAATCCACGATTTTTCGAGATGCTAGAGAATGAGTTTAATTGAAACTATATGTTTACACAAGAAAGACAAATCATTAACAAGAAGTTTCTACAAGTTTTCTACAACTCTTCTTGCAGTTCAGGTATCAAAACCACGATTTCCTCATGCAATTTTTGTCAAAAAATTTGCACAATGAGTGTTATTTCAAATACACAGTACACAATTTTTGAAACAGAGAGGGCTTTTCATAAATTTTTATGAGGAAATTTTGCAAAAGGAGAGAGATTTAAATATGATTTGCAAAACAGTGAGAGATTTTTCTTACAGTGGAGATTTTTGTTTTGGGTCTTTCACACAGTCAGAATTTTTCTTCACTCAGATTTACAAACAGAGAACCTTGTTTTGATATTATTTGTAGCAAAAGTCAGGAAAATTGAAGATTTATAGGCAAAGGAAGTAATCTCATTTCTTTTCACAGCTAAGGAGATCTGGTAAGTGCATTTACCAAGATTATTATTGCATGAATAAGGAATATTTTTCTTGTTATCTTCATAATGAGATTATTTACTGGGCAAGGTTATATCAATTGGTATACAGAGTATATGCAAATGGAAACAAAAATTGAACCCAAAGACTTCAAAGTAGAAAATTGGAGTATGGATGCAGTGTAGAAATTCAGGACTACTGGAGTTCCTTAGGAAGTTTAATGGCCACAATGACAGAATCACACAAGAATTCATAGAAAAAGTTGAAAATGGGCAAACTAAAGTGGGTGAACTTCCTATACCAGTGAACCCAACTTTCATATCTCAAGCATTAGAACTTCCTTTAATAGGAGAAGAATATCACAAAGGTTTACATTTTAAGGAGAAAGGATGGACTTTTTTCCTAGAAAAACAAAGGAAGAGGACCTTTGATAGGACAAACGAAACTTTAAGAGATTGGTTCAAAGAACCATGGTCAGAATTGGTTTTGATCATCCAAAAATATTTTACTTGTGGCAATAGGCACTGTATAGTCTACCTTTATCATATAAAATTGCTTCAACATATCAAGGGAGACTGTAAAATCAATATTCCTTACTTCTTGTCAAAGTGCTTATCTAAAATGATAGAAAATGTCAAAAGAAAAACAGAATCCAAAGAAGTTAATGTCTATCATTGTGGGTTAATCAAGATACTTGTTGAGTATCAGGCAAGGAACAAAGGGATACTTTGGAATGAGTTTTTGGCCAAACATCACTTTGAAGAACAAATAATAAGGAATGAGGAAAGGCTTGAGCAATTACATGTCACAAAAAGTATCATGAATTCTCCTTTATATCCTAGGACAATATTGAAAAAGAAAAAAGATGGTGTTATGATTAAGAAAGATAAAACCTTTTTGTCCATTCCTAGGAAATCAAGAAGAAAATCACAAGAAGAACCAAGCAACCAAGGGAAAGACCCAGAAATCGGGATTATTGAAACCTAACCTCCACAAACCTCAAAAAAAAATTGATGAGATCATACAGATATTGGAAAAGGAAGTTCGGGAAGAGCCCATAGAAAAAGGATCTTATTTTGAGGATGCTTGGGTAGGATCCACCTCATCTCATTCATATGCCAAAGAGGCAAGGGAAGAATCTAGAGAATTACACAATGAATAATATATGAAGAAAATAGTAGAGTTTACAAGTGAGTTAGAGGACAACAAAATCATGGAAAGACACTTGAAGAGGGAGAACAAAAACTACAAAGAAAACAACAACAAGATAGTCAAAGAAAACAAGAAATTGAACAAGCAAATCAAAAATCTTGAAACTCGGAATATACTAATTTCCAAACAAGCTTACAGATGGCTAAAGGATAAAAAGTTATGGCAATATAAATAAAAAAAACAAAAAGTAAAAATTACCATCTATAAAGCAGAAGAACATAAGGGCATTGATATTCTACTTCGAGCTGCACAGGAAGAGGCTACATGTTCAAGTACAACAGGGGCATCATCACTTAGAAGGTCCAAATGGAGAAAGCAAGCATGAGGACATGCTTGAACATCAACAAGGGGGAGATGTTGGCCCTCAATTTTGGTCATTTTTTCCTATCCTAAACCCATTCATTTACCACCATATTCCATCCTATTTCACTTAAATATGCTTCATTTTACTCTTATTTTGCATATTCAGGTAACTAAATTAAGTTTTTCAATTTTTAGAATTTTTTGTAAAAATTGGGTTTTAAGAGTAAATTTGGATTGCATTAAAAATTCTCGTAATAGCTCTGTTAAAGTCATATGTGTAAGAAAATTGGGTGAGAGATGAAAGCATATTTGGAAAGCTTTGGAACCACGGATGGAGGAACACCTATTGGTTTGGTCAAATTAAGCAAACACAGGCCCGCTCAACGTTGGTCAAACTTGCCCCATCATTCAGAAATCCCTATTAAAAAGGGGTAGAATATTATTTTTTGGGATTTTTCCTAATCTTGTGAACTAGAATTGATGATTTCAATCTAGATGGATGGATTAGGATAGATAAGACTATTAAAGCCATTGTAGCAAAGTTTGTTGATGATTTGCTTATTTAAACTAAGTTTATGAACCATCCATGTATGTAATTTTGTATTCAGACTATTGGAGACTCTTTGATAATTTGAATATTACTTTATATTGTTCTAGTTGTTGTTCATGCAGTGGATATTTTCATAAGTTAGCTGTATTTGAGATTTCCTTAGGTGTACAAGGCAATGTTGGAGGGCCCCCATACCAAGCTAAGTACACTTTGATTAAATTAGCATAATTTTAATTTCAGTATTTCTTGTTTCAGATTTATGATTCAGTTATTTAGATGTGTGATGCTTTTTTTGTGATTTTTGGATGATGTTAGTTTAAATTCAAATTTTCATATGAAAGGACAAACAAGAATTTAAGTTAAATTCTATTTCTATCAAGTTATGAATCATAGCTAAAATCATCCTTTTTGCATTTCCTGTATTATTTCTTGAATTCCAGTTTTTATTTGATGCAATGGTAATGTTATTGGAGTAGAACTGTGAGGAAGGACAACTAGGACCTCCTAAGTTAGGAGCCTCTTCTCTTTCTATCTACACATTACAAACCACTGCTCTTTAGTTTCTCTTCTTGGGAACAATACTGTGAGGAAGGACAACAAGGACCTCCTAAGTTAGGAGCCTCTTCTCTTGCTTGCTTCATCTTGAACTAGAAACATTTTAGTCTTTTAAAACTTAGAATATATTTGTAATATGCACTTCCTTTAACCTTGTAGTCTTGCCTTCCTAAATTGACTTCACCTGAAATCCATATACTTTGGACATGCTTCCAAGTCTACAAACCCGGATTGACAAGTAAAACACATTTGTTAGTTTACTTAGTAAATTGACCTTACATCCATATATCCACTGTTTTCATGCATGAATGGACAATGAAATACAAATGGGCACCATCCAAATTGGAAAAGAAAAAAAGGAAATAGGAATATTTGGAGAAAGCGCAAGTGTGGATGATCATTCAGAGAAACAAACAATTTTCCTCATTCATCACAAATATTCAAGACCCATATGCTCGATTATACAACAATGTGAATTTCATGGTGAAATCACACAAGATCCCATCAGTTGGCTCACCTATTGAAGCTAAACATAGGAATCAGGTCAGGTAGGAGGTTGAAGAATACTTGGACCGATTTAGACAGATCATTACCAAGGAAGATCTTGAAGTGAATAGGTAGAACATGTAGAAGTACATTGGTGGCCCTATCCAAATCAATACTATGATGCTCTTGCTAAAGAAGGAAATCTATACCGGTTCCAAATCAGTGTACCCAGATGCCATGGAGGCTAGAGTCTGCTTTCAGCCTGATCCCATCACACAGTTTGGGGAAGTCATCACACAGTACAAATCTTGGCATCGTCATGTGACCGAGAATATACAAGTCAAAGTTGTTGAGTTGGAGTTTCCCCAAACTCAATCTTGACTTATTTTTCTTATTAGGTTGTCTAGTTGGCTCTACCCAGTTTTATCCTATATGGGCATGAGTATATTGTAATATTCTTTTGTAAGTAATTTGTAAGTGAAATTCCAAGTGTCAATTATGGAATGTGAAGAGTCATGATGTAATGAATTTGAAGAGTCATCTTGTAAAGAAGTTGAAGATTCATGAGGGAAGTCCAAGAGTCACAAAGGGGAAGTGAATAATCACCCATTTTGTTATAAATATTTCCTAATAACTCATATAAAGTTATTTAGGAAGCCAAACTTTTAGCTAGGCTTTTAGCTTAGAATCAGGAGCTTGGGCATTTATTGGGAGCCTTGGCTTCTCTGTAGCATAAAGGGAGTATCTTTATTTGGAGGAGAAGTTGTATACTTCATGTTCCACTATTAGGGCTCACGGTTCGTCAATGGTATATGTATTCCTAAAACGTTCACTTTAATAAAATTTCAGAGCCAACACATTTTCATGCATATTTTATGAATATAGTAGGACTATTCTTTTTATGTTTGCAATATATGTTATTTCACTTACACTAACACTTATGAACTATTTTGTTTGCATTAGTATGAATCTTGTTGAATGTGTGTTGTTGTTTATTTCCATCATGGTTAACATGTGAACTATTTTACAACCTAACTCAAGATGTCTTTATGCTCATGTGTTTCCTTCAAGCTGCGTCCTATTACAAGCTTCTAAGGAGATCACTCGTTTTCCCCTCATGTGTTTGAACCTTTCATACATTTCACTTTACCTTATGCAGAGTCATACACTTGTTCACCAAAGTCACGGTTACATGACTCTATGCATAATTGTAGCCAAGGCACATCATTAAAACCCACTCCTTCGACAATTGGGTCGTATTCCGGATGGGGATCCTACACCAAACAGTGTGAGGTCTAATTCGGACTTCATATCTAGGAGAGCCCTTGAATGTTGGTGGGTCCAACACCATCAACAAGATGTGATATGGAATTTGTGATTGTTAAAGAGATGAGATTTGAGCCCTTTAGAAAATTAATTATCCCTCAACCTTCATTTACTATCAAATTCTTTAAGGATGGTTTTTGAAACTCATCATTATAGAATATACTAAAGGGTCGTAAATTAACATTTCATTCTTGCAATGATTTTTAAAAATTCTTCAAGATGAAAATATTTTCATGTTTATTCATTGTAAACTTAGCAATCATAATTAAAGTTGTGAAGGTTTGTTTAAGTACAATAATTTATATATATTAGTATTCTAAATAGAATGATCATTCAAAGAAATCAAATAGCCACTATAACTAGGACATAACTCTTACCTCTATGCTCCAAAAACTAGTAATATGTTAAGGGATTCTAAGGAGGGGTAAGATGTTTCACTCATTTTTCTGCCTAAAAAGGAGTTGAAGTCTATATAATAATAAGACGATGTTCTCTTGAAGACCTCTTCCATCCATTCATCCACAAAGAAGTGATACTTTGTGTGATTGTTTAACTGATAAGTCATTTTAATATAAATGTATATGCAATATATTCACAATTTACTCCCCTCTCGAGACAATCTAAGATCATACCATAATTAGTCATGTGGTAATTCAAATCTTTTTGAAATTCATGTTCATAACAAGAATAAGAAGAATTGTTGATATGGTCTTGTGTAGTTTGGAAGGTGTTATTAAAGAGATAACGTATATATGGTAAAATAATAAATGCATATTATTTAAAATAAAGTTCAGAGTCATCTCATTTGCATTTTCATGTACAATAACATTATCATGTGCATAATTATCATAGACAATTTCCTTATTAGTTATATAGTCATGTTCATCATGCTTATTAATATGAGAAGTATTATGGTTGTATGATTATCATGAATTTAAACCTACAAGTGAATAATCATGATCATATTCATCATATATGGGCAGTTTTGAGTAGTCAACATGAACCTTAAATGAATCAACATCAGAACTAATGAAAACAAAATTGCATACCATTTCTTCTTCATGGTCGTGTAACCTTGATTTTCATTCAAAGTTGCGCTTTTTACAATCATCATTGTTAGCATGATCAAGAACATGAAATAAACCATATATGTCACAAAAACAAGGAAAACAAATAGTTTGGATACCAAAGAAGCCCAAAAGAAATTCATTAGAATAATATAAATAATTCAAGAGTTGCCAAGTGAACAACAAAACAAAGAAGTATATACTTTAAAACTTTTAAGGCACGTGCAGTTTTGACCTTATCCACCAATAGGTCACAGACTTGATTGTTAATTCAATTGTCAGGAAAACGAAATCTAGACACTTCATTCATTGGCAACAGTGCGAGAAAAATGTTGGTTTCTAAACTGTTCCAGTAACTGAGAAAAACCTAAGAAAACATTCATTAAGGATTAGAGATCCTCCCGCTTCAGGTTAGAAGGGTTGGCCTCCCTTCACCTCAGGGGGGATTCCTTGTACTTAGTATAATTATAAAGATGTTATATTTCAACAAATGAATTAGGCCAGGTTAATGATATGAGAGAGTGAAAAGTTTTAATGGTTTAGCTTTGGAAAAGGAACTTATTAGTAAGCATAAGATTCATGGTTAAAATAAATAACTAAAGGACATAATTAAAATAAATAACTCAAACCTACATTAAAGAAAAACACATATGAGAAAAATAGAAAAATAAAATAAAATAAAACTAAAATATCTCTATATCTTGAGTATAATGTTATTTATTTAAATGCAACTATAAAGTAATTCAATATCATGTATTAAATTACTTTACACACAATACATAAAGTGTGTCTAATGGTTAAGAGTGTGTGTTTCCTTAAAATTGGATAATAATAATAATATTAATAAAACAAATAACTAACGTATTTACTAAATATATAAAGGAAAGAAAATAAATAAAAATAAAGAGAAATTGGTATATATGATATTTAAAGTAAACATGCAAATGGGGTATGGATAACATGTATCATCATGACCTCAACTTGCAACATATAATTTAGCTTGATTTAAAATCTTTTAAATAACGAATATTTGAAAGCCATAAATCAATTTATGTGTGCAAGATTCTCTATCTAATAAGTTAAATCAGAAAGCTTACACATTTAACAAGTGAACCCTAAATAAATAAATAACACATAAAAAGAGAAATAAAATAAACAGTCTAATTTATGTGATTTCTTTGTGAATTATTGATCACCAGGTTAGATCAAAATATTCAAAATTAAATAAAAGATAAAAACATAAACAAAGAGAATGCACGTACATAAAGAGAATGCACATATGTTTAGCTTTGGGAAAGGAACTTATTAGTAAGCATAAGATTCATGGTTAAAATAAATAATTAAAGGACATAATTAAAATAAATAACTCAAACCTACATTAAAGAAAAACACATATGAGAAAAATAGAAAAATAAAATAAAATAAAACGAAAATATCTCTATATCTTGAGTATAATGTTATTTATTTAAATGCGACTATAAAGTAATTCAATATCATGTATTAAACTACTTTACACACAATACATAAAGTGGGTCTAATGGTTAAGAGCGCGTGCTTCCTTAAAATTGGATAATAATAATAATAATAAAACAAATAACTAAGATATTTACTACACAAATAAATATACAACACAGTAAATATATAAAGAAAAAAAAATAAAGAGAAATTGGTATATATGATATTTAAAGTAAACATGCAAATGGGGCATGGATAACATGTATCATCATGACCTCAACTTGCAACATATAGTTTAGTTTGATTTAAAAAATTTTAAATAACAAATATTTGAAAGCCATAAATCAATTTATGCGTGCAAGATTCTCTATCTAATAAGTTAAATCAGAAAGCTTGCACATTTAACAAGTGAATCCTAAATAAATAAATAAATAACACATAAAAAGAGAAATAAAATAAACATTCTGATTTATGTGATTTCTTTGTGAATTATTGATCACCACGTTAGATCAAAATATTCAACAAAAAAAAACATAAACAAAGAGAATGCACGTACATAAAGAGAATGCACGTATTTATTTTAACTTTCTTCATAATCCCTCTATTTAATTGATTTTTCCCCAATCTTTCACGTAACAAACTTTTTAAGCTTTTTAAATAATCTTTATTCATTTTTCCTGCATGAAAGAAAAAAGAAGAACAAAGATTAGTTTAAATATAAAAACATAACAATAAAATAAATAAAAACTCACCCTTTGTAATTTTCTCCTCCTCATAATATTGTTTAACGTATTTTTATAAAAAGAATTTCATTTTTTTACCTTGAGTAAAGCTCAGTGAAACAGATCTCCCGCTGAAGTAGATCTCTACCACTGCTGCTGAAGTAGATCTCCCGCTGAAGCAAATCTCCCTCCTTTTCTGTACGCAGCAATCTACTCGTTATATGTGTTATATTTTTGGCTAGGGTTTTCCACAAGGTTATCTTCCTTGTGGTTATACAGGCTTCTGGAGATTCTTACGTTGCTCCCTCAAAATTTGAGTGTTGTTGCTTCTGTCCACGGTGAGAATCGTGTTTTAGAACGTTGAAATCGTTGTCGCTGAAGCAGATCTCCCTCCTTTTCTATACGCAGTAGTCTCCTTGTTATGCGTTATATTCTGGGCTAGGGTTTTCCGCAGGTTTATCCCGCAAGCAGCGAGATCGGGTCCTGGCAACGACACGAGTGATAGATCTATAGTTTGAAGCAGACTGATCACACAAGGAAAGCAGATATACCTCAGTGGCATACATAATCCTGGGAATCATCAATCGGCCTTGATCCAGATGGCTCCCAGCTTCGTGAAGATAGTTGCTGGCTCAGTTCCATCCACCTCTGGGGGTTAAGCTCCTACCCATATCATCAGTGAAGCCCCAGCTCCCATTGTCCAAGTGGTCCAGGCCTCACTCGATGAGGCTTTGAAGTTTTTTGAAAGTGCCATAATCTGTCGGTTCAATGGTTTTTGGCCGCGACTAACAGCTCTCCACAGTTGGATCTTGGAGGTATGGAAGCCTGTCATTTTTTATGAAATTAATATCTACCCCTATGCCAGGGGTTTCTTTATAGTAGATTTTGAAAACCCTGAAAGCAAACAATGTATTCTAGATTTCAGCCCTTGGTTTTGGGAAAACTCAGGCCTATTCATGAAGCCATGGAACACATCATTCAATCCCTCAACAACAATCATAATCTCAGCACCAGTTTGGGTGAGATTGCCAAACCTACCCTTGCATCTTTGGAATTTATCCTCACTAAAATCCATTGGAAATGCAATTGGGAAATTTTGCTGCAGGTTCCCAGAAACAGAGGAATATGCCAAAACCACCTATGCACGCATCTGTGTGGAAATGGACTTCAGCGTCAGATTCCCAGCTGAAATAAACCTAACAAGTAAAGACTTCATATGGAACCAGAAACTCGATTATGAAAGTGTCCTCTTCAAATGTCCATCCTGCTTTGAGACAGGCCATCTAGCCAAAAATTGCCCAAAAGCCTCCTAGAAAAATTCTGCTAGAAAGAATCACCACAGATCTACATGGTGGGAAGGAGCACAAAAAGAACATTACACTGTCATCAAGGAAGAATACTCTGTAGAAAACTCTAAATCGCAAGAAATTGGGCAAGAAAGAAACAACTCTCAAGACAAGCAGGGGGAAGCCCTGCCTAACAGCAAAAAAGTGAACTCGACAACCCTTCAAGCATCAACAGTTATTAGGATTCGAATACCGCACAAAATAAATCTTCATTTAACAGCGAAGCAGACCTCCCAGGCCAAACTTCTTCTCCGACTATCTTCAAAAGGACGAACACAATAGATCGCAAAGCTAAGACACCAATGTCCCAAGAACTAGAAGAGATGAAGGAGATGCAAGATAAAGGAAGTTGGAAGACCATAGAGAAAAAAAGAGAAAGCTACAACACCAATCTCACCAAGGAAGACGAGAAGCCAGACAATTAAGAACTAAGAAAATTATAGGCCTGATAGACCAATTTGGTCTCAGTGGACGTTAACCACCATATAAGGGTAGGTTTGGCAATCTCACCCAAACTGGTGTTGAGGTTATGACTGTTGTTGAGGGATTGAATGATGGGTTTCATGGCTTCATGAATAGGCCTGAGTTTTCCCAAAACCAAGGGTCGGAATCTAGAATACATTGTCTGCTTTCAAGGTTTTCGAAATCTACTATAAAGAAACCCCTAGCACAGGGGTAGATATTAATTGCATCAGAAATGATAGGCTTCCATACCTCCGAGATCCAACTGTGGAGAGCTATCAGCCGTGGCCAAAAACCATTGAACCGACAGATTAGGGCACTTTCAAAAAACTTCAAAGCCTCATCGAGTGAGGCCTAAACCACCTGGACAGTGGGAGCTGGGGCTTCACTGACGATATGGGCAGGAGCTTGCCCCCCAAAAGCAGACGGAACATAATTAAAATGATGTGAAGCTAAAATTAAATATTATCTATATTTTAAATTTAATTTAAAAATTAAAATTTAATTATAAAGTTTATATTTTTAATTATATTTTATTATAATTTTTAAATAAATTTTAAAATAACATATAAGATTTAATATATCTCTGAAATAAATAATATATACAAGTTATAAATTTTAAATTAGAAGTTTCTGTTTCAAATCTTATACTATATCTCTATCAGAATGAGAAGTTAGACAAAATAAAGATGTAGAAAACAAGATAAACATATAATCCTACCAAACTTACAAACTTTAACACTTTAAATAATAAGTATTCTATGTAAATTTGAACTCAATTAAAACCCAAGCTATTTGTCGGAAGAGGGGAAAATGAGGGCGAGTGAGGCTAACCGTGGGAGGGTTTTAATCGAATGGTTAGTATAGATATCGGGTGGAGACCTGTTAGTTAATTAACCTTCGTTTGATGCCCGATGAAGTTTGAGTCATCGGATCAGAAGTTGGTTGGCAATCAACCTTCTTTATCGGACCCCATCGGTCATGCATATAAATCGAATTTTAATTTATGGTTTTAATTTCGTGGAGGACCCAATGGGTCATACGTATAAGTCGAATTTTAAATTATAGTTTTAATTTCTTGGAGAACATATTAAAAAGGGTGTATTAGTTGTGTTCGTTCTATTTATTAATTATGTCCCACATATGACAATGTTAAACGAAAATTTCATTTGCATAAGGTAGGGTAGTGTGGTGGTTAGGTTTTGTATTTAATTTATTTTTTATATTTTTTAATTAATTTGTATTGGTTTTAGTTTAATTAAATTTTATTAGGTTAGGTTTATGTTTTATAATGATGATGTTTTATTAAATTTTATTAGGTTAGGTTTATGTTTTAATGATGATGATGTTTTATTATTAAATTAATAAATAATAATTTGACCTGGGTCTTAAGGTCAAAATTAGTCGTTAGTCAATTTAGCCATTGGAGACTCTGCTCAGACTCTTTAACATGCTAAGTTGGATCTGTTTCTTCTACTTGTCCTGACGATGAACCACACTAGTTGGTTCGAAACGCGTCGACAAATGTCTGTCTACATGTGATTTACTCCGAAGTTATTCTTTCAAAGATAACAACTTCTCTAAAGACATGAGTGAATCTTTTGATGAAGAGGGAATTAGTGAATTTATGCTTATGGCTCTAGAATATGAATCTGAAAAACTTAATGAATATGAGTTGAGTGAAGAAGAATAAGGTGAATTTGACATTGAAGAAGAGTCAATCAGTGCTATAGAAGAAATTGGCAAGCTCAAGCAAAAGAACAAGAAACAAAAAGAAATATAGATTAAGTATGTTAAATAAAATGCTAAGTCTGAAGAGCATATTCAGTTAAAAGTCGAATTAGAAGAGGCTGAAAAGGTGGAAGACATCTTGTTGCAATAGTTGAAAGATAAAGGCAAAGAGTGCGAGAAGTTGGAAGAAGAAGTAGTTACTGTGAGAAACAAACTAGAGAAAACACAGGCAAAGATGAATATTAACCTTAAACACATTAAGGGTTTTGAAAATTTGGACAAGATATTGCATGCTTAGAGATATCTACTTATGAAACTTGGTTTGGGTTATGAAGGAGAAAACAATGAGAAGAAGACAAAAGAAAAAAAAGACTATTAGCTTTGTCAAAGATGTCACAAGAGATAATGATATTCATTAACACCCAATGAATAAGGATGTCAACATCACACCTCAGTAGCAACAAGGTAACAATGCACCTCAATAGAAGCAAAGAAACAACACCACATAACAACATCAAAAGATAAATCCCATTCAGGAGCAGCAAATGGAAATCCTACTCAGTAGCATCAAATAAGAAGATAAGGAAATCATACGTTAAGATACCAAAAGCTTTATTTATTCAAAAGACAAAATTATCTAATACCAACGAGATCATATTCACAAGCACCATCTTTTCCTAGGTATGGAAATTTCTTCTATGGATATTGTTGTTTATGCAAAAAAATTGGCCACAAAGCTATGAACTACAAAGTATATGTTAGAAGGAATGAAACAATAAATCTGAAAATAAATGATGTGAGAAACAAATTTGTAAATGTAAGAACACACATGAGTAGAAACAATAATTTATTTTCCCCTCTTTCTGATGTCACTAAATGTTACTATTGTTGCAATTTTGGACATAATTATTATGAATGTCAACTCAGAAAATTCATACCACAATCTCAGGACAATCACAAGGCAAAGGAACCCATCATGGAAAATTTTAGGGGCTAATGTTCGCCCAGTGGGCTAATTTTCCATGATTTTTCCACAAAAAAGATTCGCCAATTTCCAATTTTATAAAAGACGATTCGCCCAAATTTTAGAATATAAAATTATTTTACCTTAAAAATCGCCAACATTATAGAGAAACTATATATAAAATAATTATAAATTTGATTAATTTTACAAATATATCAATAAACATTTATAATTTGCATATTAGGGATTAGTGAGATTTGCCAATGTTTTAAACTTCAAGAAAATTTTCCATCCTTCAAAATTTTCCTTGGAACCCATGTAGTGAAAAAGAAAAAGGAAGAGAAGAAAACTAGTAAGTGTGACCTAGTTCTTTATGCTCAAAACCTGAGCAGTTAGTGGTATGTGGATAGTGGTTGCTCCATGCATATGACTAGAGACGAGAGCAAGTTCTTGCCTCTAGATGAAAATAAATTTGGAAATGTCACCTTCGGCAATGATGCAGCAAAAAAATAAAGGGAAAAGGTACAATAAGCTTGAATAATTGAAGAGACAAGTCACATGATGTATTGTTCATAGATGGACTGAAACATAACTTGTTGAGTGTGAGTCATATGTGTGACAAAGGATATAATGTCATATTTAGGGCTCAAGAATGTGAAATAAGGTTAGTTACAATATGAAAGATATTGGCTAAAGTAATTCGAATAGAAAAAAATGTATATGTTTTGAATGAAGACAATGAAGAATGTCATTTGGGACAACAAAATGAGGTTGTGGCATAGAATACTAGGGAATATAAACTTTGACCATATCGTCAAACTTAGTAAAAAGGGATCTATAGATCCGCCTAAGATAACAAACCCTAAAAATCCTATCTACAAGTCATGTCAAATGGGAAAACAAGCTTGTGTTATGTTCAAGACTAAGGATCAATTATCAACTAGCAAGCCACTACAACTAGTACACATGGATCTATGTGGACCTTCTAGAACAAAAGCACCTAGAGGTGAGCATTACTTCACACTAGTAATAGATGATTATTCCATACTAACATGAGTAGCCTTTCCAAGAAATAAATTAGATGCAATTGATAAATTCAAGGTATTCAAAGCATTGGCATATAACCATACAGTTTGCAAGATAAAGACCATATGGTCAGACAGAGGAGGAGAGTTTACATCAAATGAATTTGCATATTTATATGATGAACATGGAATAAAGAGGAAGTATACCATTGTGGATACACCCAAACAAAATGGAGTTGCTAAAACAAAGAAAAAGTTAATACAACAAATGGTTAGAGCTATGATGCAAGAAAGGAACATACCACAAACCTATTTGGAAGAATTTATTCACACAATAGTCCACATACTTAACAAGGCACATCTCAAAACTAACTATGACAAGACACCTTATGAGTTATGGCATGGAAAACTAGCAACACTCAAACACTTCAAAGTGTTCAGTAGTAAGTGCTATATTAAAAAAATGATGAGAAATTGGGTTTTTTTTTTTTGGTTTGGATGGTGAGACATGTCTGAGGGGGTTGAACTTTCGATCACTTGGATACACAAGAGCTTGCCAACATGCATTTTGTAGAATTTTCTCTATAAATCAGCTAGCTCACTTATATCATGTAGAAATTTCACCTGCAGATCAAACTGATATATGCAATGTACTAAAGCATAATACTAGATCTACATCTACCATAAACTTTGCGGAAGCTTAATCAACCATGAGCAACATCAAGCATGAACACATATTGCTGATAAGAAGGAATCAATCACACATAACACAGAATATATCACTGGGGAAAGCACCAGCATAAAACCCCAACACTGTATTATCAATCAAGTGGAAATCCTCAACAACATACAAAAAGAATCATTTCAAAAGCTATCCTGCTCTCTCTGTACTCTAATGATAAAGCTCATGGACTACCTAGCCTTGTATATAAAGGCTACACCTCAGGTCCAAGCTCCTATTTCCTTGCGCAGTTTTGATTGGGGTCCAATTACAAAACACATGTAAATTGGCCTAATCATACCTGCTGTCACCTCAGGTCCAACTACGCAGTCATAGAAGGAAGAAGCTTCCTTCCCCATGCAAGGAATACTTACTATAAATATCCTAGCATCTGATAGTACATTGTCCCACATCTGATCTCAAATAGGTCTCTAACAGAACTGACATGCATCAGTTGTCCATGAGTGAATACACAGTTATCTGAAAGTAACAGTTGTCACATGCATGCAAGCATCAACAAGCTATATCTCATTGATTTAACAACTTGTTAAATTAATCTAACTGAACTTGACTAATTTAAACTAATTCAACTAATCCTATCAATATAGAACTCATCCTTAATTCCTCAATCAGTGGAGCAAATCAAGGACACATTCCCCAATCAGTGGAGAAATAATTGCATGTTCTCACAAAGACTTCAAGTTTGCTTTTCCTTAACTAATTAACTCATGGAGAATTAATTAATTAATATTCCAAACTGTTGGTAAGACCAAATTCGAATTTACTTGCTATAGATAGACCAGGGACTGCTATAAATAGGAAGGGACCCAAAAATGCTATTTTTAGAAGATGTTATTTCTAACTGTTTCACCTCTCACCCAAGGTGGCCAAAATGCCCATTGGCCAAACTGCTATTTTTATAAGTGTTATTTTTAGCAGTTCTATTTTTAGCACTTCCTAAATTTAGCATTTCTTGTTGCACAGTTTTCAACACTCCCTCTTAACAAGAAAGGCTTCCTCTCGAACCCAATCTTGTAACTCTGAAATGTTCTACATGCAACACATTTACCAAGAGCGGTTGCTTCAGCAACACTCAGAACAAAAAAAATCCCAACTGACCTCTCTGTTGGGCTAGAAACATACTCTGATGCTGAAGCTCTACCTGCTGCTGACAAGTGCTCCCTCTCTGACCTCTGCGCTACTGCAACATCTCCATGCATCTCGCACCATTGCACCCTTCTCTGTGCTACCCTACACTGTGCAACACACTTATGCCTCTCGCATTGCTGCAGCTTGCATGCTCTGCGCTATCCTGGGATTCCCTGCATTGTAGCTCTCTTTGCTGCTCCATCCGCATTTGTCTCTACCCAATCAGTCAGTTCCTGCTACTCCACATTGAGGCTCCTGTAGCAAGGTCTCATCCAAGAGGTTGGGTACCTCAAGGATCCTACCCCTCCTCCTTGGGATGATCACTTTATATCGCCCCACCTCCTACCTGGAGGTATGGCTGCATGTGATCCCTCTGCCCACCTGGCTCAAAGTTTCCCCCTACTGGAGGTCTCTGCATGAGTAGATGTCTCTACTTGATCTCCACTCAACTTCCCCTATTGTGGCTACTCCACAACCTTCTGAAGTTGTTGCACCAATCGTGGCTCCTCCACAATCGTTTGATACTTCTTCTGGCACTGCATGTTGAGAGGTAACATACCCTCCCTCTCAACCACCAAGTCTCTACAGTTACCTTGCTGCTCAAGGCTTTGCATGCATCTTGAACCTCAAGAGCATATAGGTTCTTGACCCGTGCACTGATTTGCTTCACCTGTCTAGTGACGATGTGTCTAAGGAAAACCTTTCCCTTATTGAAGACTACATAATAGCCTCTGTCTTCCAGCATCACGATTGACACCAAGTTTCTCTTCAGTCCTGGTACATAATTGACATCGGTCAAGGTAAGGCGAGCTCCATGCTCCCTCTGAAAAATAACCTTGCCTACACCTGAGACACTATCCTTCTCATCATTACCCATCGCTATGAGTATCTAGAGATCTTTCGCCTCCAAAGTACTGAACAAACTCTTATCGTCGATCATGTGGAAAGAAGCTCCACTGTCAAGAAACCAACCACTTCCCACCATGGATGAAACCATGCATGCAAAGAGTGTGAAATCCAACTCAAACTATGAAGCAAGTGCCTCACCTTCAAATCCTCCCCCGGATCCCTTCTTGGATTTCCTCTATGGACAATTTGTAGCATAATGGCCCACCTCATGGCAACAAAAGCATCGCACTTTCTATTTGTCAACCTTCTTCCCACCATTGGAAGAACTGGATTCGGAAAGAGAAACCTTCTCCTTCCCCTTCTTTGCCTTACTCACTAAGGCATAGTTCTCCTCATCCTCCATGGATGAGGAACCGTCTCTGGTGCTCCATCTGATCTCCTCCTGCATCAAATCTGACCACAGTTGTTCCCAATCTGGCAGTTTCTCCCTTCCTTTAATCGAGTCCTGGTAGCTATGCAAGCTCTTAGGAAGGCCAAGGAGTGCTAGACTCACCATATCATCATTAGCTGTCACGACCCCTACACTTGCAAGCTCATCCCTACATGTGATGAGCTTGGTCAGATACATAGAGATCGTCTCATCCTTTTAAAACTTGATCTTTCGAAGTTTTTCCTTTAGAGCCAGCTTGCTCTAATCATTATTATTATGATATAAATCTTTCAATGTTTTCCACATTGCAAATGGAGTCTCCTTCCCATGGAGGCTCGAGACAATGTGATCTCGCACTCCCTCCAAGAGAATTCTCCTAGCTCTAGCCACACACTTCTTCCATTATGCTAGTTGAGTAGCATCAGTAGGCTTAGAGACTTCTTGATCAATGAAGTCTTAAGGTCGTTATCTTCCAATACTGCCTCCATGTGATCCTTCCAAACTATATAGTTTGAGCTGCCATCAAGGGCATACTCAAGCTTCAAACCATAGAACGCCATCGGTGATGTGATAAGAACTTGAGATCTATATCCCGAATAATAAACTTCGAATTCCTTCTTGTATATTATTCTTCCTTGATCACCTGTGCTCTGATACCATGTAGAATTTTCTCTACAAATCAACTAGCTCACTGATATCATGCAGAAATTTTACCTACAAATCAAACTGATATATGCAATGTACTAAAGCATAATACTAGATCTACATCTACCATAAACTTTGCAAAAGCTTAATCAACCATGAGCAACATCAAGCATGAACACATATAGCTGATAAGAAGGAATCAATCACACATAACACAGAATATATCACAGGGGAAAGCACCAACCTAAAACCCCAAAACTGTATTATCAATCATGTGGAAATCCTCAACAACATACAAAAAGAATCAGCTCAAAAGCTATCTTGCTCTCTCTGTACTCTGATGATAAAGCCCATGGACTACCTAGCCTTGTATATAAAGGTTGCACCTCAGGTCCAAGCTCCTATTTCCTTGTGCAATTTTGATTGGGGTCTAATTACAAACCACATGTAAATTGGCCTAATCATACCTGCTATCACCTCAGGTCCAACTACGCAGTCATAGAAGGAAGAAGCTTCATTCCCCATGCAAGGAATACTTAATAGAAATATCCTAGCATCTGATAGTACATTGTCTCACATCTAATCTCAACTGGGTCTCTGACAGAACTGACATGCATCAGTTATACATGAGTGAGTACACAGTTATCTAAAAATAACAGTTGTCACATGCATGCAAGCATCAACAAACTATATCTCATTAATTTAACAACTTGTTAAATTAACCTAACTGAACTTGACTAATTTAAACTAAGTCAACTGATCCTCTCAATATAGAACTCATCCTTAATTCCTCAATTAGTGGTGCAAATCAAGGACACATTCCCCAATTAGTGGAGAAATAATTGCATGTTCTCACAAAGACTTCAAGTTTGCTTTTCCTTAACTAATTAACTCATGGAGAATTAATTAATTAATATTCCAAACTGCTGGTAAGACCAAATTCGAATTTACTTGCTATAGATAGACCAGGGACTGCTATAAATAGGAAGGGACCCAAAAATGCTATTTTTAGAAGATGTTAGTTTTAGAAATTTCACCTCTCACCCAAGGTGGCCAAAATGCTCATTGGCCAAACTGCTATTTTTAGAAGTGCTAGTTTTAGCAATTCTATTTTTAGCACTTCCTAAATATATCATTTCTTGTTGCACACTTTTCAACACATTTTTCCAATCGTGCTACCACCTGCAAACAAAAAATGGGTGAATTTGATCATAGGGCAGATGAAGGAATCTTCTTGGGATACTCAACGAAAAGCAAAGGGTACAAGTTCTATAGTAAAAGAATGCATAAATTTTTTTACTATATAGATGTGAAATTTAACGAGGAACTACCTATCAATAGCAAGAATACTGTATTTATTAATCCCATAGATCAACCAAACAATGAAGAAGAGGAAGAATATGTTGAAGATGTATAGGAAACAAAGACCCATTGGAAAACACCCTCGAGGTATGCACAAAGGAACCATCATGAAGGCCAAATTATTGGTACTAAGAATGAAAGGGTCCAAACAAGAAGGAAACTTATTGAGACAACAAATCAAACTCATATGTCTATGTTGTCCATGACTGACCCGATTTTTTTTCTAAAGTAAGCAACAATAAACATTGGATAGATTCCATGAACGAGGAACTGGACCAAGTATAAAAGAGTGAGACTTGGGAGTTGACATCAATACTAGTAGACAAAAGCATCATAGGCACAAATTGGGTCTTCAAAGACAAGTTGAATGAACAAGGGGATATTTTCAAAAACAAAGGCAATTTGGTATGTAAGGATTATGCATAGGTAGAAGGATTAGACTTTGAAGAAACTTTTTCTCCAGTGGCAAGGCTAGAAGAAATTGAAATGTTTCTTGCTTTTTCCTGTCACAAATACTTCAAAGTATAATAGATGGACGTGATTTTTTCCTTCCTTAATAGAGAGCTTGAAGAAGAAGTATATAGAACAACCTGAGGGCTTCCAACTATCAAATAGTCCTAATGATTCTTGCTTATTAAAGAAGGCACTCTATGGAATCAAACAAGCACCATGATCATGGCATTCTTGTTTGGAAAAGTATCTTCAAACACAAGGCTTCAAGAAAGGTATAGCTAATAGAAACTTGTACATAAATTCAGTTTATAAAGAAATCCTAATTGTAGCTGTGTATGTTGATGATATCATTTTCGCAAAAAAAACAAAAAAAAAACTCCCTAATTCAATGGTTTACTAATGAGATGAAGTAAGAGTTTGAAATGTCCATGATTGGAGAACTCTCATTCTTCCTTTGTTTGCAAGTCATACACAATTTAGAAGGCATGTTCATATCTCAATAGAAGTATTTGAAATAAATGTTGAAAAAGCTCAAAATGGAGGATTGTTCCCCTGCCACCACTCCCATGGATGTTGGATGTAAGTTATGCAAGGATGATGAATCACAGGAAGTTGATTAAAAGGTATATAGATCTATGAAAGGAATCATATAATATATAACAACTTGAAGACCATATATAATTCTAGACTTTGGTTTAGTAGAAAGATATCATTAAGCCCCAAAGTAAAACCATCTATTAGCAACAAAAATAATCTTCAGATACTTGAAAGGCACAACAGATTATGGACTGTGGTACCCAAAAGGAAAATATTTTTCACTGACATCTTACACAAATTCATATTGGGCCAACTGCATAGATGATATAAAAATTACAAGTGGCAGTGCATTTTTCTTAGGAGAATCATTGGTTGCTTGGTTGAGCAAGAAGAAAACCTCAATTTCACTATCTACTATCGAAGTCAAATATGTAATAGCAACAACTTGTTGCACACAAGTATTTTGGAGGAGACAAAATCTACGGGACTTGAAGGTGACATACAATGAACCAATCTCTATCAAATGTGATAACACAAGTGCAATAAGCATATCAAAAAATCCATTGCTACATTCTAAAACTAAATATTCCCATAAAGTATCATTTCCTTAGAGAGTAGGTTGTTGAGAAAATAGTAAAGTTGGAGTACATATCAAACAAAGAATATATTGTTGATATATTCAGCAAGCCTTTGGAAAAATATCCCTTTGAATATCTAAGGCAAAATTTAGGGATAGTCCCTGCTCCTTCTCATTAGTTTGACCTCAAAGAATAGCATCTAAGGACTATAAAAAACTTGAAAAGGATGAAAAATATGAGGAGGAGATTCTAGAGTCATATGAATAGTAGCAAGAAGAAGAGAAGAATGAAATAGATGAAGAAGCTACATATATGAAGCTAATTCATGGCATGCAAAAGATCTAATGGTAAAATGTATGGCTAAGGTGATTGAGAAAGAAGATTGAAAAGACTACTTCCTCAATTTATCCTCTGCACAATGTATTCATCATGAAAGTTAAAGTGCCCTTTGTAAAACAAGAAAATGACGAAAGCCTTCATACCTTTTAGAATCATCATTCAAATGAATATAACGTAGAGGAAAAGAGCTATAGAGGTTGGGCCAATATCATCATACAGAGAACTATTAAGTTATTCCAATCATCCAAAGTCCAACTCTTGAAACCAAGCAAAGGAATATGCAGTACATTGGAAAACTCGGGAAGAAAGAAATAAACCCTATCATTAGGATATATCGCATTCCCCCAATGATATGACTGATACTAATATCATAGCATACATTGCATCCTCCAAGATAAAATAAAACTATATACATTACAAAGGTATAACCAAACTATAATATAAGCTCTGCAATCGAATATCCAAATCAATATAGCATTAAATCCAAGATCATTATATCATTTAATCTACAGATGGAGCATATGGAGACCATCAATATATAGGGTTGTATCAATATGCTTGGTTTATCCCTACAATACTACTTCAAGGAAAGTAGAGGATGTTTTTGCTCACACCTTCAACAAATTTGCACACAAATAAGTCAGACTAGCATCAAAGCTTGAAGAAATGAACATTATTACATCATCCTCAAGGGGAGAAAAGCTTGTAACCATAACACAGAAGAGAGAATAAATTATTATTTACATAAGTAAACTATATCAATGTTCATGTCTGGTCACTTGGTGCATTCAACGTGAATTGTCACGCAAATGGAAACCAAAACCAACATTTATATATGCAGAGAGAAATTAAATAAATGGAAGTGAGACAACATTATCCATGTATTAAAAACTACAAGTGGAGTCACAAAATCACTAGGATAACATACTTCAACTTCTGGCAATGGTTTCAACTTTGAAGCATTCCAAAGTTGCATTAGTCATGAAATAAATAAATAAATAAGACTTATGAAGACAATTGAGCATCGAATAGTCACATAAAAAGAAACCAACCATCAAACATGTAAAAATGCATTTACAAATATGTTAGCATCTGAGCATCTACAAGTCACATTTACAAATTTGTTAGTGTTGAAGTGTGCAACAAGAAATGCTAAATTTAGGAAGTGCTAAAAATAGAACTGCTAGAAATAACACTTCTAAAAATAGCAATTTGGCCAGTGAGCATTTTGGCCACCTTGGGTGAGAGGTGAAACTTCTAAAAATAGCATCTTCTAAAAACAGCATTTATGGGACCCTTCCTATTTATAATAGTCCCTAGTTTATCTATAGGAAGTAAATTTGAATTTGGTCTTATCGTTTGGAATATTAATTAATTAATTCTCCATGAGTTAATTGGTTAAGGAAAAGAAAACTTGAAGTCTTTGTGAGAACATACAATTATTTCTCCACTAATTGGGGAATGTGTCCTTGATTTGCTCCACTAATTGAGGAATTAAGGATGAGTTCTATATTGAGGGGATTAGTTGACTTAGTTTAACTTAGTCAAGTTCAGTTAAATTAATTTAACAAATTGTTAAATTAATGAGATATAGTTTGTTGATGCTTGCATGCACGTGACAACTATTATTTTTAGATAACTATGTATTCACTCATGGATAACTGATGCATGTCAGTTCTGTCAGAGACCCAGTTGAGATCAGATGTGGGACAGTGTACTATCAAATGCTAGGATATTTCTAGTAAGTATTCCTTGCATGGGGAAGGAAGCTTCTTCCTTCTATGACTGTGTAGTTGGACCTGAGGTGACAACAGGTATGGTCAGACCAATTACATGTGTTTTGTAATTGGACCCCAGTCAAAACTGCGCAAGGAAATAGGAGCTTGGACCTGAGGTGCAGCCTTTTTATATAGGGCTAGGTAGTCCATGAGCTGCATCATCAGAGTACAGAGAGAGCAGGATAGCTTTTGAGCTGATTCTTTTTGTATGTTATTAAGGATTTCCACTTGATTGATAATACAGAGATGGGGTTTTAGGCTGGTGCTTTTCCCGGATAAATTCTTCTGTGTTATGTGTGATTGATTCCTTCTTATCAGTTATATGTGTTCATGTTTGATGTTGCTCATGGTTTATTAGCTTCCGCAAAGTTTATGGTAGATGTAGATCTAGTATTATGCTTTAGTACATTGCATATATCAGTTTGATCTGCAAGTGAAATTTCTACATGATATTAGTGAGCTAGCTGATTTGTAGAGAAAATTCTACATGGTATCAGAGCACAGGTGATCAAGGAAGAACAATATACAAGAAGGAAGAAGTTTGTGGTTTCTGAATATTGAATTGAGTTCTTATCACATCTATTTCATCGATGGCATTCTATGGTTTGAGACTCGAATATGCCCTTGATGGTAGTTCGAATTATATAGCCTAGAAGGATCGCATGGAGGCAGTATTAGAAGATAATGGCCTTAAGGGCTTCAGTGATCAAGAAGTCCAGAAGTCGACTGATGCTACTCAATTGGCGGAATGGAAGAAGTGTGTGTTTATAGCTAGGAGAATCCTCTTGGAGGGAATTCAAGATCACATTGTCTTGAGCCTCCATGGGAAGGAGATTCTGTTTTCGATGTGGAAAACATTGAAAGATATTTATTAGAATAGCAGTGATCAGAGGAAGCTGTCACTGAAGGATAAACTTCAAAAGATCAAGTGTGAAAGTGGGGACACGATCTCTATGTATCTGAACAAGCTCACCTCATGCAGGGATGAGCTTGCAAGTGTAGGGGTCGTGACATCTGATGATGACATGGTGAGTCTAGCACTCCTTAACGTTCCTAAGAGTTGGCACAACTACTAGGACTTGGTTAATGGAAGAGAGAAACTACCAGATTGGGAACGACTATGGTCGGATTTGATGCAGGAGGAGATCAGACGGAGCACCAGAGACGGTTCTTCATCCATGGAGGATGAAGAGAATTGTGCCTTAGAGAGTAAAGAAAAGAAGGGGAAGGAGAGGGTTTCTCTTTCCGAATCCAATTCTTCTAATGGTGGGAAGAAGGTTGACAAATCGAAAGTGCGATGCTTTTGTTGTCATGAGGTGGGCCATTATGCTTCAAATTGTCCAAAGAGGAAATCCAAGAAGGGATTCGGGGAAGGATCTGAAGGTGAGGCACTTGCTTCACAGTTCGAGTTGGATTTCACACTCTTCGCATGCATGGTTTCATCCATGGTGGGAAGTGGTTGGTTTCTTGATAGTGGAGCTTCTTTCCACATGACTGGTGACAAGAATTTGTTCAGTACTTTGGAGGAGAAAGATCTCCAGATACTCATAGCGATGGGTAATGATGAGAAGTATAGTGTCTCAGGTGTAGGCTCGGTTATTTTTCAGAGGGAGCATGGAGCTCGCCTTACCTTGACCAATGTCAAGTATGTACCCAGACTGAAGAGAAACTTGGTGTCGATCGCGATGTTGGAAGACAAAGGCTATGATGTAGTCTTCAGTAAGGGAAAGGTTTTCCTTAGACACATCATCACTAGACAGGTGAAGCATATTGGTTCACGGGTCAAGAACCTGTATGCTCTTGAGGTTCAAGATGCATGCAAAGCCTTGAGAAGCAAGGCAACTGATAGAGACTTGGTGGTTGAGAGGGAGGGTATGTTACCTCTCAACATGTAGCACCAGAAGAAGTCTCAGACAATTGTGGAGGAGCCACGATTGGTGCAGCAACTTCAAGAGGTTGTGGAGTAGCCAGAACAGGGGAAGCTGAGTGGAGATCGAGTAGAGACATCTACTCATGCAGATACCTCCAGTAGGGGGAAACTTCGAGCTAGGTGGGCAGAGGGATCACATGTAGCCATACCTCCAGGTAGGGGGTGGGGCGATATAGAGTGATTGTCCCAAGGAGGAGGGGCAGGATCCTTGAGGTACCCAACCTCTTCGATGAGACCTTGCTATAGGAGCCCCGATGTGGAGTAGCAGGAACTGACTGATTGGGTAGTGACAGATGTGGATGGAGCGGTAGAGAGAGCTACAGAGCAGGGAATCGCAGGACAGCGCAGAGCATGCAAGCTGCAGCAATGAGAGAGGGAAAAATGTGTTGCACAGTGCAGGGTAGCACAAAGAAGGGTGCAATGGTGCGAGATGCATGGAGATGTTGCAGTAGCGCAGAGGTCAGAGAGGGAGCACATGTCAGCAGTAGGTAGAGCTTCAGCATCAGAGTATGCTTCTAGCCCAACAGAGAGGTCAGTTGGGAGTTTTTTTGTTCTGAGTGTTGCTGGAGCAACCAAACTTGGTAGATGTGTTGCATGCAGAACATTCCAGAGTTACAAGATCGGGTTTGAGAGGAAGCCTTTCTTGTTGAGAGGGAGTGTTGAAAAGTGTGCAACAAGAAATTCTAAATTTAGGAAGTGCTAAAAATAGCACTTCTAAAAATAGCAGTTTGGCCAGTGAGCATTTTGGCCACCTTGGGTGAGAGGTGAAACTACTAAAAATAGCATCTTCTAAAAATAGCATTTATGGGTCCCTTCCTATTTATAGCAGTCCCTGGTCTATCTATAGCAAGTAAATTCGAATTTGGTCTTACCAGCAGTTTGCAATATTAATTAATTAATTCTCCATGAGTTAATTAGTTAAGGAAATGCAAACTTGAAGTCTTTGTGAGAACATGCAATTATTTATCCACTAATTGGGGAATGTGTCCTTAATTTGCTCCACTGATTGAGGAATTAAGGATGAGTGCTATATTGAGAGGATAAGTTGACTTAGTTTAACTTAGTCAAGTTCAGTTAGATTAATTTAACAAGTTTTTAAATTAATGGGATATAGTTTGTTGATGCTTGCATGCATGTGACAACTATTATTTTCAGATAACTGTGTATTCATTCATGGATAACTGATGCATGTCAATTCTGTCAGAGACCCATTTGAGATCGGATGTGGGACAGTGTACTATCAAATGCTAGGATATTTCTAGTAAGTATTCTTTGCATGGGGAAGGAAGCTTTTTCCTTCTATGACTGCATAGTTGGACCTGAGGTGACAGCAGGTATGATCAGGCCAATTTACATGTGTTTTGTAATTGGACCCCAATCAAAACTATGCAAGGAAATAGGAGCTTGGACCTGAGGTGCAGCCTTTATATACAGGGCTAGGTAGTCCATGAGCTACATCATCATATTACAGAGAGAGCAGGATGGCTTTTGAGCTGATTCTTTTTGTGTGTTGTTGAGGATTTCCACTTGCTTGATAATACAGAGATGGGGTTTTAGGCTGGTGCTTTTCCCAGATAAATTATTCTGTGTTATGTGTGATTGATTCCTTCTTATCAGTTATATGTGTTCATGCTTGATGTTTCTTATGGTTGATTAGATTCCGCAAAGTTTGGTAGATGTAGATCTTGTATTATGATTTAGTAAATTGCATATATCAGTTTGATCTGTAGGTGAAGTTTCTACATGATATCAGTGAGCTAGCTAATTTGTAGAGAAAATTCTACAGTTAGCATATGAATCTAACATTCAAACATAGTGAGAAGCTATAGCCAAACTGAATGCTTAAATAGACTTTATCTGAGACAAAGTGTAGATAGAAAGAAGATTAAATTATTAGTATCTATCAAGAAAACGATGGTTTAAAGTGTTGGGTGTGGAGCTTGATTATCTTCTTTATTTAGAGGTATTTCCACATTGGACTCCAATTCGTAATGTGGCGGCAACGCCACCCATAAAATATACGTTGTGGGGGGGTCCTGGGGGGGCGACTGCGACCTTTGGGAGACCCCCGGGGGATCAGGGGTAGTGCCCTCGAAGCTAAAATAGATGTAAAATTGCCTTATAAAATGTTGTAATTTTGTAGTCAATGAGGGCCGTTCATTAGGCGGAGATCTAACAATAGAAGTTATGTTTAATTTAGGGTTTTTTTCCCTAGAAGGAAACCCCTCGCTATATATGAGGGAATTGTATTATGTCTACATAGATCTGTATTCTGAGCGAGAAGAGAGAGGAGATTGAGTGAGAGAGAAGAGGGAATTACAGCGGATCTACTGTAGGTTGTATCTCTTCAATTTGCTAGATAATATAAAAGGAAGGACTGGCTGTTTCTCCGTGGACATATCCCAAATTGGGTGAACCACGTATATCTGTGTCTCTCTTGTTTTATGTGTTTTCTGGTTTATATTTCTGCAATATTTTATGTGTTCCATTGCTCTGTAATATATAATTTTATAACATAAAGAGATATCAACGTCCAAAGAACAAAAATATATATCGAAACAAGATTCAGGAATTCATGGGAGTTATAAGTGCGTACCAGAGACATAGAGATGCTAGTGGACTAGAGATCCAAAGATGTCATCGACACATTAGCTAATCAACTAATTTAGATTCATAAGAATCCCTCAGACCTAAAGTATGCATATGTTAGTGCCAAAGAAGTTACTATATGAAGATAAGAACATAACACACCTTCTAGAGCATGAGTAGACATATATGTTTACGTACTTGAGGTGAACAAAGAAAAATTTGTTATCATAGCAGAAGTCACACAACATACATTACATGAACTGACAAAGAATGTTATGCATTAATAGGATATGATAGCTACATGATAGCCTAGCACCACATGAGAGTTACACAGTTAGAATCAAATGGACAAGACTAAATAGCAATAAAGGTTTGAAGAGTTGTAATACTAGAATAGTGTCAAGAAATACAAGTTGGAACTATCACGATGCCAGATCAGAGGAATTCAAAGGAAAAGTTTCATTTGTATTAAATTATATGCAAATCGATTAGACTATGCCAAAGAAGCATTACATATATGCCATACCACACAATCTTTGTTTGTTGTGTGTTGTGATTAATATGCTCATATTTTCATTTGTGACAAGTTCACAAAATAAGAATTGAACTAATGGAATCCTAAAATCTTAGCTCAATTATCGAGAACTGATCTCGCTTGTTATTTTTCTTCTGGATTTTTTATGTGGTCCTTTTTACAGGGTGCCAAGAGCATTAATATTCATAACATGAAATTCTAATTCAAAAATATTTGATATCATTGGATTACGAGTTTGATCTAGTTTTTTTTTATCAAAAATTGAAATTGTGTGCCAGATTGAACAAGGATACTTCCAAAATTGCGATGGCATAATACAATATTGTAAACAGAGGCTTGAATCATTGCACCTGTAGACAAGGAGAACTATCACTTGATCAAATAGGAATTTTTTCCATTCTTTCAAAGATATACAAAGGCATGCTAGCATTATTGTAACACTTCTCTCAGTCATGAATCACATAAGCTATCCACAAATATGTATAATAGGCAGAAGAACTAAAACAAGCCTTTCCAATGGTATATCAAAATGAATCAATTTCGGTTATGTCACATCTAGGATCATAGAATAGTGATATGGTCTTGTTGATGGTGCTGGACCCGCCAACATTTAGGCGACCTCCCTGGTATGAAGTCCCAACTAGACCTCACACTGTTTGGTGTAGGAGTCCCATCCGATATGATGGCTCAGTTTCCATTAGCTGAAAGATATGTCGTAGCTCTTGCTTGTTAGCACATGAGAGTGGTTTTCTTAGTCTTCCAACAATGAGGTTTGCGTACCTGGTGAGTGCTTAGTGTCACTTGTGTTAAGGTTATTTCACTGCAGAGGGAGAGGGTGAGAGTGAGTCTCAAGTCGAAAGGGAATAGTCCCAACTCTATTAGAGACAAACAACACAGCAAGACATGCGCAACTTCCAACAGAGTAGTCCACACAGATGCGACAGTCACAAAACACAAGGTGAGTATATAGAACGTACAACACCTAGTGAAATAGTCTACACTATAGGTTCTAACCCTGTACAAAAATTACTTGCATACAAATTCTAAAAACAGAAAATAAACAATGGCGAGAGCATAAAACATAAAACAGATACACAGAGATTTTCCCCTGGATCCCAAAACCAGGAATACCAAATTTATTTTTCATTTTGTTCCTTTCAATGTTACAATACATATATATACATGTCGAAGCATCCATAAACCCCAATCCATTAACCCTGGATTAGAACATAACCATAGTTCCCTTGACCAGATCTACAAAATACCATGGACAGAAAACCATCATGCCCAAAACCATGTGCGAAATCCATGCAAAAAACCATAGGTAGGTCCGCCCACCTAATATAGGGTCCAAAAAAAAAAAATTCTTGGGGCATTGCCCCAGACCCCATTCAAGGGGGCTACCGCCCCCCCTGTGACCCCCCCATGTGTAGGGTAGTCTTGGAAAGAATATAACACAACCCAACATTCTTCCACTTGCTTTTTTCTTTCCACAAGGAGCCACAAGAGAGTTTAGTCATTGATCCAACCCTGCAACACCCATTGTTTCTCTACACCAAGTGAACTTCTCAGTGCTCACAAACTTTGTCAATGCATCTGCAGTATTCTTCAAAGTGTCCACCTTTAATAGCAACACTTTTTTGTCCTCAACCATATCCCTCACAAAATGATATTGAACATCAATGTGCTTTGTCTTTGAATGATAATCAGGGTTCTTTGCCAAGAAAACTTCACGTTGGCTATCACAGTATATCCTTATAGCTCGTTGTGCTAACCCCATACTTGAACACAATCTTTGCAACCAAAATAATTCATTGCTTGCATGAGTGGCTGCCATGTATTCTACCTCTGTAGTTGAAAGTGCCACTAAAAACTATCTCTTACTCATCAAACTGACTACACCTCCAAATAGGTTAAACACATACCCACTTGTAGATATTCTCTATTCTAGATCTCCAACCTAGTCTTCATCAACAAATCCACAGATGTCCAAAACTATTTCCAATCCTGGTCTTCCTTGGTAGCATAAACCATAATCACTAGTGCCACACAAATACCTGAAAACCCACTTCATTGTTGTCCAATGCTCCTTCCCTGGTTTTGACATAAACTTGCTCAATACTCCCATTGCATGTGCAATGTCTAGTTTAGTACAGACCATTGCATACATCAAGATGCTGACTGCACTTGCATATGGAACACAGGACATGTCCTATTCCTCTTCTTGTGTCTTAGGACACTGTTCAACAAATAGCTTTACACCTACAAGAATAGGAACCCTCACCGGTTTACTATCCTGCATATTAAACCTCTGCAGTATTGTCTCGACATACTTCCTTTGGTTTAACCAGAGCTACATCTTTTCCCGATCTCATTTAATTTCCATGCCCAAAATATAGTTTCCAACACCAAGATATTTCATGTTGAATTTGGAGGACAATTGGGTCTTCAAATCCTAGATAATTTCTTTGTCATTTCCAACAAACAACATATCATCCACATACAAGACCAGATAAATAACACGGTCACCAATTAATTTAAAATACACACAGTGATCTTCTTTGCTTATGGTGAAGCCAAGTCCCCATATAAATGTATCAAATTTCTGATACCACATCCTTGTTGAATGTTTTAACCCATATAGATACTTTTTTAACTTGCATACCAGGTCTTTCTTACCCTTCACCGCAAAGCCTTCAAGTTGCTTCATGTAGATCTCTTCTTCCAGATCCCCATGAAGAAATGATGTCTTCACATCCATATGCTCTACCTCAAAATCCAAAGTAGCAACAATAGATAAAAGTAATCTAATAGAAGCTACCTTGGCAAAAGGAGAAAAAATATCACCAAAATTAATTCCCGACACCTAGGAATAACCTTTTTCTACCAACTGAGCTTTGTATTTCTCCACATTGCCTTCTGCATTCATCTTCTTTTTAAACACCCATTTGCTGCCAATGGGTTTCCTTCCAGCCGGCAACTCCACCAGATCCGAAGCCTCATTTTTGTGCAAAGATGCCATTTCATCAACCATGGCCTCTTTCTGGAGTTTTCCATCCTCTGAATCTACTGCTTCCCTCACAATTCTGGGATCATCATCAGTAATAGATAAAGAAAAATTTGAACAGAAAGCAGATGGAATATACCTTTCTGGCTACCTTCTTTCTCGAACTAATCTTCTCATCGTTGGAGTTTGTGGCTCTTGATCTTATGATTCCTCTTCTACTGTAGAGTCTAAATCTTCCCCCTTTAGCTCAAATTCTATCTTTTCAGGTTCCTTTGGTAGGACTTCATTTTTATTAACATTTTTTGCCTCTCTAAACACCACATCTTGGTTGTACACAACCTTCCTTGTTTTTGGGTTCCAAAGATTATAACCTTTTAAACCATCCTTATACCCAATAAAGATGCACTTTTCAAATTTACTATCCAGCTTTGTTCTTTCCTCCTTTCGAACATGTACATATGCATCACATCCAAATACCCTCAGATGTGAAAGAGAAGGTTTCTTACCAGTCCATACCTCTTGTGGAGTCTTATCATCCAATGTTGATGAAGGTGATATGTTGACTAGGTAACATGCAATCTTCATTGCCTCTACCCAAAATTTCTGTCCTAACCCAACATCATTGAGCATGCTTCTTGCCCTATCCATCAACATCTTGTTCATTCTTTCTGAAAATCCATTTTTCTCAAGTGTGTATGGAGTAGTCTTCTACCGTGTTGTACCACACTTCTTACAGAACTCTTCAAATTACTTCTTGCAAAACTCTCTAGCGTTATCTTTCCTCAACAACTTTATCTTCTTCTCTGTTTGGTTTTCCATGAAATCCTTAAATTCTTTGAACTTGTCAAAGACTTCAAATTTCTTCTTGAGGAAATATATCCATGTATTCCATGAGAAGTCATCTATAAATGATACATAGTACATATAATTTCTCAATGATAGAACCGACACAGGTCCAAACACATCACTGTGCATAAGCTCTAATATATGTTTCACCCTATTACCACCAGACGGGAAACTCACCCGATTCTGCTCCCCATATACACAATTTTCACAGAAATAAAAATACAGAGAGCTATTAGACATACCTTCTACCATACCATTACCATGAAGTATTCAGAGGCCCTTCTCTCCAATATGTCCAAGCCTTTGATGCCATAACATGGTCTTTTCTCCAGAGACCACTAGATTTTCTGCTCCACTTTCAGGAACCACAGAACTATTGCATCGATCAATAAAACTGCTACCTTGAAGCTTGTATAGAGTTCCAATCCAAACTCCCCGCATCAATACCAGTTCTCCCCGAACCATCTTGCATGTATCTTTCTCAAACATTATTTTTACACCTGCATCATCCAACTTGCTTACAAAAATCAAATTTTTGGCCAATGCAGGAATATGCAGAACACTCGGAAGTCTTCTAATCCTTCCACCTTGCAACTTCAACTTGAGTTTTCTGTTACCAATGATTTTATCCTTCGTGTCATCCCCTAAGAAGACATTAACACCATCATATTTCTCATACTCACATAACCACTCTCTATAGGGAGTGAAGTGAAATGATGCACCTGAGTCAATCAACCATGCCTCATGATCTACATGTGTACTTGAAGAAGATTCCAAGTACACGTCCCCACCTTCATTTGAGGTGGTTTTCACCTTTGCAGAAGTAGCATCATCAGATCCCTTTCCTTTCTCAGGAGCTTTATATTTACAGTCCCTTTTGAAGTGCCCTTCCTTTCCGCATTTCCAGCACACCTTTACATGTTTTCCTAGAGATTTAGATCTCCTACTTGAGGACTTATTTTTGTTTCTATTCTGGGACCGTCCTCATACAGACAATGCATCACCATTTTGACCCTCCATATTTTTTTTTCTCATCTCCTTCGTCAACTAGGATGAGACTATTTCATCAAACTGCAAGGCAATTGCATTGCTACCTATTGCAACAACCAGACTATCCCACGAATCTAGTAGAGAACACAACAAACTGATGCACTTATATTCATATGAAATTTTAATATCAATAGATAATAAGTGGCTTACCACAATATTAAATGCGTTCAGATGCTTTGTCATTGAGTCTCCATCTTTCATACTTAGGTTATACAACTTTTTCTGTAGGAACAATTTATTCACTGGAGACTTAGATTGGTACAAAGTCCCTAACTTGTCCCACAAAGCCTTCTCTGAAGCTTCCCCTGATACATTCAACAATACTAAATCCAAGACACATAATCATATTGTGCCCTTTTCCTTCCAATCCAACTTCACGAGTCTTCAGTTGACATTGTTGTTGGTTCAGTCCCTGGATCTACCTTGATCCACTAATCTTTATCCATCATCAAATCCTCCATCTTGAGTTTCCACAACTCAAAACTCTGACCATTAAATTTCTTGATCTCTATCTTCTTTCACCACAAGAATCGATCCCACAGATCTCCCACTGAATAGGGTCTACCACAGACCTGAGCAAAAACCCCTCAGCAGCAAAGGCATCCCCTTGAAACCAAAACAACTCTGATACCAAGTGTAGGTTTTAATCCTATATAGGAATTACCTACATATGAATTATAAAAATAAAAAAATAATAATGGCGAGAACATAAAACATAAAATAGATACACAGATATTTTCCCCTGGATTCTAAAACCGAGACTACCATATTGATTTTTCATTTTGTTCCTTTCAATGTTACAATACATATATATACATGCCGAATCATCCACAAACCCCAATGCATTAACCATGGATTAGAACATAACCGTAGTTCCCTTGACCAAATCTACAAAATACCATGGACAAAAAACCATCATGCCCAAAACCATGTGTGAAATCCATGCACAAAACCATAGGTAGGTCTGCCCACCTAATATAGGGTCCAAAAAAAAATCCAGGGGCGCTACCCCGGACCTCGTGCAGGGGGCCTACCGCCCCCCTGCATACCCCCCGACAATGCCCAACACAATGTACAGGGTCGACTTCCACCCCCCCTGTTACCCCCCCACGCGTGGGGTAGTCATGGAAAAAATATAACACACACGAGTGCGACTGTCATTATAACAAGTTTATGAGAATGAATCTGTCGAGTGTCCAACGAAATAGTCCACACAGGCAAGATAGTGTTAACAACTGATACAACACATTTCCAACAAAATATGTAATAAAATAACCAAAATAGTTTAACTGTATTAATACAAGTTAAAGCAACATGCATTACAAGCGTCCAAAGAATAGTCTTACAAACGAATACAATACATGTGTGAAAACGTGTTGGCCTGTTAACAGGCTTCTAAATTAAGTGAAAGTTCCAAGACACATTCGTACACCATTACATCACTAACCCCGATAGCAGGGCATTGGAGCCACTGCTCTCTCCTCAAAGAAGATATTACACACTCTCAAGGCTATGTGGGAGGAGCCAAGGTGAAAAGTCTTTTGCATGTAGAAATGAGGGGTATATATAGTCAAGGGTGAAACTGACCCTTGTGACTGTTCGACTTCCCTCGGGACTGTTTGACTTACATGACTCTTCAACTTTACATGTGGGTATCTTGGAATTCCACGTTACATTACATCGATTACAACAGTATGGCCCACAATAGTGATGTGGCCGAGATGAATGATGACATGACTCGACACGACAATGCTGGTATGTTCATGCTGCTGATGGTGTCCATGTCGAGCTGCAATGCTGCTAAGTGATGAATGTGCTCTCGGTGTAACATAACTTCACCTCCACATGGCAAGGAGTGAGGAGTCTTCGATGGTCTTGGTGTTCGCTTGATGTTTCACGTGCATGTCTCTCCTTCACTTGTACTTGGCATGCTCCATGTTCGTCCATTCGTGAACAGGTCTCCTAGCATGCGCTCCTTGTTCATCCTGTTCGTCGTCACGACATGTCTCATCCATGTACCTGTATCTGCAATCACTCATGACGAGACGACATCAAATCCAGGAATCTCCTAGTCTACCATGATGTATTATCTTTCACTTTTGGGTGCAGGTGACCGAGAGAGAGGCCAAGGCTCTAATATTGCGCAGAACACATTTCAGGCTGGGATACAGGCTCCGGGAACTAGAAATGAAAATTGCGTAGAGGTCATTGGGAGGCTGGGATGGGCAGTCTGAATTAGCGGTTTCTATCTGTGGGATCTGGCTCGGCTAGAGGGAAGATTTGTGCAATTTTTCTAGGGAGACAGTGTAGGCAACAGGGGGACACTAGCAATGGAAACTACACAGATTCTCTAGGGAGGTTGGCAGCAGGTTGTGGGAGCTTGCTGACCAAAACTGCACAGAACTGGGAGGCTGGCATGCAGGACATGTCTGCGCAGTTTCTGGGCTGAGCGAGGTGTCGAGAAGTTGGAGGAAATCCCAAGAAAACTGCGCAGTTTTCAGGAGGAGCAGTAGGCCGGTTGACAGGGGGACTGACTGATAGAACTACGCAAAATTCAAGGACAGTGGAGTGAGAGGCACCGGGTGCTTGTCCTTCATATCTATGCAATTTATTCAGTCAGCGGAGGTAGGCATGCTAGCAACTTCTGTGCAATTTTTGGAGGAGTGAAGCCCAGGGTCATTGCCCGATCAAACTCTTTGGTTGACCAGCGGGAGACTTGATAGATTTGCTTGCGGGAAGTGAAGATTGAGATGGATTGTTGAGCAACTTCAACACTGTTTTAGGTGATAGTCAGTCAGGTTAATTCCAGGATTGCGTAGTGCAGATTACTTGGGAGGCAACCTCAAGATCTGTGCAATTTTGGGCAGTATTACATTAACATTGAGGGTTGAGACTACGTAGTGCATCTCAGCGAGGGTCTGGTTGTTGGAGGGTCGTCCCGTTAGAGTTTCAACAAAATGACTAAGCGTGTGAACGCATGACTTCGTACATGCATGACCTTGCGAACACACACTCAACATGACTTAATGATAAGACACCTCGAACCATCAAGACAACATACACTCAGTGTGACTGACCGACAGGTGTGAGCGACAAGCACGACACTTGTGATAGATTGTTGAACGACAATGATGACACGTGTGCGACAATGCTTAAAATATGTTTGTGAGTGTGATAGATGTTTACATAGATAGCACAACCCAAACACAACCTTCGACATCACCAGAACAAGGCTGCAAACATGACATAGCAATCAACATGCCAAAGACGACAGTTGATCAAACAAGCGCAAAGAAAGCAAGACATGTAGAAAAAACACATAAAATTACTTTTCGTGTTTGCGCACATGCATGTTACTGAGGACAGGATGATATGACAATGAAAAGCAGTCTTGCAAACTCAACTAAGAGGTGTACTTCGAAAGGTGTTCTTTACTTACCATACTTACCCTCAAGATGATCATCCATCTGACAAAGTTTGCATGTGGCCTTGATCTCTTCCATTACTTGCTCTCTTGGTCCTTCTCCTCAACTCCTTGGAAGTGATTTAAGCATGTCACGTTTTCCTGTAGTCACTGAGAGGTAGATCTATGCAATTTCAGCAAATAGTGACTTCTGCCGGAATGAGGCCTTGGGAGGCCCATCTACAATTTCTGCAAGCAAGATAGACAGGGCAACTTGGACAACATTGCGCAATTTTGAGGCATAGGACACTGCTGCGGGATGGCGGTCATAGGAGGACACCTCTGCACAATTTATGAGTGCAGTGCAGCTGGAATGCTCTATGCATTTCTGGAGAGTAGTGTTGGTTGCCTGACTGCTCTGCGCATTTTTGGAGAGCAGTGTTGGCTGGGGTCTCTGCGGGCTATGAGGTTTTAGCAGGCAAGGGAGGTTGGTGTCTCTGCACATTGCGGGGTTTTAGCAAGCAAGGGAGGTTGGTGTCTCTGCGCACTGCGAGGTTTCAGCAGGTAAGGGAGGTTGGTGTCTTTGCACACTACATGGATTCAATAGTTAAGGGAGGTTGGTCTCGCTGCGCACTGTGGGGTTTCAGCAGGCAAGGGAGGAATCTTGATGGTTGTAGAAGAAAAGCGCACAGTTCAAGGAAGCTGGATGAAGCTAGGTTGCTTGGGAAAATGGCTAAGTGTGAGATCAATGAAACATATGTAAACATTGATATGGCTTGACTGTGATCACACACTAACACTTAGTGACATAACATAGACCATCCAGAATCTTGATGCAACAAACTTCGTGACAAGAGTGCGTGAAGTGAGTGTGAAACATGTCTATGTGATGACAACCACTCATACACACACAATTCCCTTGAAGCAAGACAATATTCCCTTTGCATGACAAACAACCCCTATGCCCAAAGATGACACATGCTGCATAAAGATGAGAACATGAACAACTCTTAAGATCAAGGAGGGGAGCTTGAAATCATCATCTTACCAACAAGTGACCAGGGATGATTGATCACAGGATCTAAGGTAGGCTCTGAAATTCGCATGTGAGACAAAATTTTGGAGGGTGGTTGTAGCCGCTAGAATAGATCTGTTGTAGCGTTCACGTAGGAAAAATTTTAAGGATGGAAATTTATCTAGAAGTTTAGAAACCTCAGCGAACCTTGCTAGTACTTAATATGCAAATCATAAAATGTTATGCAATATTTTTATAAAAAATTGAAATTCCTAATAATCTTATATAGTATCTATACAAGTTTTGCGATTTTTAAGGTAAGATAATTTTATACTATAAAATTTGTGCGAATCAATTTTAGAAAAAATGGAGATTGGTGAATCTTTTTTTGGAAAAACATTGGAAAATTAGCCCACCTGTGAATATTAACCCCTAAAATTTTCCTTGGAGTTCAGTAACCTAGTTGCAACTGTAAATCATATTAGGAAAGCAATGAAATTTCAAATTGAAGACTGCAAGATATCAAGTGTTGTTGTTGCACGTTAGAAGGGATGACAGACACATGAATTCCTCAAGTGATTGGATCAATAGGAGAATGCTTAGGTGTATGGTCCTTCATTTCACAATCAGTGAACAATCCTCAAGGCATATCGAGTTTAGGAGCTTAGAAATAATTGATAAACACATTCTTGGTGCATCAATGGTTTTTGGCCGAGCCATTCTTTCTTGCAAAATGGTCAGTACAGGGACACAACTTTGCATTGCCAAGATAAGGACAAAACTCTTTTATTAGTCATATCTAAAATTTGAACTACCAATTTGTATTTTGAAAATATTGTGGTTTGTTGTAAAGTTGATGATGAACTTGGCATGGTGAATTTGTTCTTTGATAGTACATAAGAACTTGATGAATATGGAAAAAAAATTTTCTCATCCAATAACACCAACACTAAAGGATTGTTACCATGAATTACTATAGAAACATCATATATTGAAGTTTCTGCAATCACTATAGGGATATCTCCTTGTTGATTTTCATTGTAAACTGAACCCCTTTCCATTGATGTCAAAGGGGGAGGTTATGATAAATAAGGAGAAGTGATTCTCGGGGAGGTAAGGAGAAATAAGGAGGAATGATTCTTAGGACAAAAGGGGGAGGACCACATTGTTGTCATCAATTCCAAAGGGGGAGAACATTAGTAGTGTTGGCATTGATGTCAAAAGAAGTGACTTGATAGCATAAGAAGGAGCAATTCTTTATAAGAAAACTCATATCAACAGTGTTTAAAATCAGATCAACAATGCACTTGAAAATTGTTTTAAACTTAGGCCAACTATGTTTCATGAGCAAGGTTTATGATGTTGTTTGGTTCACAAGAAAATTGAATACATGGGAACTAAATAACTTTATATTTCCATTGAATATGAATGTTATTATCATCTTTCAAAATGTTATATGTCGAGTTCATAATTCCAATAAGGCACTCTATCCAAGCCATATAGTGCAATCATTACTGTTGGCTTGTATTATTCCAAATTTTCAAATATTAAAAGGTTTACTTGTCTTGAATTGATCTTCAAATTCGAAAATGAAGGGATATACCACAAAGGGCCTTGGAATACAAAGAGACAACCCTTCACTTAAAATTCTTGCATTGGAATACAAACATTTGACAAACTATGTATATAAAAAGATGTGTTTTGAATGATAATGTTGCTAGTGAATTTGAATTTTTATGAGAACTATTTCATGAACTATCTGGCAAAGAGAGAAAGAGGAAGTGGAGTAGATGTGAAGCATAATTGAAGAGGAAAAGTAGTAGATAAGCAACTACAAAGAGAGCAAAGCCAGAGGAAAGAAGAATTAAGAACTAAAGACCAGGTAACTCAGCATATTAAAATTGTTATGTATTAGTGGATTGTTGTCTCCTTTCAAGTAGTATCATGAAAAAGAGCAAGTTGGAGCCTATAGAAGAGGGAGTAGGAGCTTCCCAGCAAGTTTTAGCTTGCAAAAGAAAATCGAGGTAGAAACATCATATAGGTAGAAGCTTGCAAAAAATGGATGTAAAAGAAAGAGTGGGTGCTTTCCTTTACATCAAAACAACTAAAATTTATGGTTTTTCCTTTTATGGGTTTCCACTTATATATAATGTCTAAGCTACTTATATATTTTTTATAATTTATAGTTAATTGTTAAATATATATATAAATTTAGCAATGCATTTAAAAAAAATAGTTAAAAAGTTGAACACATATAAATCCATTAATTAAAATTGGTCATTTAAAAAACACAATTACTGACTTGACAATCACTGATTCAACCTCTCTCATTAATGGTTTGTTTTCAACGATCATATTTGTATATTTTCAATTCATTGAACGGGCCTCTTAAAACCTTGAGATTTGTGAAAGTTCTTGTAATTGATTTTACTCGATGAATATTGACGTTATCGATTTAAGAGCACCAATAAAATTTTATGTTTTTAATTCATAAAATACATTCTTTAAAATCCTGACGGATATGTGAATGGTTTTGTAATGTCTTTTTGGTTTCAATTCTAAATTTTAAACTCAATATAAGACTGATGCAAGAATAAGCTTAATGACCAATGTGGTGATTCTAAATTCACTCAATATTCTTATTGCTCGAAGGATTTAGATGTTTTTATAGGTCTATGATAATGTTTTCATTTTTAGAGGTTTTAGATTTTTATGTGTATATTGTATTATTATTTTATTGTTGTATATTGGTGTAGTAATGGGCAAATACTTTAATTGTAATTAAGCAGATATGTTTATTTTGAAATAAAGTTTTATATTTTTAATTTAATTATTAATAATTATTAGGTGGATTGTAGGGACTTAACTTCCATAGAATATTTTTAGTAATGATCGTAAATCAAAGGTTGAGATTTATCTCAAAAGCAGCTATGTCTCTTTTTCCCTTTTAATTAAATTGATGAATTAAAAACAATGTCATATGAACATGTGTCTAATAAAGAAGAATTAGGATTTTTTAAGGCATGTGGTATTAATAAAACATGGTGTTTGTTATTCTAACAGTGCGCAGCAGAAAATCATAGACAAACACATCAATAAAAGCATACACAAATGACACAGTGAGTTAACGTGGTTCACCCAACCAATCTGGGCTACGTCCACCAAAACATAGGCATCGGCAAAATTTTATTATCAAAACAGAAGATTACAAGATAATCCAGTTCCTCACAAACTCTCACACACTCCCCCAATCCGTATGGACACCTGTTTTATAGCTAAGAGGATCTAACTGCCTCATAAATCCTCTTACAGCAAATATAGGATGCATTAACTCTCTCCAAAACAAAATCGAGCTAATATAGCAACCAAATCAGATTGTTGTCACCTACTGAGATTTTTGCCCATTTTATCAAAACCGAAAATCTCAACAATCTCCACCTTGACAAAAATTAGCCTGATGCCCTGTTTCTTTATTGTTTATTTTTTCTGCAAGCCAAGAGAAGCCAAACACCAATGCAGCTTCTCCAACAAAACTAGTTTCGTGAACATGTCTGCACAGTTTTCCTTTGTATGCACCTTTTCAAGAGAGACTCCCCTTTCAGTGATAACATGTCTTACAAAATGGTACTTAATTGGAATATGCTTTGGTTTACTATGATAGGCCGGATTCTTAGCCAAATGTATTGCACTTTGACTATCACAAAGTAACTTGATGTTGTCCTGTAACCTACCAAACTCACCAAGCAAACCTTTCAGCCAAACCGCCTCTTTGCAAGCATGCGAAGCAGCAATGTATTCTGCTTCAGTAGTGGATAAAGCAACAATGTTTTGTAGCTTTGACATCCAGCTAATAGCTCCACCTGCAAGAGTAAAGACATACCCTGAAGTTGACCTTCTCTTATCCAAATCACCTGCAAAATCGGAATCAACATACCCGCAAACAAATTCACTACTCTTATTGTAAGTGATACAATAACTACTTGTGCCTCTCAAATACCGAAGCACCCATTTCACTGTTGACCAGTGTTCTTTACCTGGATTTTCCATATACCTGCTGACAACCCCAACTGCATGTGAAATATCTGGTCGAGTACAAACCATCGCATACATCAAACATCCTACTACATTGGCATATGGAATTCGAGACATATAATCCTTTTCTTCATCTGTATTAGGACATAAACTGGAAGAAAGCTTAAAATGGGAAGCTAAAGGGACTGACACAGGCTTCACATTGTTCATACCAAACCTCACAAGTATTTTCTCAATATACTTTTGTTGTGATAGCCACAGCTTACCATTGCTCCTGTCTCTGAAAATCTCCATGCCCAAAATTTGTCTTGCTGCTCCTAGATCTTTCATATCAAATGTCCTTGCCATCTGAGTCTTTAACCTGTTGATTTCTTCAATGCTTTTGCTTGCTAAAAGCATATCGTCAACATACAACACTAAGATAATGAACATGCCATTACTTAACTGCTTAAAGTAAACACAATGATCATATTCACTTCTTATATATTTTTGACTCAACATGAAAGAATCAAATTTCTTGTACGACTGTCGAGGCGACTGCTTCAGACCATACAATGACTTCTTGAGCCTGCAGACAAATTTCTTATTGCGATGCTGAACAAACCCTTCTGGTTGTTCCATATAAATTTCCTCATCTAAATCTCCATGTAAAAAAGCAGTCTTAACATCTAGTTCCTGTAATTCTAAATCAAGTAAAGCGACTAATGCTAACACAATGCGAATTGAAACTATTTTAACAACTGGTGAAAATATCTCATGAAAGTCAATGCCTGCTTTCTAAGAAAACCCTTTTGCAACCAGCCTTGCTTTGTATCTATCCTCCGTATCATTCAAACCCCGTTTTACCTTGAAAACCCATTTACATCCCACAGTTTTCCTGCCTTTGGGAAGTTCAACCAGATCCCATGTGCCATTCTTACCTAAGGCCATCATTTCTTCCTTCATAGCTGCTTTCCATTTGTCACTCTTTGAACCTTCTACAGCTTCCTAATAACACAAAGTTTCATCATCGTTAGCAGTCAAAGCAACTGAAGTAACATAATCATCATACCTTCTAGGAGGGCGTTTGACTCTTGTAGACCTCCTTAAGGATGTTTCTGGTGCTTCCGCAATTGGCTGACTACCATCTGTAGGAACTTCTTCATGATCACCATCTGAGACCTGTTCATGACCTCCATCTGAACCCTGTTCATAATCTGATTCTGAAACCTGTTCATGACTAGAATCTGAACTATGGTCATCATGACTATCATTAGAAGTGCTGTCAAACTGAATGTGCTGAAAATCAGATACATCATCCTATTTCAATTTATTATCTACACTAACTGTACAAGAGAGGATTCATCAAACTTTACATCTCTGTTGATGATGATTTTGCGGGTAGTAGGATCCCACAATCTAAATCCCTTTGTTCCATCACCATACCCAACAAATATATACCTTTTTGATTTCGAATCTAATTTAGTTCGTTGATGTTTAGGTACTAGAGCATATGCATCACAACCAAACACTCTAAGTTTAGTATAATCACAAGGGTGACCTTTCCATACCTCTTGAGGAATCTTGCAACCTATCATTGTCGAAGGTGACCGATTTATCACATAACAAGCTGTAGCCACCACTTCTGTCCACAACTCCTTCTGCAAACTAGCGTTACTCAGCATACTCCTTGCTCTCTCCAAAAGAGTCCTGTTCATGCATTCAGCAACTCCATTTTGCTGAGGAGTATACATAGTAGTCTTATGTCTCTCGATCCCTGCATCCTTGCAATAGTTGTCAAACTCCTTGGAAGTAAACTCACCACCATTGTCAGTTCTTAAACATTTTATAGTTCTACCAGTGATGTTTTCTACCAATGCTCTAAACTGCTTGAAAACTGTAAAAACATCAGACTTCCTTTTCAACATGTAGACCCACACTTTCCTAGAAAAGTCATCAATAAATTATACAAAATATGACGAGCCACCATACGAGGTTGTAGGTGCTAGACCCCAAACATCTGAATGGATATAATCAAGTATTCCTTTACTAGTATGTTTGTCTGTTTTAAACTTTTGTTTACTTTGTTTGCCAAACAGACAATGTTTACAGAAATCTAACTTTCCAGATCTTAGATTAGGAAGTAACTTGCGATCAGCCAAAATCTTTAACCCTCTTTCGCTCATATGGCCCAACCTTTGATGCCATAGGCGAATGGAACCACTGTCATGTTCAGACACCGTAGACACATGAACTGACCCTGTTCTTCCTTCTAACTGAAACAGATTTCCTAGTTTCTTAGCTTTCATTACTAGTAAAATACCTTTGTAAATTTTCATTACTCCACCTTGAATGACAGTTTTATATCCATTTGTGTCAAGTGCCCCAAGTGAAATTAGATTTTTCCTTAAATCTAGTACATGTCTTACATCAGTTAACATTTTGGCTGTCCCATCAAACATTTGCAGCTGTATACTCCCTATTCCCACAATATTAGATGTGACATCATTACCCATGTACACGACTCCATCATTCACTGATCTATATGTCTTAAACCAGTCTCTATGAATACACATGTGGTTTGATGCACCAGAATCTAACAACCAATGTTGATCATGATTTGACAAATTAACTGATAAGACTTCGTCGCTCATACCTGAACCAGATGCTGAACCTGTATCGGTCGTATTTGCTTCCTTCTTCTCTGTCGATGAAGCTTCTTTAGAAGTTTGTTGTCGCTTCCAGCAATCCTTCTTCAAGTGCCCCGATTTGCCGCAAAACCAGCACTTTACTTTACTCTTCTTCCCTTTTGACTTTGAACGCGAATCGTTGCGCTTACCAGAGCGTCTTTCTCTAGAACGACCTCTGATACCAATTGTTATTCTAACAGTGCGCAACAGAAAATCATAGACAAACACATCAATAAAAGCATACACAAATGACACAGTGAGTTAACGTGGTTCACCCAACCAATCTGGGCTACGTCCACCAAAACATAGGCATCGGCAAAATTTTATTATCAAAACAGAAGATTACAAGATAATCCAGTTCCTCACAAACTCTCACACACTCCCCCAATCCGTATGGACACCTGTTTTATAGCTAAGAGGATCTAACTGCCTCATAAATCCTCTTACAACAAATATAGGATGCATTAACTCTCTCCAAAACAAAATCGAGTTAATATAGCAACCAAATCAGATTGTTGTCACCTACTGAGATTTTTGCCCATTTTATCAAAACCGAAAATCTCAACAGTATTGACCTATATTATTGTAATAAAATCTATTTACAAATTAAAAATCTACGTAATAAAATAAAGACTCTATAATAATCTTGTTACATATCTTTGTTTTTATATATATATATATATATATATAAATTCTCTTTATTATAATAATAAAATTATAGTTTAATTGATTTTTTAATATAAAATATATTAGAAAATAAAAATTTTAATATATTTATCAACTATTTAATTTATAATTATGACATTAATTATTATTTTTCAGCAATCTCAATCTCTTCTCCTGATATTTGTGTACGTGATAATTCATTATTATCTAAAAACACCATTTCATTACAATATGCGAGTTGATCCATTAATAGAATTAGTGAAAACTCTTCCACGCAAGATTAAAATAAAGTTAGTTACGATTACCATCAAATGCAATTGAGTTTCTAATGAAGTATGTCATATCAATGATTAATGTACAAATGAAAAAAACAAACTTGCCACTTAAAAACCAATATATTGAGATGGGTAGATGTGGAAACCACACACTTTCACCAAGGGCATCTTGTATGACGAGGGTCTTGCAAACAACATTAACCACTATTTAGTAATACGTAATCTAATCAAGTTAATAATATAAAAATTTGCAAATTTTTATTTTTATTATTATTTATTAAGAATTGTATTTTATATTTTAGTATGAGGGTCATGTGTGATTTTATAAATGGTTCAATGTGGAGTTAACAAGTGTCCCTCTTAAAATAAAAATAAATATTGTTTAAATAGAAAAGCAATTTAGACTTTAATAAAAACAAAAAATGAATATGCATATTTAGTTACTTGGCATTATAAAATATCAATAATCCCAACCTCACTATGGTCACTCAATTTGTTGTTGATATTAAAACCCAATATGATAAAAATATTTCACTCACATTTAGTCATCAATAAAATATTTATGTGTCTACATGACATAATATAATTTCATATAATTAGAAGTAAAAAAAAGTGTGAGTAAAATATTTAAACTTTATACTTTTTAAAAATATTTCAACACATGATTTAAATAAACTATTCCAAGATCTATAAACTTCATATATATCTATATATAGAAAGAAATTTTTTTAATGTAATAAAATATTTAATATCAAGAAAAAAAAGGTAATTAAAACTTCTAAACTAAAATAAAAATTATCAACTACTTCCTAATAAGAATAATAAGAGAGAGGGACATGTCTAATTCATTCAATTCTTAATATAAAATTAACACGATACATTTAAAAATATTCATAATAATAATATTAAATTATATGGGTTATCAACCAAATATTTTAATATGCAAGATAAAATATTCATAATAATAATAATGATAAATAATGTGGGTTATCAACCAAATATTTTAATATGCAAGATTAAGTTCGATTGATATATATCTAAAAATATATTATTGACTCAATGCACATGTTATGTAAAATATTTTAATGTCAACTTTGTATATATTATATATTGTTTTAAAAAATATATGTATATTATCATATAAAGAAATTAAAAAAAAAAATAAGTTTTTATGGTTAAAATGTTTGAAGCAGTGTCACTATTTTCCTTTCTCAAATTATTTTTGGCATCAATTTTCTTGAAATGTAACAAAGAATTTTTGGACTTACAATTTTAAATTATGTTCTCTATATAGCATTCAAAAATACAATTTAAACACAGAAACATGTAGAGAGAGGGGGCGAATTGGAGTATTGCCTTAAAACTATTTCTTCTTGGCTAAAAGCTCATATTCTAATTCCTCATACTTAAGGAAACAAGTTAACGGCCCAAGACCTAAAAGCATCTCACAAGAGTGAAAGCCTACCCTCATAGTATTAAGAGATCATGATTACTTTGTATTTGTCGTATATACAATTATGACACGTATCCATCTCCTAAGTCGATTTTGACAATTATAGATACACTAAAATCAAAATTAGTTCCATGAAATTAGGTGAAGTGTGTTCGATTATTTTGATGACGTTTTATCATATATTTGCCTATAAAAAGCCCATGTTTATAGTGCAAAGTTTCTCTATAAAGATATTAAAATTTTGATTTTTCCTCGGATAATATGATACTTATTTTCAATTCTATATTTAGTTTAGAAATGTATCTGTTCACAAAATAAAAAAACCATCATAAATTTACAAACAAATTCATTGTAACGTTTCCAAAGAGCCAATAATATTTGCATTTCTTTTACATTAATAATATTTGCATTTCTTTTACATTTTGGATCTTTCAAGATAGGGAGAACTATACATGTGCTTCATCTTATGAAAATGGTGTAATCATTCATCTAGCTATGATCCGTTAATTTTATTGCTTTTATTTTCTTTATTGTTTTTGGGTCTTCCTTTGAATTAATAGGATATTTTCACTTCATTGATTTTTAAAGTTACGATGTTTTTTAAATTTTTAGGGTTTGGTGAAATTATTAATACATATTAACATAAAATGAGTTTATCTTTATATTTTATTATATAAATGAGTTGTGTCTTGATGGAAGTGTTATTGTAATTTTGATGAGGGCAAGGATTGATAAGACAAGGCCCTTCACCACCCCACTCCCTCACATGCCACAATACCACAGTATCGTAATGAGCCTTTGCCTCCCAAGGAGGGTGGCAAAGGCTCTCAGTGACATCATTACATTAGGCTCTTTCACATGGATTGAAGGCTCAACCATGTTTCTCCTTCTTATCAACCTGCTCGCCCTCCTTTTGTTTCTCCATCACCCTCCCTAGGTACTCCCTCTATTGGCCATGACCTTTGATCATTGTGTAGTGGCTCGAGTGTGGGGGTACTTTCCGACTCCTTTGGCTTTCCCTTCATCTCTGGTGGCTTTTCCTAACAATGAGGGACTTGCCCAAAGCCCTTCGATGGTTTAGCCCTCTTGGCACAATTTATTGATTAATTTTTTTCATCATTAACTCTTTTAGCTCCTAGCTCAACTCCAACTAGGCCTTAGCTATGTCTTACTTCCTCCAATAACAATGATGCACCAACGTGCACATTATTGTAGAGGAGGGGGAAGAGGAGTGATGGGTCACGATTTTTGGCAGAGTCTTTAGCTTGTAGCTTTCAAGAACATACCCCTCCTCATATGCTAGAGGAAATTTGGTTGGTTAAGGAGGAAATTTGGCAAGAAAGGTAGGTGGTTTTGGACTCAGATATCATGGTAGGTATCACTCCTTGGGTTCTTGATACAAGCAACTCATGCAAAAGACAAAACCATTACCTTCGCACAGTGGACCTTTATTAGCATGTTAAGCTGTTGTTGGGAAAGATTCTAGTGGATAGAAGGCAAACCTAGGTAAACCTCATGCATTGTTTAGACAAGCTCAATGACCTCGTGTTGGATGTGGAAAGAAGGCTAGCCAAGTTAGAGATGGTCTCACATCCTAGCTCTCTAATTCATCTTCCACGCAAAGTTGAGGAGTAATCCATCAATCTAAACACCTCTTTGTCCTCACGAGGCTCAGATTTCTTACCTATCATGTCTTTTAATTCCTAGATTTCTATGTTTATTTAACAAATATTTCCTAGATTTCTATGTTTATTTAACAAAATTGTTTGCACCCTATCTCTGAGTTTAAGTTTAATTTTATTAGCTTGCTATCTCAGACACTGGAATTTCAAAGTCACTCTTGTTGATTTTTGTTGTTGGTTTCCCCCATGTTAGGGCAACAAATACATAGTAAACTTTTAGGTCTTAGGTTGTAATCTATGGTTCAATCATGTTGTCTTAGACTGTGGAATTTCAAAGTCGCTCCTGTTGATTTTTGTTGTTGGTTTCTCCCATGTTGGGGCAACAAATACATAGTAAACTTTTAGTTATCAGGTTGTAATCTATGGTTCAATCATGTTGTCTTAGACTCTCTCTTATTTTGTCTATGATCTAGTTTCTCTAAAGATGGGTCAGAGAAAATGAGTAATGCAAATCAGCTATAACTATCTGAAATTTCTAATGCAAAAAGTAGCTTACAACAACATGGGTAAGACTACTTGCAAATCAATTCCAAACACGAAAACTCTAAAAATCAGAATTGAAATCATTCATATATATTTAAAAAACATCAATATAAAATAAATTTATATTTATATTTTATTATATAAAATGAGTTATAATAAAATTCTATATTCAATAGATAATATAAATAAATTTAATTTATTCATGAAATATAACTAATTTAATTTAATATAAAATAATTTTAATTTACTCATCACATATAACTAATTAAATTTATGACTTTTAAATATGAATTTGTAATAAATAGATTAAATCTATTTATATTTTCCTAACCATTATTTAGAATTAAAAAATGTTTTTTTTTGGTTTAGAAAACAATTACCGTGGGTTGAGTTTGAAAAATCATGTGTAATGATGAAAACTTACGATATAGTTGTTTTCCATATGAGTAATATAAAAGGATGTTTGTATTTCTCTAACCGCTATTTGTAAATTAAATAAATGTTTAGTTTTCTTAGAAACCAATAACAATTTGCTAAAGCTGAAAAACTATTTGTGGCCATTCAAAATAAAGAGTTGTGCGTGTCTAATTTATTAAAGTGTATGTAGAGTATTATCGCAGCTGGAGAGAATTATATATATATATATGTACTCTCTGCGAAGAGGGAAAGATGAACGCAGACACTTGGCCACTGTTGGTAAATTCGTTAATGAGGAATGTAAAATGTTATTTAAGAAAAAGTAGTAAGGGGTTATTTGTTTAATTATTCAGTATTTAGTTAGAAGCTAGTTGTTATGTGATAATTAATTATTTAATTTCGATATTATAAAATAATAATTTAATGATATTAATTTATATAGTAATATTATATAAAAATAGTTAATTTATATAATATTATTTGATTTATTAATTAGAATATATTTGTTTGAAAATTAGCGGTTAGGAATAATTTAAAATTAAAATAATATATTTTAATAATAATTTAGATATTATTAAAATATTTTATTTGGCTCTATTTTAATGATAATCTATTAATATTATCAATTTCTTTAATAAGAATATTTATTAATGTTGTCTATTTAATATGATTATTATTTATTAGAGGCTAACTTTTTCTTTAATAGGAGGATATTTGTGGAGGAAAGCAGTGATAACCCTAAAGGTTAACTAAAATATTAATAGTTAAGTTGTATTATTAAGCGCAAAATGTAATTTAGTTGTTAAAAAAAATGATGCTAAAAAATATATAATATATTAATCATATTAGACATATGAAGTTAAAGAAAATTAATAAGGATAATAGGGGATAAAACTAGAAGAAGATAGAAGAAAACAAGGAGGAAACAAAGGAAGAAAGGAGAAAAAATGAGGAAGAGTCATGAGAAGAGAGCTGGAATTCAACTTTTACTTAATTTCCATCGATCATCCCTATTAAGGTTATTGGCATGCCTTTCAATTTCAATCACTTCCCTAAGTTTCCTGTGGTGGAAATGATCAACCCTAGCAATGACTTTAGATTCTTCATGTCGATGTGGTGTTTCAATTTCTCTGCATGCTCAACAAGGGCTGATGTGCGGGAACGATTATGTTTAATGTCAGCGACATGTTCATTAATCCTCTGTTTACTAGACCTACCTGTTTCTCCAATGTAGGGGATACCACAGGAGTAGGGAACACGTATGCCACATAATGGATGTAGACCTCCCAAAACAAGATGTGTGTAAGAATTGAATGAATTTCAAGAGAAAGAAATGATTTAATGATCTGATCTAGACCCCTTTCGTGTCCTTAGGATCAATAGGGTCCTTAGCAGATCTAAGAGAATTTTTAATTGTATTGAGAGGTTTGAATGAAGAAGAGACATTAATATTATTAAGAATACGGGAAATCCTATCCATGGTTCCTTGGATATATGAGAGATGAACCTTAGAGATAGGATCAACACGAGTGGGTTTAACTCTAGGCATTTTGATGGCTCTATAAAAGGCCTTGAGGATTTGAGGTCTGCGATACCAATTATTTTTAAAAACTTCAAGAAGATGAGATTTCTCCTTGTTCAAGGTGGCTATCATCAGAGATTCTTAGAGCATGGGTGGCAAGAGTGCTGGGAACCCTGAATTTATGAGCCAGGAAATGATGAGACTGGCATGAAGATATTGTTCAGTGTGTCTTTTTTCTAAAGACTTGGTGACATATAGAACCATCATCTCTCCTAGAAAGGAGAATGTCGAGAAAGGGAAGGAAACCATTCTCCTCAACTTCCATCGTGAACTTGATGGAGTCTGATTGAGAATTAAGGTGGTTAAGAAACAGATCCAGTTTCTCACGACCATGAGGCTAGATGACACATGTATCATCAACGAACCTTTTCCATTTTTTAGGGTGAAATTGAGCAGTGGCTAAGGCCTTGGTCTCAAAATCTTCCATAAACAAGTTAGCAACAATGGGGGAAAGAGGGGATCCCATCGCAACACCGCAAGTTTGCTCATAGAATTCACCCTGGAAACTGAAGAAAGTCGAGGTGAGGCAAAGACCAACTAACTTGGTAGTGTCTTTATCGGAGATGCGATTTATTATATCAATGGCTTCTTAGATGGGGATTTTGGTGTATAAGGATACAACATCAAAACTAACCAGCAAATCTCCAGGTTCCAATTTGACATCTCTCCACTCTTGAACAAAGGAGGAAGAGTCTTTAACAAAAGAATCAGTGCAACCAACAAGAGGTTTAAGCTTTTGGGATAGGAATTTTGCAAGAAGGTAGGTAGGTCTGCCTATTGTGTTAACAATAGGTCTTAAGGGGGCCCCAAATTTATGAATCTTTGGTAGGCCATAGATTCTAGGGGTGAGGGGATTGCTCTCAATGAGCTTTCGGGAAAGAGGATTAAGAGACAGATCTGCTTTAATAGCGGATGATACCTCTTTAGAAATGGACTTAATGGGATTATTCTTAAGCTTGATGTAACTCCCACTACTAGATAGATGGTCTACCATTTTGTGGACATAGTCAGACTTATCAAGAATGACAACAACTCCACCTTTGTCCGCTCTAAGGACGACAATGTCGGGGTTGTCCCTTAGGGATTTAAGGGCAAGAAACTCAACCTTGCTCAAGTTTTTCTTAGGAGGCTTAGCCTTTCTAAGAACAACGACACAATCTTGCCTAATAGTCTCCTTGACGTTATCTGGAAGGTCCTTAATACCATACTCAATGCTACAGATAATGTCATCAGTAGGAATCTTATTAGGGGCAAGGGAAAAATTGAGACCTTTATTAAGGAGACTAAAGACAGAGGGATCAAAATTTTTGCTGGAAAGATTAATAACATTCTTAAACCTAGCGTAAATCTATTATTATTATTATTATTATTATTCAGTGTATAAGCGGAATCTATGTTGTTATTGTGGGAGGAGGAAGAAATCAAGTTATTCCTATTCTCATTTCTATATTTAATTGAATTGGTATAATATTTATTATATTTTTTATTATTAGTATTGTTTTTAATATTGTTATAATGTTTATTATTATGTTTAGGATTATTATTATATATATTAGTATTAGTATTATTATTCTTAATAATATTATTATTATTAATAATGTTATTATTTTTAATATTATCAAATCTAGAAGAAATATTTTTATCAAGATTCAAACCGACGGAGGAGGAGCATGATGCCTTATTCGTATTGGAATAAGGAGCAAAGCTGGAGAGGCAAGGGTCGATGGTAGGGGAATAGAGAGGGGGAGGGATGACACAGGAAGGGGAAGATGGGTTCAGATCGGGAGAGGGAGGGGAAGTCGATGAACTAGCAGCAAAATGCGGTGAAGGGGAAAAAACAGGCTTGGAAGATAAGTGCAAAGAAAGGGCTGCATCAAGCAAGGTCGATGAAGGGTGAGCTGAAGGATACCGAGCTCGAGGGGATGCTATCAGGTGACAGAGAGTAAAACTGGAGGGGATATTGCCAATGTCGTGGTTAGTGGGCCTGTTGAACGAGACTCCATCCAAAGGTCCGCTAGCAAGCAGATCTGGCATATCAATCAATGAAACTATGAGATTTCCATTATGATAGCTGCTGATGGATAAATCTACAGAGGGGGATAAGGAAGAAACGCAGTTCGATGGTGCAAAAGACAAAGACAACACATAGGATGAAGATGGGCTTGAATTTGAAGTTGTTGTGCAAACCCAGGTGTTTAAAGCTGCAATCTGATCTTCATTAACCTCACTTGATGACAAATTCCCTGATGGATCAACGTTTGATTTATCACCAGAGATGTGCATTCCAACATTCAGCAGTTTGTCAAATTTAACAGAATGCTTATGCTTGGAGTTCTCTTCCACTCTGAGGGCCTTCGTTGTTGAGCCGCCATCGATCACCTTCCAAAGAGAATCCGAGACCTCATTTTCCAAATCTAAACGGAGAGAAAGGAGTTTGTAGGAGAGACGATATAGGTCCCTCCTTAATAAACCAATCTCAGATCTAACCAGAGCCAAACTAGATTTAAGAAAAATATGCCTATTCTTAGAATTATTAAGAGGATGAGAAATATGGGCAAACACTGGAACCAATGATGCATCCCTACATCTTTTAAGAAACATAAGATCAGATATCTTCTTAGCAACTTACAGTGGTGCCCGTTCAAATTGAAGAGCCTTGTCATCCATTTCCCTTCTGTGTAGGGTAATAATGTTAGATCTAAAACTTTTGTTAGATCACAAAAGTCTTAGATCTAGCATTATTTATTATTATTATTATATTAATTTAAAAAATTATATTTTTAATATATTTATTTTCATTTTATTAAATTATATATGCCAGTGTTACTTATTCAATTTTGCTTTCATTATATATTAGTTTGTATTTGATCAACAAATTTTTACTATTTATTCATAGTTTAACATTAAAAATTCAATTTTTGTTGATTTTTATTATTATTTTAATTTATTTATGTGTAAAGTGATTGGTTGAGGTCTATTAATTACTAATTTTTTGTTTTTTGTTTTATTTCTTTTTTATTTAACTCTTTTTTTTCCATGAATTATAGTTTTTTTCTCCATATTTTCAATTTAAGATAACTTATTGTTATATTAAAAACATATTTGAATAAATTTAATTATAAAAATTATATATATTAATGATGATGATGATTAATGTCCAATAAGACCAATGTGGTCTATCGGACCTTAAGAAAAGAAAAAGAATCTAATTGTGATTCTTCAAAATCTTGTTTATTTGATAAAAAATAAGAGAATGAAGCACTTCAAGGTCGCTATAGTTGGGCTCGCTTAATAAGTCAAGAAGATTGGAAGTGTCACAGATGTTAGTGAATTGAGAGCAGATGTGAGTAAGAGTCAGACAATCTAAAAGGAAGTGTTTTTCATCTTCCACCTTCTTAGTATCACAAATCTGACAGATTCTATCATCCCAAGGAGTCTTGGGAGTATACCACCGCCCGGTTTCACTTCGAAGCTCATGAGAATTAGTTCTAATCCTAGCAATGTTCATTTTTTTCTTAGTGTTGGTCAACACAGAGAGATAATTCTAGTTATCAAGGGTGGGTTTGATCACCTCCTTATAGTATTTGAGTTTACTTTTACCCTCCAGATCCTTATCATCCCACAATTTGTCCATAAATTGGAGGTAATAGTATCTTTGACACTATCCTTGCTTCCCATGATGATCTCCTCCTTAATCCCCCAATGGTTGAGCCAAGACTGGGCATCCTTATGCCACCCATGCTTGAGGTGAAGGTGGGGGTTTTGACTAAAGTTAGAAGAAATTTTTGGGAGCCTCTTGGATTCCATGTTGTAAATCTTATTCTTATACATCAGATATCTAAACATAGTCATACTTTCAATGGGGGATAGGCCAACTTCGATCAAGAGGATAGGATAGGGAGTATTTCCCTTGATCTTGAGGTTGTAGGTTATGAATTACTTTTGAATCATCTCAATATTTCTCCACAACTCTCTGGATATACTGCAAACCCAAAGTTCACATTTGTATAAGACAATAGGGGTGACAAGAGTCTCAAAGAGGAAACTTTTTTTACTCCAAATGAAAAGATCAATCAACTTACAATTGTTTTCAAGTTCATAATAATCTTTCCAGCCTCCAATAATACTGAGAGGGGGGGTGAATCAGTATTATCAAGCAATTTAATAAATCTTCCTTATTTGATCTTGAATTATTTTTGCATGTCAGTACCATAAAATAATGAGCATGAAAAACAGATAATCACACCAAAGAACACAAGATGTAAGGTGGAAACCCAATGTGGGTGAAAACCACCTGCTGCAATATGTCTCTATCTTCTTTCAATTTAGAAACTTCTTTTACAATGATTTTGTACTGGTGCAGTCCTTTACCAGTACGCAGGCTGCAACCTGCAGAGAGCTACAACTCTCTCTCTTTCTCGTTTTCCAGTCTACTCCTGGAAGGGAGCTACAACCCCCTACTTCCTTTCATAAAGCATCAGATGATCAACAAGTATATAACAGATATAGACCACTACAGATATCAGATCAGTAATAACAGAAACAACCCAGAACACCTTATCAACAGAGAAATTCAGTCAACAGAACATCTTAAAACAAAGACGCAGTTTTTCTTTCTGTGGCCTGCGACCCGACGCCGTTAACTTTCTGCTACTCTGCGTCCACACGCAGATATCCTTCTGCTCCGCTGCGTGCCCACGCACTGTTCCTGTGACTGCTCTGCGTTCTGTTGCTTCAGGGACGCACCCAAAGATACTATCGCGCCGCGTCTTTCGCTACAGAGACGCACCTGAAAACATTATCGCGCCGCGTCCTTCTGCTTCAGAGACGCACCTGAACCTTGATCGCCCTGCGTCCCCACGCAGGTCTCTTTCTACTGTACTGCGTCTCGGCGCACTTACCCTTTACAGTATCAGCGTCCCGGCGCACTTGCCCTTTACAGTATCAGCGTCCCGGCGCACTTTCCCTTCACTGAACCTGCGACCCTTCAGATGTAAAGAATATGAAGACTTCAGAACAGACCCAAACAGTCAGATCTACAGATCTGATCATGCGCCATAGAGATCACAGTCCATTAGAAGATTCGCCCTCTTAGATCTGGACTAGATCTCACCAAATAAGATATTCAACCCAAGACACTTGCCCAATCCAAATGAACTCCTTTTCTTTATATAGGCAAGCTCCTCCCCAAAACATGGAACAATACCACGAGCCGACACCATAGAAACACAAAACCATCGGCTAGATACCACACAAGAAACCCCCACGTGCTTTTCTCTGCCTTGAAATGTGTGCATTGGGTAGACGCACCCCCTGAACGGCTGGCCGGCGTCCCTGGACGCGGGTTCTGCATGGTATACCTGCGGGGACGCACTTTCTGAACCGATTGCCTGCGTCCTTCTTAATTTTCAACAAACTGAGAGTCTTACCACTGGAGTTGCCATCAAGTACAACATCTGTAACATACAGTGATACCAGAAAACATAATGCCAACAATCTCCCCCTTTGGACTTGATGGCAACCTCACAAACTTCAGCTTCATTCTCCCCCTTTGACATCAAGGGCAAAGGGTATGCTCCCCCTAAGCTCATGCTCCCCCTGAATATGAACCAGATCTGCAGCAACGCACCACCATGAAAGAGATAGAGACATATTGCAGCTATTTCCAAGATCTCCTTCTCCATAATGCCAACAATGCATTATGTGCTCCCCCTGAGCCTGTACCACCAATAAGAAGAAGTTCAACAAGATGATGCATCAACAACCCCCAGCTTTTGCCTGAGGTATTCAAACGTGTCCCTGGGCAATGGTTTGGTAAGAATATCAGCAACTTGTTCCTTGGAAGGAACATACTCCAACTTGACTTTCTGTACAAGCACTTGTTCCCGAAGAAAATGGTACTTGATTGGTATGTGCTTGGTTTTTGAATGCATAACCGGATTTTTTGAGATGCTGATTGCACTTGTGTTATCACATAAGATGGGGATAGGTGGTGTACAAGTGATTTGAAAATCCTGCAAAGTCTGCATCATCCAAAGGAGTTGAGTGCAACAAGATGCAGCAGCAACATATTCTGCTTCAGCTGTAGACAAGGCAATCGAACTCTGTTTCTTGCTGAACCAAGATACCAGTCTGGAACCCATAAAGAACGCACCACCACTTGTGCTTTTCCTGTCATCCACGCTTCCGGCCCAATCTGCATCTGTATAAGCATGAAGAGTAAGATCTGTATCTCTAGGATACCATAACCCATAATTTTGAGTCCCTTGAAGATATTTGAAAATTCTCTTTACTGCCTGAAGATGAGTCTCCTTCGGATTTGCCTGAAATCTTCCAACTATTCCAACTGCATGCATGATGTCCGGTCGGGTACCTGTCAAATATAGTAAAATTCCAATCATAGATCTGTAGGTTGGTTGATGTACTGCTGCAGATTCATCATTTGCACTGAGACTACATCCTGTGACCATGGGTGTACATACTGGTTTTGCATCTTCCATGCCATATTTCTTCAAAATCTGCTTGAGATACTTGGTTTGAGATAAAAAGATTCCTCCTTTCTTTTGTTGGATTTGCAAACCAAGGAAATATGTCAGTTCTCCTAGCAAGGACATTTCAAATTCTTTCTGCATGACCGAGGCAAAGCTTTGACTCATAGCTTCTTCATTGCTGCCAAAAATAATGTCATCTACATACACAACAAGTATTAGTAATTTGTCATTTTCAATTTTTATATACAGATTGCTATCTACTGAACCTTTTGAGAAGCCTTGTTGATGAAGATATTTGTCCAACCGGTAGTACCAAGCCCTTGGAGCTTGTTTGAGACCATAGAGAGCCTTTTTCAATCGGCATACAAGATTTGGATAATTTCCAAGAATGAACCCATCTGGCTGTTCAATGTACACTTCTTCTTCCAAGTCTCCATTCAGAAAGGCTGATTTCACGTCCATTTGAAATACTTTGAAGTTTTGAAAACTTGAGAGAGCAAGGAACATTCGGATGGCCTCAAGTCTTGCAACAGGAGCAAAAGTTTCTTCAAAGTCTATTCCTTCTTGCTGCGCATACCCTTTACAAACAAGTCTGGCTTTGTTTCTAATTACTTCTCCATTTTCATTCAATTTATTTTTGAAGACCCATTTTGTTCCGATAACATTCTTATCCTTTGGTCTAGGAACCAGCTCCCAAGTGTTGTTCTTTTCGATTTGCTCAAGTTCTTCATCCATTGCTTTCACCCAACATTCATCTTTGCAGGCTTCTTTCACATTTTGTGGTTCAGTAGAGGAGAGTAATGCCAAATAGCTTGAAGCTTCTGCAACTGTTCTTCTTGTTTGTACACCTGCTTCTTTCTGCCCCACAATCTGAGATTCTGGATGATTCTTCTGAACATATCTGGATGGAGTTTTCTCTTCTATTCTTGTCTGCTCCTCTAGTTCTTCTTGAGGTTCTCCTTGGGGTTCTTCTTCTTCATCATTCTGTCTTTGAGGGTAGCCTTCATCTTCTTCTATATCTTCATGATGTACTTGCCTAGGAATATATCCCTTCTCATCAACCACTACATCAATGCTGTCAACAATTCTGCCAAGTCTTTTATTGTAGCATTTGTATGCTTTGCTATGTGGAGAATAGCCAAGAAGAATGCCTTCATCTGCTCTAGGTTCAAGTTTGCCAAGCTGCTCATCAGTATTCTTGATATAGAATTTGCTCCCAAAGATTTTGAAGTGCTTTACCGAAGGAGTTTTACCACTCCAGAGCTCATGAGGAGTTTGAGTGCTGTTCACCCGGACATTTGTCTTGTTGAGAATAATAACCGCAGCATGTGCAGCTTCACCCCAGAAAGTTGCGGGAGTTCCTGATTCATCAAGCATAGCACGAGCCATTTGTTGGATTGTTCTGTTCATTCTTTCAACAACTCCATTTTGCTGAGGAGTTCTAGCTGTAGAGAATTCTCTCCTTATCCCATGTTCATCACAGAAATCGAAAAATTCATTTGAAGTAAACTCCCCACCTCTGTCGGATCTGAGGCACTTAATTTTGTGACCTGATTCATTTTCAACCAAGGCTTTGAAGGTCTTGAATTTTTCGAATGCTTCATCTTTGTGCTTCATAAGTCCTAACCAGACAAACCTGGAGAAATCGTCAATAAATAATATCAAGTATTCCTCTCCTCTAGGTGTTCTTTTCCTAAATGGGCCACATGTATCTGTATGTACTAGCTCAAGAGGCATGCTAGCTGATCCCTCTTTCTCTGGAAAGTTAGTCCTGGTTTGTTTTCCAAACTGACATGATCTGCATATGGTGTTGTCAGGAATTTTGATATCTGGAAGATCGCGAACTGCCTGATATTTGCATGCTTTCCTTATTTGTGAGAAGCTTAGATGTCCCAACCTTCGATGCCATAACCAGTGCTCTTCATCCTTGCTAAGATAGCATTGTTGTTCTCCTTCTTCAAATATGTACAGATTATTTGGAGTTCTTTTGCCTTTGAGTACTGTTTTACCTGTATCAAGATCACGAACAAGACATCCATTCGATCTGAAAATAACCTCGGTTTTTTGATCACACATCTGGCTGACACTTAGTAGATTATGCTTCAATCCATCAACATACAAAACATTTCCAGCCTTGACCTTTTCTTTCAAAGGAGCAATACCTTTTCCTTTTATAGTTGCAGGAGTATCATTTCCAAAAGAAACTTTCTTTCCCTTTTCTAAAGTAGAATAAGATTCAAGTTTTTCTTTATCACCTGTCATATGTTTCGAACATCCACTGTCAATGTACCATAGATTTTCCTGTCCTTCTGCATAAAATGCTATCCCACATCTTTCTGTTTGAGGTTCCTTTATTCTCCATGTTTTGGTGCTTGTGGCTTGTTCCTTTTTCTCCTGAAACCTGCTCCTGCATTCAGAGTCTTCATGACCAAAATTATTGCAAATAGAACATTCAACTTCATTTTCAAGAACCGAAAAGTTGTTATAGGTCCTCTTTGTAATCCCTGTCATACTTCTTTGTTTTTGAGCTTCCCTAGTCATGATTGTTTTATATGCAACACATTGAGCTGCTTTGTGACCAAAGTTATGGCAAGAAAAGCATTGTCCATTGAAGAAGCTTCTGCGGTTATTGAATCTACCAGCCAACTGATTGTAATTTCTATTTTCATCTATTCTTGAACCAAACTGAGAAGATTTTACCTGTGGCTGGTTGTAGCTTTTGTTCACCCTTAGGATGGATTGTCCCTGATAGTTTTTGTTTGTAATTCGTCCCTGCTTTACCTGATTATCTTCATTGTTCTTCTGCTCATTTCTTCTTGCTGCATCAAGATAACTTTTTGAGGTGGATGCTTGAGAGGTTTCTCCATTATAGCCCAAACCTGTCTTGTTTAGAGGAGACCGCTGCACATTGATAATCTCATCCAAAGTTTCAGATCCTTTGACAAACTTAAGATTAATAGCTTTTGTTTTCTCAATTTCTTTTCTGAGACCAACAATTTCACCTTCTAGTTTTTCAAGATGTTTTTCCTTTTCATCAATTTGAAATTGCAAAGTATCAATGATCACATTCTTTTCTTCTATGCATCTCTTGAGTCTAGTAATTTCATCATAGAGATTATCCACATCTACAGCATCCTCATAATCATCATCTTCAAATGCCATTAACAACTTATATTTATTACCTTGTTCATCTTCATCACTGTTTGATAAGCCATCACTATCTTCATGGGTGTAGTAGCTTTTCTTATTTGCACTTTGTTTCCTGTTCCATCTAGCAGGTTCTTTTCCTTTATCCTTATAAGGACATTTTGCAGCATAATGACCTACTCTTCCACAAGCAAAGCATTTGAAAGGTAGCTTACCTCTGAACCTTCCAGAACCCCTTTGAAGATTTCTGACAAAATTTGATTCTTCTTCCTCTTCTTCTGGAACATGGCTTGCTTCATAGTAATCTTCTTTGCCTGATGCCTTAAAAGCAGCTTCCCTTCTGTCTGATGGACCTCCCTTTCTCATTTCATAAGCAGTTAGAATTCCATGTAGCTGAGACATAGTGAGAACACGGAGATTTTCCTTTTCTTCTATTGCAGATACTTTAGATTCAAACTTGGGGGATAATGATCTTAGAATCTTTTGAACTACTATAGTCTCTTTTATTTCTTCACCCAAATTTTTCATACAATTAACAATCTCATCTACCCGAAGAAAATAATTAGCCACACTTTCATCATTATACATCTTGAGAGTCTCATATTGAATCCTGAGAGTTTGAAGTTTAGCTTGTTTTACCTGTTCATCTCCTTCATAGCTTGTGATCATTTTGTCCCATATCTCTTTTGCTGATTTGAAGTGCATGACCTTCATGAATTCTGTTTGGGATATACTTCCTAATAGAGTACTGACTGCTTTTGCATTTGTTTCATACTGCTTTTTCTCAGCTGGATCTGTAGGAGTAGCTGAAGGAAAAGCATAGCCTGTTTCTACAATGTTCCAAACTTCTGTACCAACAGATTGAAGATATGCAGTAACTCTTACCTTCCAATAATTGAAATTTGTCCCATCGAAAATAGGTGGCCTGATTGATGCTTCTTTCTCGTAGTTGCTCATGATGAACGATCTACCTTCAAGCGATCAAGCTTCTCTGAAGGACCTGCTCTGATACCAATTGTTGAAAATAATACTGAGAGGGGGGGTGAATCAGTATTATCAAGCAATTTAATAAATCTTCCTTATTTGATCTTGAATTATTTTTGCATGTCAGTACCATAAAATAATGAGCATGAAAAACAGATAATCACACCAAAGAACACAAGATGTAAGGTGGAAACCCAATGTGGGTGAAAACCACCTGCTGCAATATGTCTCTATCTTCTTTCAATTTAGAAACTTCTTTTACAATGATTTTGTACTGGTGCAGTCCTTTACCAGTACGCAGGCTGCAACCTGCAGAGAGCTACAACTCTCTCTCTTTCTCGTTTTCCAGTCTACTCCTGGAAGGGAGCTACAACCCCCTACTTCCTTTCATAAAGCATCAGATGATCAACAAGTATATAACAGATATAGACCACTACATATATCAGATCAGTAATAACAGAAACAACCCAGAACACCTTATCAACAGAGAAATTCAGTCAACAGAACATCTTAAAACAAAGACGCAGTTTTTCTTTCTGTGGCCTGCGACCCGACGCCGTTAACTTTCTGCTACTCTGCATCCACACGCAGATATCCTTCTGCTCCGCTGCGTGCCCACGCACTGTTCCTGTGACTGCTCTGCGTTCTGTTGCTTCAGGGACGCACCCAAAGATACTATCGCGCCGCGTCTTTCGCTACAGAGACGCACCTGAAAACATTATCGCGCCGCGTCCTTCTGCTTCAGAGACGCACCTGAACCTTGATCGCCCTGCGTCCCCACGCAGGTCTCTTTCTACTGTACTGCGTCTCGGCGCACCTACCCTTTACAGTATCAGCGTCCCGGCGCACTTGCCCTTTACAGTATCAGCGTCCCGGCGCACTTTCCCTTCACTGAACCTGCGACCCTTCAGATGTAAAGAATATGAAGACTTCAGAACAGACCCAAACAGTCAGATCTACAGATCTGATCATGCGCCATAGAGATCACAGTCCATTAGAAGATTCGCCCTCTTAGATCTGGACTAGATCTCACCAAATAAGATATTCAACCCAAGACACTTGCCCAATCCAAATGAACTCCTTTGCTTTATATAGGCAAGCTCCTCCCCAAAACATGGAACAATACCACGAGCCGACACCATAGAAACACAAAACCATCGGCTAGATACCACACAAGAAACCCCCACGTGCTTTTCTCTGCCTTGAAATGTGTGCACTGGGTAGACGCACCCCCTGAACGGCTGGCCGGCGTCCCTGGACGCGGGTTCTGCATGGTATACCTGCGGGGACGCACTTTCTGAACCGATTGCCTGCGTCCTTCTTAATTTTCAACAAACTGAGAGTCTTACCACTGGAGTTGCCATCAAGTACAACATCTGTAACATACAGTGATACCAGAAAACATAATGCCAACAATCTAAACATAGTCATACTTTCAATGGGGGATAGGCCAACTTCGATCAAGAGGATAGGATAGGGAGCATTTCCCTTGATCTTAAGGTTGTAGGTTATGAATTACTTTTGAATCATTTCAATATTTCTCCACAACTCTCTGGATATACTGCAAACCCAAAGTTCACATTTGTATAAGACAACAGGGGTGACAAGAGTCTCAAAGAGGAAACTTTTTTTACTCCAAATGAAAAGATCAATCAACTTACAATTGTTTTCAAGTTCATAATAATCTTTCCAGCCTCCAATAATCTTTTTCTCGGTATTATAATTCCAGTTGAGATGATGAGGAAAGTCAATACCCAAATATCTGCAAGAAGAAACTTGCTCTAAACAATGGTTATCATAGACGAAACTACCATGGGTGATCTTTTTTTATTTAATCATCATGACTTTAGTCTTATCAGTATTCACTGTCATACCCATCTTGGAGCAATAGACATGAAGAGTCTTAAGCTGCTTGTCTAGGTCATGATGGCTTTTTGCAAGAAGAACGATATCATCAACATAAAGGAGAAGAGTAATGATTATATCATCAATATTGGTGCCCTTGCAACCTGCAGTTTCTAGACACTCCTCAAACTTATCAATGTAAATGCCAAAAAAGGTAGGGGATAAGGGACACCCTTGCTTAACTCCGATATTGCATTTAATATATTTGGTCCTAAGTTTGGTAATGACCATCTTGTGAGGCACATCACAATGATGCTCAGTTCAGGAAGAACCATGATCTCTTCAATTCTTCCCATAGATTATCTCGAGGAACAATGTCGAAAACTTTTCTAAAGTCCACAAAACAACAGGATAGATCGACTTTACTATTGTGACATTCCTCTACAATGATCCTAAGAGTGACAAGATGGTTGATAGTTGAGTGATGTCTCCTAAAACTAGCTTGCTCTTTAGCTCTTTTACCATAATTTTCAAGCCAAAGGCTAAGCTTATTTTCCAAAATGAGCCCATATAACTTGGCTAGGATGTGGCTAATAATAATGGTCCTGTAGTTAAAGGGAATGCTTTTTTCCCCATTTTTAAAGATAGGCACAATAAGGCTTTGTGTCCAAAGCTTAGGGAATCCATGTTATGCAGCCAAATTGAGAAGCTTGTGGAGATGAGGAATGAGGATAGATCTTCCCATTTTAAAGATCTCAGCTTGGTATCCTTCAATATCTTTATCTTTCCCATTGGTGAGCTTATTAACCCCAGAATCGACGTCTTCCAAGGAAAACAAATCTTCCTTAATATGAGTGTTTAAGATGGTGCCCATGGTGTTTGGAGAGTCATACAACTTCTTAAGATAATTGCTCCAATTTTCTAGGGGGATATAATGATTATCTTTAGTTTTACGAACAAGCACATTCCGCCAAAACTTTATGGGTGCAACTTGAAAAAGGTGGAGAAGATGCTCTTCTCTCTTATTAATATATGACCTCTTCTTCCTCTTGATGAGAGATTTGTATATACTTATATTCCGAAGCTTAATGATTTCATTAGGAGTGTCTCTGATCACTTTCCTGGAAATTTTACAGTCTTTATCATACCAAGGATTGGAAGTTCGATTTTTATTCTTATACAAAGTCTCATTAGAGAACTTGCTAATGGCAGTGGAAAGGGTAGTAGTAATCTGGTAATGAATTTGATCAATGTTGTTATTATAAGTCGGAAAGCCTAAATCTCTTTCTAAATCCCTTAAGAAAAGGTCAACATTATTTCTATCAAAGAAAATGTGTCTTTTTCTTTCACTGGTCTCTTGCATGTGGGTGTTATGCATAAAAAGACTAAGGGATAAATACAGAGGTATGTGATCAGAGTCAGGATCATACTTGTTAAGTAGCTTAAAGTTTGTAATACGGTTAAGGACATGGGTGTCAGAAATCACATAATCCATGACATTGCTACCCAACCCATGGAAATAGGTCATCTGACCAGAGAGAGGCTACTTTTTAATACCATTATAAATTATTAGGTCCTGGGAACTACAAAGTTTGAGGAGTTCAGTGCCGAATAAGTTCTCAATTATCAAGCCACAAGGGGTCGGGGTTAGAGTTGTTACTTAACATAATAGCTTGGTTAGTAGCAGTTCTAGCATTAAAGTCCCCAAGAAAAAGGATATTACCTTCATTCCTTAGGTTGTACATGTCTTTTTCTAAGGTATTGAAAGGACAATTCTTATCCAAGTTGTTTTTATTATAGGATGTAGAGTTAATAGGAGAGAAATAATAGATTGCACGAAAGATCCTATTGGGGGTAGAATCAGAGATCTTGATTCAAATGTATTGTTTGAAGGAGTCAATTTTATGAATTCGGGTGTGAGAGGAAACAATTTTCCTTATATAACATGCTATAACACCAAAACCCCTCCGGGATGATTTCTTATTCCAAGTTGACGAAAGAGTGAATCTGTCAAGGTGAGGGACCCTATATTCGACATGTTACCAAGTTTCAACTTAAAAGAATAAGATCGATATCACTCGGGATCCAACTTAACATAAGACCTTTACACCATGGGAAATCACGACAATTCCAGATCTCATATATAACAAACACATAACTCGGAAGTGTATATATGTTATTATTATTACAAACACATAAACACACATATATAACAAACATATATATTAAAATGTATATATGTTATTATAAACAATATTAGTTAATCATATTTCTTAATTTTTTGTCATGGAATTCAACAATATAATATTTTATTAGTTGTTTTACTTTATTTTTGTGAAATCTTTTTAGTTTAATTAATCTATATTTAAGCTAAGCCACAAGTATTGACTACTATATAACCCTTGTTATAATACAATTTAAGATATTCAATATACTATTAAACAACTATATATATAATTTAATACTTTATATTAACTTAATATTATTAAACAAAAGTTGATATAATAATAAAAGATAATAAAAATATACATATATTATAATTAATCTTTTATGTTAATACTTTAATAATAAACAAGGGCTACATAGTAGCTAGTACATGTGGCTTCGCTTAAATATAACTTGATTAAACTAAAAAACAATAAAGACAGATTTCATCACAAAAATAAACAACTAATAAAATAGTTGAATGCCATCACCAAAAATTAAGAAACTTGATTAACAAATATTGTTTAGATTATATATATATGTGTGTGTGTTATATATATATATATATATAATTTTTTTATAATTGAATTTATTAAAATATGTTTTTAATATAATAAGAAGTTATCTTAAACTATAATTCATGAAAAATGAAATAATAGAAAAAGGAAAAAAAATCAAAATAAAAAAGTTAAATAAAAAGGAAATAAAACTAAAAACTAAAAATTAGTAACTAATAGAAATGGAAGTTAATAAACAACCCATATTAAGACCTCAACTAATCACCTTACAAATAAATAAATTTAAATAATAATAATAAATATTAAAAATTGAATTCTCAATGTTAAACTATGGGTAAGCGGCAAATTTTTTTGGTCAAAGACAAACTAATATGCAGTCAAACACAAAATTGAATAGCTTGATCGAGAGTTTGTCAAACCCTTGATTGATCTATTTCAAATTTTATCTAAACACTCGATCGAGCTGTTGAGGGCCTCAAAAATAGATGTTTAGCTCCGATTTTGCAAATTTCTCTGCAACACCATTTTGTACCCTAGCAGACTTCAGGCATAATTTGTCCTTAAGTGGTGGAGTTGACCATGTTGGATTCGTGGAGGAATCCTCTATCTAATGACATATGAGTTTGACATGTTCGAATTCATATGATATTTTTCATCTAATTTCTTTTGAACATAGTGCTTGAAATTTTTTTGCACAGTTTCAAAGGGGCCAAATAAAAAATCAATAACATAAAATATACATAACGAAAATATTTGAATAAGTACAAATATCTTTGTTTACGAGTCCTCTTCAAAAGGGTACTCTTAATTTTTCAATTTATTTAAACACTTGAGAAAAATATTACCTGAACACATGTGTGAAAACTGCAATTGAAATATTACTTCGCCAACTTCGAAAAATAATAAAAAAATATAGTTTTGCATAAAACAATAATATTTTAATATGAAAGACTTAGTTCTCTCAGTGTAGATCATGCTCATGTATATATATTTTAAAAATTACACATTTTAGACTAAGTTATTCTACGTGAACACACACACACACACCTCTTAAGATGTGTGAAAAACTGCAAGGACAAGCATTTCATTTAAAGGAAAATTAACAAATTATACAACACTAAACTTTTTTGCAAAAGTATAATTAGGACTACAACATAATTCTCCACAAATTGTATTTCTACTCCGAATCAATTCACAATACTTACATGAATTTTGAGGGATTCAAATAAATAAAAGAATAAAATTTTGAAATTTCATCCCCACATTTGGCCCAAAAGTGTAACTCGTCTTCATGAATTCACCCTCTATTTCTTCTATAGTGATAACATGCTGCTTCTATTTTGATATGATTGTTGAAATACAATAACCATACGATTCCATAACTCAGAAGCAAACTCACAATTGTTTAGCAAGTGATCAACAGTCTCAGGGTTGGCACAACAAAGGTGGCCCATGAAAACCTTTTTTTGAAGCTTAACCTAGGTTAATATTTTTCTAAGCATAAGAAACCAAAGGAATAAACATACCTCAGGTCATAGCTTGAGATTCCATAGCTTCTTCCATTTGTTTTGGGCATTCTATCCTTTCATGATCAAAAGAATTTTATAGGCTTCCTTGAGATTAAAATATCTTAAAGTACCATGACTCCATCTTAAAATATTTGGCCCTTGTTGGGTTTTTATTTCCCTCTTTTCCAATTCTCTAGTTATTTCAATCTGGTTGTCTTGTTTTATGTATATTGGTTAAAGAGAGAAATGTTTCCATGTTCCATTATTTCTATTCTTAGTAGTGAGTCCAGTATTAGGCTACAATGACTTTGTCTTAAGAGATTAATTAGTTTTTTACATTTTCATTTTCCCTCCTTTCCCTAGCTTGGGCCGTTGGTGCCACCATCTTCCCAAAAGGGAGTTATTTTTCCATGTCTAACTTCCCAAAGGCTATGAATTTGGATAAGATACTTGTTTCTCCAAGCTAATTCCAAAGATGTGAATCTTTGATATTTATTTCCATGTGTATAAATTGTGTTTCCTCTGTATTTGGTGCATATTTTTCTTTTTAAACTTAAATCCACAAATATTTTGACTTTTGTAGCCATCTCCACCAAGTTTTTGCTCCGAGGAATTTTAGGGTTTTTTAAACCCAATCCACCAAGAAATTTGGGTTTGAAAATATTGTCCCAAGCCACTAAAGTAAGTAAGTAGAGAGGAAGATATTGCAAGACATATTCCAAAAGAATGAGTCCACTTGGAAGGTTGAAAAATCTAAATGTCTAGTAAGAAAGTGTTTTTTGAAATTTGAAGAACAAATATTCCCAAACCCTTTGTCAAAGAGGGCTTTACACCAAAGGGGCACTAAGATATTTGGACATAAGGAAAAAATTTTAAGTTAATGTTTCTAAAGTATGATATACAATCCATATGTAAGAGAAAAAGATAAAAATAAAAAAATATGTGAGAAAAGATGCATAAAATAAGTTATAAAATAAAAATCTTCTTATATAATTAATATAAACATTAAAATAAAAATAAACAAGAAATTTTATAATAATAATGATGATGATGATGATGATGATGGAAAAAAAAAAATGAAAATATGCTTAAAAGTTATAGAAAAAATAAGGGCTACATAGTAGCTAGTACCTGGAGCTTAGCTTAAAGATAGCTTAATTAAACTAAAAACCAATAAAGACAAAGATTTCATTACAAAAATAAAACAACTAATAAAATACTATATTGTTGAATGCCATCACCGAAAATTAAGAAACATGATTAACTAATATTGTTTATATTCACTTTAATAGACAAGTTTATTATTATATATATATATATGTGTGTGTGTTTTATTTTTATTAATATATATAATTCTTTTATAATTAAATTTATTAAAATATGTTTTAATATAATAATAAGTTATCTTAAACTATAATTCATGGAAATTGAAAGAAAAAACAAAAAAATCAAAATCAAAAAGTTAAATAAAAAAGAAATAAAACAAAAAACAAAAAATTAGTAACTAATATAAATGGAAGTTATTAAACAAACCATAATAAGACCTCAACCAATCACCTTACAAATAAATAAATTTAAATACTAATAAAAATTGATTTCTCAATGTTAAACTATGGATAAGTGGTAGAAATTTTTGGTCATTAACAAACTAATATGCAGTGATACGCAGAGCTGAATGCATAACACTATCTCTGTGACAGGTATCATAATAGTAGCGCAGTCATATAAATTAAATGGTTGATAAATGTTGATAGGAATCAATTCATAATAATTATAAATGATACATTTCACTTTATTAAAATTAAAAAAACCATAAAAACACACTAAATTATTATTATTAAATAATAAAAAAAATTAATATATAAGTTAAACATATACACATTTAAAAAATCATGGAACAAGATATTAACCATAGAGATTTATCCCCACTTTACCATGGAGATTCTTAATTTGTAAATTGACTTTGTTACAATACCATGTCTTATCAATACCAAATGCCCAAAAAACCATAACTCACTTCATATTACACTTATTCATATAATATTTCTTTTAAGTAATCAATTTAATTAAAAAATTAAAAAGGGCATAGCTACTTTGGAGATAGATCTCAACCTTTGATTTGTATAAGTACTATGAATATTCTAGAATATTTTGCGGAGGTTAAATCTATATTATCCACTTAATAATTATTGATAATTAAATTAAAATTGTGGAAACTCTATTCCAAAATAAGTGCGCCTATTGATGTAATAATAAAATAATAGTGAAACCATGCTCTATTAATATTTTAACATGTTAGAACTTGGAAATGTATTTGTGACAAATCCTTGATCATTATTAACACAGGGGATTACACCACCCCCTTTTTCATAGTCTCTCACCATTATTCCTTGTCACATTATCATTCTATCTGCCAGTTTCACCAATCAATACTCAAAATGAATCAACGTGTTCTACATGCACAATTATTCAATGAAGCGCCTCCTTCAATTAACAAACTTGAAACAATTCCTTTAACTAGGAATCTGCTTCACTCAATTCCCATTCTAACTCTTAATTTTTCTAGCGTTTTTATGTATTTTCAATTTTTTTGATGTGGGTCTACTTAGAAGTATGCAAAGTGGGTACTTGTTGGATGTGGAATTTAATTTCACATCCAACGGGTGTCTCCATTTGACATTTGAGTACACCTATAAGGAGATAAGTTGGAAATACAATAAAAATGGAAGTTTTACTTATATATATATATATATATATATATATATATATATATATATATATATATATATAGATATATATATATATATATATATATATATATATATATATATATATATATATATATATATATTGTTTTCCTTACAACAACTATTTTATACCTTGAAATTCCCCTAATAATTTTATCCCCACTTTACCATGGAGATTCTTAATTTGTAAATAGGTTGTGTTACAATACCTTAGGCCAAAAACATGGTTTATGAATACCACATGCCCAAAAAACAATAACTCACTTCATATAATAATTTTTCATATAAAATTTCTTTTAATTAAAAGGGAAAAAATAGCATAATTGCTTTGGAGATAAATCTCAACCTTTTATTTGTGTAGCTACTATGGATATTCTAGAATATTCAATGGAGGTTAAATCTCTACCCACTTAGTAATTATGGATAATTAAACTAAAAGTGTGGAAACCCTATTCTAAAATAAACACCCCTATTGTTGTAATAATAAAATAATAAAAATCCATGCTCTATTAATCTTTTAACATGTTAGAACTTGGAATTATATTTATGAAAAAGCCTTGAGAATTATTAACATAAGTGACTACTCCACCACCACATTCGCCATCCTTCACCATTTTTCCTTATCACATCGCACTTACTATCATTCTCTCAGTTAGTTCCACCAATAAACGCTCATCATGAATTGACATGCTGTACATGCACGATTATTTGTGGGCTTTCAGGACTTAGTCATTGCCCCTCCACATCCTCAAAGTTTCTTACTCCTATCATAGTTCTTTCCTCCTTCTAGTCTTTAGCCATACCCGAGAAAAGGGATAGAGTGAATCAAGAAGTATCATATTACCAAGGAAGAGGTTGCTCCATATCCCAGACTTGAGTTAAAATCTCAACCACGTGATATAATGACCTAACCCCCCAACTAGTTGAAGAGGAGATCACACAAGTGGAAAAGGAGTTTCCTGATGAAAGAGGAAATCTTGCATACATAGAGGTTATTATTGAAGTGGCAGACTGTGTTCCTAATGCAGGTCACACCAAAGGCTGATACAATCAATATATGTACACCATGAACATCGACTAAAATCTCAAGCTTCTCTTGAGGAGGGTCCTTATAGACAAGAATGAAATCAAGGAAGATATTATCTTGACTTTGAATTAGATGCAACAACATCTTATTGCCATGGACCGCAAGCTTGTGAGAATAAAAATGCAGATGAGCACTCCTCTTGATCCTGACTTCTCCCAAGTAGCAATAAGGAGCACATCCGCATCAAAGCAACTAATTCAAAAAAAGGGGCATGCATGTCTATCTACTCCTTTGATCTTAGTTTTTATTATGTCTTATTACAACAATTTTCAAGATGAGAAAGGCCCATATGGCCAAATAGTTAGAATTTATGCTTTGTCTTTCAAAACTATAAACTCTCTTTATCTTTTGACATTTTGAATCAAGTGAAGTTTTGTGTTTGGTCTGGTTTCCCCAATTGTAAGTCAGCACAAACAATGGAAAATTTTAGGGCGAAACTTCCCCCTTGGGTGAAATTAGGGGGTTTCAAATTTTGATTGCGTGAATTTTGTGTATCATAGTGTATTATTATAAACCCCCCCAAATTTATTTTATAAAAAAATAAGGTATGGAGGTTAGCCTAAACCTATTTTGAGGGAGAGGGAAAAGTAAATAAATTTCACCCCTGAAATTTAGATCTACACCCTTCCATTCACCCCAATTTGTAGGAATGGGGATTTATGATAGCTATTTTTCCCTCCCAATTTGGTGTAAAATGAGTTTCTTACTTTCATTCACCCCAATTTCATAATATTGGGATTAGTTTGAAGAAATTGCCCACATTGCTTGGAACAAATGGTCACAAAAGAATGAGTTGTCTCTATTTAAAGATTCAAGAGTCTTCTTGTTCTCTCTATCTAAGGATTAAATAACCTTCTTTCCATTTTTGGATGATCCAGGTGGCTCCAGACACACTCAGAATTCAGCAGTGGCTCAAAATAGCTCAAAAATCAAAGTCTTCATATTGATGTGAAACTAGGATCAGATCATAGCTCTCGCCATCCTCATTCCAATGGTGTGAACGAAACTTAAATCCAAGTTCATATGCTCAAGATATTTGCGGTCAAAGTTTGGGTAAAAATTAGCTAAGTGGCAGCCATTAACGAGGCAACAATTTGGCAGAGTCTCGACGCACGAAATCCAGTGGTCAGAAAGGAAAAGTTTGTTGTCTACTTAATTTTCCCAGTAACCCTTAAAAGACGACAACAGAATTTTAACTACTTCATTATAATAAAAACAAAAATATATATATAAATAGGGGGGCGAGCCATGACCCTCGCCACCCCTCTCCAACCCATGTTTCAACAAAAAATTTAAATATGAATTGAGTCGCTGAGTGATCAAACCATGCCAAACCAAAACATACATAAATGTTGGAATTGTTAACATATATATATTGTATGTTAAATGGGGTGGACGGGCCACCCTCGGCAGACCCGCCCAACCCCTGACCGCATTACATATAAATGGGCCACAACCCAACCTCCACAAGTGGTGCCACCATATATAAGTTAAATGATAGACATCGGGGCCGGTGGGGATCAAACCCGCCCAAATGTTTGGGCGGCCCACCAAATGGGCGATGCCACTTAAACGACGCCTCCCAACTGCTCCACGTTAAAAAAAAATTGTCGTCGAATGTTAAACAATCATAACACTCCAAACTGTTACCACTTTAACCATTTCATGCCAATGATTTTCCAACGCATAAAATGAATTATGCCAAAAAAATTTCCATTGGGGGAGTCGACCCCTAATACTCCTCCCGCCCAACGGCTTTCTAGTCATGGGCCAACCAACGGCCCAAGTGGGCCTTGCCTTGTGAAGTACACCCATCACTTCTACTTAACACTTCATTTGCCCATTCGAACCATCAGAGGACTAAAAACGAACAGAGACAGAACCAGTCTAGGAACCTAGAGCCGAAACCATGTGGCATGAATTTTGAGACAGAGGAATATTCTCATGGAATATTTTTTATGCTTATGGGGAATCTTTGAGATTCCCTCGAGGGTGATTTTTCACAGTGACAGAAACATGTCAACTTTATAATCAAAAGAATCATAATTTCACAGGGAATACAATGATGTGGTCTATTTCCTCATCTGAGAAGTAGACATTTGGGCATCTAACAACAAGAAATCTTTGTAGAATCTTGTGGAATCTAAAAGATTCCATTGGAGGCTGATTTTTGAAAGAGACGGAAGGATGCCAACTTTATAATAATTTTTCAAAAAATTTCACAGGGAACGTAGTGGTGTGCTCAGAACCTTCATCCGAGCAGCGGATTTTTCGGCCATCTTCAGGAAGGAATCTTTGAGAATCCAGAGGGTCCAGAATTTGACAGTGTCAGAAAAGGGAAAAGTTTATAGTCATTTGACACGATTTTGCGCCAAGAATTCAATGGCACAATCCATTTCGTCAGCTGAGCTTTGCATTTTTCGACCATCCTCAAAAGTGGAGGTAAATGAAACAGTTATGCCATGTCTTTCTTCTGATTTGTTGAGATGATGTTTTTGTTGTTGAGATCCCTGATTACCATTATGTTGAGGGATAATTGTATGCCACATCATGTGAGATTATGTTAGCTTGTCATGCTAAAGGAGGACCCATTTGAGTGAGAGTTCTTATAGGGGGAATGTCTCATGGAGATAAATGCCACTATGGTTGAGGGAATGTATCCTTGTAATAATAAAGAATGTGTCATGTACTCATCATCATCTTGCAGCATTCAATGAAGTGGCTTTCCCACTCTTGACACCCAGGCCCAAAGACGTAACCCACACCAGGTGAACTCTGTTATCAATGAGTTTGTGTTCTTGATTTGATGTTTGCCATGATGTTTCATATTCTTTACAATATGTACATGTGACTTTTCATACTCTTTTATATGCAATTCTGATAACATCACAAAAGTAAAAGATCTTGGCTAATTCCAATAGATAAAGAGATCTGGATCAATTTTGGTATTAGAGTAGTCTTCTTATTTATGTGAATTGCAAGTGTGAACGATAACCATAGATTGAATGTGCATCAAAGAATGAAAATGGAGAACAACAAAGATCTCTACGAGGACCTCCTCAGGATGGAACGCATGGTGGACATGATGTATGCATATTATGAGAAGATGGAAAGAGAGGAACAAGAGAAAGAAAGATCAGAGGACGATACTCCATCTCCATCTTCCAGTGACCATTCATTTTCTTCGTCATCTTCTCATCATTCAGATGATGAGATCAATCAAAGCCTTCAAGCAAAGAATGCTGAATTGAGGAGATTTCTATGAGAAGAGAAAGAGGAGAAGTAGAAATTGCAGCTTCAGCTACGAGTCAGGGAAGAGGCCTTGGAAGAGTTGAAGTACAACGAAGGCTTATTGAAGCCATCATCACCTATTTCAGAATCAACAACTGAGTTAAAAAATGTTGATCATTCTTTAGTTTCATTTTCACATGAAATTATTTATGTTGGAAACATGGAGGTACCCATTTCAAGAACTTGCATGAGACTCCTTACCAAGATGGATTATAAGGGAGGAGGACTTGGTGTTAATGGCCAAGGAATGACTCAGCCATTGGAGGTTGTACAAAGACCTCAATTTGCAGGTTTGAGATAGACTAAAGGAGAGTGCTCCAAGGTATCAGAAGCTTCCAAGGCATTTTCAAAGCCATCATAGAAAGAGAATGATTGGAACAAATCACAATCATCCCATGACAGTGCACATTGTAGAGGAAGAGGTAAGGAAAACTCTCATTGCCAGGGTTGCACCAGAGACAATCAAGAGAGGTATAAGTAGTCTCAATATTCTAAAGTTAATTTTGATTACAAGCATGTTAATGATGAACATAAATCATGTAATCGAAAAGTATGTAGCTTTTCTAGTTTACATAACCATGTGGTTGCTAAGTGCTAGAAGAGAATGGTAGAAATAAAGAGGTCGAGACATGAAAGGCCTTCTCCACATTAGGGAAAGAAGAAGGTTAATCAGGTTTGAAGGAAGAAGACTTTTTGCAGTCATTACAACAGAGGTGGACATCAAAGAGCCACATGTTGGAGGCTCCATCCAGAGCAATGTCGCAAGGACAAAGCGCCCATGCAGGAACCAGTTGGAAAAGTTGTTCAACAAGCAAATCAGCCACAGGGAGATGATGACCAATTCACTTTGATGAGTGTGAGATGGTTTTAATAGATATAGTAGCTTGTCATGGCCGCATTTTGTAAATCATATGTTTCGATTTAAATTGTAAAAGTGATGATGTGTTTTCCATCGCTTATTAAAGAAACAATGATGTTTTGGCCTTTTATTGATAGTTGGGGATTGATTTCTATTCTGATGTAAACTTGACCAAAGAGTGTGTGTTATAAACCCTTGGAAAGTATGGGGATGCTTGGGTCATGATTGGTCATGTAATTGAGCATATAGTTTTCAAATATTGTACTATAGGTTTACAGAGGATGCAGGTGTCGACTCATCACTTATGGCTCTGAAGAAAAAGGGTGAAGGAGAAGGAAGTGTGGCCTATTAGGACACTTGTGGTGCAGACAATGTAACACAAAAGTTGCATATTATGTTCATGATTTTGGAGGACCAAAAGCTCATCAGTGGGCAGGAATGATCTAGGTGGCTCTAGACATACTTAGAATTCAATAGTGGCTTAGAATAGCTCAAAAATAAAAGTCTTTGAATGGAAGTGAAACTAGGACCAGATCATAGTGCTTGTCGTCCTGATTCCAATAGCATGAATGCCACTCAAATCCAAGTTCGTATGCTCAAGATATTCATGGTTAAAGTTCAAGTCAAACTTGGCCAAGTGGAAGTCACTAATGAGGCAATAATTTGGCAGCAGAGTCATGGTGCACGGAATTCGATAGTCGGAAAGGGAGAATTCGTTGCCTATTTAATTTTCCCAGTAACCCTTAAAAACCGACAACGAAATGTTAACTACTTCATTATGATAAAAACATATATCTATATATATATATATATATATATATATATATATATATATATATATATATATATATATATATATATATATATATATATATATGAGGGTGGGCCACCACCCCCGCCACCCCTCTCCAGCCCACATTTGAACAAAAAATTTAAATATGAATTGGTTCGACAGGCGGTTAAACCCGTCGACCCCAAAATATACACATATGTTGGCACCATTAACAAATATATATCATATGTTAAATGGGGTGGGCGAGCCACCCCTGGCGGACCCACCCAACCTCCGACCGCAATACATATAAACATGTCACAACCCAACCTCCACAAATGGTGCCACTATATATATGTTAAATAACAACCACCGAGGCCGACGAGGAACGAAACTGCCCAGTTGTTTGGCCAACCCGCCAAACTAGAAGCCCCAATTAAACGGTGCCTCCCAACTACTCCATGTTAAAAAAAAAAAAACAAAACAACTTGTTGTCGAATGTTAAACAGTCATAACACTCCAAATCGTTACCATTTTAACCATTTCATGCCAACGACTTGCCAACACATAAAACAAATTGCTCCAACAAAATTTCCATTGGGGGAGCCAACCCCTAGTCCTCTACTCACCCAATGGCTTGCTAGTCATGGGCCAGCCAACAGCCAAAGTGAGCCTTGCCTTGTGAAGTCTGCCCATCACTTCTACCTAACCCTTCATTTGCCCATTCGAACGATCAGAGGATCGAAAACGAGCAGAAATGGAACCAGGCCGGGAACCGAGAGCTAGAACCATGTGGCACAAATTATGAGACGGAGGAATATTCCATGAATATTCTCAGAGAATATTTTTTATGCTTGTGGGGAATCTTTGAGATTCCCTAAAAGGTGATTTTTCATAGTGATGGAAACATGTCAAATTTATACTCAGAAGAACTAGAATTTCGCAAGGAATGGGATGGTGTAGTCTGTTTCCTCATCTGAGCAACAAAAATTCAGGCGTCCAGTAGCAAGGAATCTTTACAAAATCTTGTGGAATCTAAAAGATTCCCTTAGAGGCTGATTTTTGACAGAGGTAGAATGATGCCAACTTTATAGTAATTTTTGACAAAATTTCACAGGGAGCACAATGGTGTGCTCAGAATCTTCATCTGAGCAACAAATTTTTTGGCCATCTTCAGGAAGGAATCTTAGGGGGAATCTTTGAGATTCTTGAGGGTCCAGAATTTGATAGTGTTAGAAAGGGGAAACGTTTATAGTCATTTGACATGATTTCATGCCACGAATTCAATGGTGCAATCCATTTCATCAGTCGAGCTTTGCAGTTTCTAGCCATACTCGAAAGTGGAGGTAAATGAAGGAGTTATGCCATGTATTTCTTCTGATTTGATGAGATAATGTTTTTGTTGTTGAGATCCCTAATTACCATTATGTTGAGGGATACATGTATACCACATCATGTGAGCTTTTGTTAGCTTTTCGTGTTGAAGGAGGACCCATTTGAATGAGATTTCCTATAAGGGAACGTCTCAAGGAGAGACATGCCACTTTGGTTGAGGGAATGTATCCTTGTAATGACAAAGAATGTACCATGTACTGATAATCATCTTGCAGCATTCAATGAAGCAACCTCCCCATTCTTGACACCCGGGCCCGGAGACGTTACCCACACTGGGTGAACTCCGTTATCAATGAATTTGTGTTCTTGATTTGATGGTTGTCATTATGTTTCATCTTCTTTACAGATGAACATGTGTCTTTCCATACTCTTTTATATGAAATTCTTCTAACACCACTGAAGTAAAATATCTTGGTTAATTCTAGTAGCTGAAGAGATTTGGATCATTGGATTCTACATCTACTTAGTCATAATCATATGTAATGCAGGAGGCTTGTTTGCAAAGTTGTGGAATTTGAATTTCAAATTCATGACTCAACACATTGTGCTACAAGTAACTTCTCTTAATATGTTGTTGTTGGGCGCAACCCAACTTGGTCCAAGTTTTGGTCAAAGACTCCACATTTTTGGGAGCGGAGCGTGCAGAGATGGAAAAGTTCTATTCATCATGCAGTGTCTAGGGGCTTTGGGGTGGGTCAAAGTCCCTTATTTTATAACGATTATTGGATATTAGTCCATTGTTTTGTCGGATCCATGGTATGTGGACCATGGTCTTATAGTAAGGAAAGCTATATAAAGAATATGTAATACTTTGTTGAAGATAGAAAAAAAGAATAGATATAATTCAAAAATTGATCATATTTTCTGTCTTGGGTCAGTAATTTTGGGAAGGCTCTGCAGCTGAGTGCGTAGAGGCCTTGGAAGAGTATGCAGTTGAGTGCACAGACCACCTGCAGCTGGGTGCGCAGGTAAGAGAAGTGTATGTATTGAAGATCCTTATTAATAAAGAAGAAGTTTTGGTGAAGTATTGTGCATCTTTCTATGTTCATTATCTGTTGTTATAAATATCAGCATGCATGATTTTTATTGAATTATGTGAAAGAATACATGTTATGCTGTTTTCGGATATGTTTAGGCAATAAGTGCAAATATGTGAAGTTAACCATCAACACGAAGTTATTTATGTATGCAAGGTTGTAGATAGGTATAAAATATAAGTGAATACATGGGTGCCACAACACAAATATCCCTCTTGCTGCAGAAACCTAGTTTTGCAACCTCCCATAACCGCTTTAGGTGAGACTGCGATATGCTTGCAGGTCGTTGCCGAAAGGGCCAGTGGTTGAGGGTTTTGTTGGTGCGCATTACACTCTGAACCTAGGTGAAGCCCCCTTAAACCAACAATTGTGTATTTGTTCTTCATTCCAATTCCTCGTGAATGCTCTCCCTTTTCCTCTTCATTTTTTTGCTACATTTTTTTAAACTGTAATCATTTTTTTTCGGAAAAGGCCCATGTTTTGGTCTGAGACTCTAAAATTATAGTGTCATTACTATATAGATTTCTAACTTCCATTATTATAATTTTTGTATCTAATGGTTGGATTATAATAGAATTTCATTTTAAAATTGTGAGGTAACCATGTAGATGGGGTTGTCTTTAAGTTCATTGAAGTAACCTCCCATGTTTTATTGAAGCCTAAACCCTTTTGAAACACAATTTTCTTCTCTATTGTTGGTTGGACTTCATTTGTAGTCTAGGTTAATGGACCATACTTCAACAACAACACTTCTATGATATAACCAACCCATCCAAATATATTTGCATTTTAAATACTCCATCCACAAATAAGAGATGCATAACAAAAAATCCTCATTTTGACCATATTTTCCTCCTTTGGATTTTGTTTAAGAATATTCCAAAATAGGATTTAAGTAATATATGAAATTAAATGACTTTAGTTACCCTAATATTTATGAGATTGGTCTAGCTTGTATTTCAAATAATTTCCAAATGTTACAAGAGCTAGAACCACATCACTATATTGATGAGTCTTTTGGTTTCATATCCGTTTATTTAATAAGATTCACTTATTAAGGTTCATCTTTGGATTTTATAATTTTAGTGATGGTAACCTTACCAAATATGCTCATAACTGCAAATATTTAGTGAATCTTAAACTAAGTAGTTTGGAGGATAGCCATCACGAAATTGCTACAGTTGCGCAATGTTGTTTTATGTTTGAAGAATCTACATTAGCAAATCAAGATTTTGATGAGGGATGAACTAGAGCTCTATCATATTGTAAAATTTAAATACCTTTAGGTTGGAATATTGGGGGAGAATTGATTCTAATCCTTACGCACTAAGGCATTTGGGTTTAGGTTGGAGAATTCATGTTGTGAGATATGATCAAATGAGAGGGTGATACTCGTAAACCTAATGTACTTGTTGTGGCATATCATGAATGTATGTGACATTCATTATTCTCTCTAATATGTGATTATTTTGATCGTATGAACCCATATGTAAAATTTGATACGATAAGTTCATATTTGTGTATCAGAAAATAATCATTTTAAACACTAGTCTAGTTAATGTATCCATGTTTTTGAGCTTGGCCCATTAGAATAACAACAATTGGAAATTAAGTAGGACCTTGATCCCCTTGCTCACTAAAGTTCCATAACCTTACTATCTTAATTTAACCTCTCTCCCTTGTTCCCTTTTGCACTTTAACCCTCTGTTGACCTTCCCTCTTCCCCTCTCTGTCATATTCTTTCCCCTTCGAATTTTCTCACTTCATCCCCTTCTCCCCTTTCTTCCATTCTATCCCTAACTTATTATCATACCATCTAAAATAAAATAAAATAATTAACCATAATCCCATTTTAAAAATTAATTATTATATTAATATTAATAATAATAATTATTATTAACTTTATTAATAATTATTATTATGAACTTAGGTTGTTTACTTTAATAATTATTAACATTATTATTATTATTAATTAGCTTCATAATTTGTATTAATTAAGAAATTAATACTAATAATAATAGTAATTAATTCTAAAAATAATGAATAATTATTATTAACTTTACTATTAATTATTAACAATAAAATTAATAATTAATAACTTATTAACTTTCATCCTTATATTAACTAGCAAAACTTATAATAATTATTAATAATAATTTAATAAAATTATAAATAAATAATTCTTTTTGGTTTTGCTGTTCGGTTCATTCCCATTTGATTTTCTTCCCGCCCATATTTATTCCAAACTTATAATAATTATTAATAATAATTTAATAAAATTATAAATAAATAATTCTTTTTGGTTTTGCTGGTCTATTCATTCCCATTTGATTTTCTTCTCGCCCATATTTATTCTTTTCCTTATGGCTCTTCTCTATAGGATTTTTTCCTGATAATGAGTCTTGTTGTAGATCGAAACGTTGATAGAAAAATGGGTACTGTGAAATTTCAAAAAACTAAAAATTTTCAAAATACCCACCACAGAAATCTACAAACAATCATTATCTATAAGAATTCTTTGTCCTAATAATATTTATTATGTTTTTTAAAAACTTTAAAATATCCAGATAAAATACATAACAAATAATATTAAAAAAACATATAAAAAATATAACTTTGTTTTTCAAGAAAAATAACAAACATCTAAATATTGAATAAAAACTATATAACCATTTAATGTTATACTCAATAATTATTATATCTTTAGCTAATATATGAATACCTTCTATGTGTATGTCAACTCTTAGTATGTCAACTCTTAGTGTCTTTTAAAATAGATTCCAGAGTATTCATATTTATCCATAGAATAGTTTATTATTCAATTTGCATAATGATAAGTAAGAATATACAATACTATGAGAACAAGGGTTGCAAGCAATGGTAGTCAGCAATGATGGTCCCTGTCGATTTGATAACATATCAAGAAAATTTGGCAAGGAGATTTGAGTTGATCATCATTTACCAAAATTAAATTTGTGAGACAGATATATATTATGTGTTAGAAACATGCACAGTTTATTAGGTTATTGCAAGAAAGCTTTAAAATTTTAAAATTGATGTGCTTCATATTTTGTCACATGGGGAACCTCACCTCAATTCCATACTCATACTACAGAACCTATTTTTTGTCACATGGGGAACCTCACCTCAATTCCATACTCATACTACAGAACCTATTTTTTTGAAGGAACCGATACTTTTTGTCGTTAAAATAAATATCAGTGTTTTGGGTTTGAATAGCAAAGAAAAGCCACCATTTAAACGGGTCATATTAACATATTAACCTAAAAACATTACATTTTAAGACATCACCATTCAAAGGGCAGTTGGAAACTACCATTGTGGGCACATAACCTTAAGATTTACTGGCTTAATTTTTTTTAAAACGTATGGAAATGATGTGTCACTCTCCAGGATTTGTTGATTGGGAAAAGAATTCTATTTTTTCCTTACTGAATTGATATATCCATGCGTGGAAAGTTGAGCACTTCCCTGTATTCAACCAAACATATAAACATACCAACCAAACATATAAAAAGAGCACACTTATAAATAAATAAATAATAAAATAACATCGAGAACACTGATAAATAAATAAATAAATAATAAAATAACATCAAGGAACTTGTGCTTTTCAATTAAAAAAAACCACCGCATAATGAAAGATGGCTCTCATATTGAAGCTATGAAACATACGATCCTTCACTTAGAAAACACAATGTTTCATTGGTACCACATCCCGTCCAAAAGTTTCTTTGCAAAATTCAAACTTATGTTTTAATTCATGATGTTTTAATATATACTGAAGATAATTATTTCTAACCATATTAGATATCAGCCCAAACTCAAGAAATGCATCCCTTATGCTTACAAGCTTATCATACATACTAAATTCAAATAAATATGAAAACACTATAAATAATAATAAATAGTGCTAGAATGAGGGTAAGATCGTGGCGGATTTATTCAGGGTTTTCTGTAAATTTTTGGTTTCCTCGGCCTCCGGATTGATGGATTCTCAGAGAATCGCAGGGACTCCCAAACACACAGAGGCGCTCCATTTATGCACAGAAGGTCTCGGGTTCGAGAGCTCGGACGAGACCGACAACACCGCGTCCAGCAGCCCTAGGATCGCATCCTGCAAATCCGAGAAGCCCGACGCGGATGACCGAGAGCATTTCTGCAGCGATGGTCAGAGATCGAAGACCTGCTCCACAAACTTCCCAGATCTGGTGATTCGGCGCACAAACATTTCTCCTGCAGCTCAAGAAAATGAGAGCGATGCCAAGAATCCGCTCCGCCCCTTTTCTCCTACGACAAACAGGGCTGATTTTAAATTCCAAAGCAGCAGGCCAAGGATTCAGCCATGGATCTCTGTCTCCTCCTCATCCCATTTCCACGGCTGGATTGATCCAGATCTCATCTCTGCCGTTAGCAAGTAGCGAATCTGCTCCTCGTTCTCGCTAGATATGATTGCAGAGGTTCCTCTCCTGAAACAACCAGATCTGTCTGAAGAATCACAGGCATTTCAGATCCAAGTCAAACTCTTGGGCAAGACGAGGATGCAATGGGTTCGTGCAACAGATCTCGTGCAGGACCTTTTGCAAAATCTCGAACGCCGGCTGGGGATCCCCTCCTCTTACCTCAGATTGCTATATAAGGGTAAGCAACTTATGAATCCCCTTCCTCTCTCCTTTTACAACATTCATAAGGACGCTTCTATTGGGGCTTCTTTCCATTTAAGAGGTGGTTCCTTTGGGCAGACCTCCTCTGCCCCTTCTTTCTCTTACAAAGATGCAGCTCGCAAAGACGCTGCCCAACCTCAGTTCTCTTCGAAGGCAGCCCAACCAAATGGCGCTCCAAAGCCATTTCTGGTAGACAAATCAGAGGAAATTCCCTCCATCAATTTCTCTCATCCTGAGATTGAAAATCGCTACCAGATACTTGCAGAATCAGCACTCATATGCAGATTTAATGGGCTTTGGCCTCGCACAGCAGATCTTTACCAATGGGTCCATTCCTCTTGGACTAAAAAATGCAAGATCTTCTTATGTTCAAAAGGATTCTTCATGGTGGTTTTTGACTTAAATGAAGACTACCAGAAAGCCTTAACGGGAGGCCCTTGGTTCTGGGGTTCGGTTGGGATTTTTCTCACCCCTTGGTTTCCAGACTTCAACCCTTGTACAACTGTCATCTCCAAGCTGCCCATTTGGGTTAGGCTCCTAAATCTTCTGGCTCATTTTTGGCATTTCTCTGTCTTCTTCGCCATTGGAAATACTTTAGGATGCTACCTGGCTACAGATACCTCAAGAAAGGTAAATGGTCTCTACACCTACGGCAGACTGTGTGCAGAAATAGATATCAGCAAAGGACTGCCGGATCAGATTAATCTCAAGTTTGGAGATTTCCACTGGACTCAGCCCTTGGATTACGAGAACACAGCCTTTCGCTGCCGCCATTGTCATCAAACGGGGCATCTCCAGAGTACATGTTCCCAGGTCATCGATAAAAAGAAGAATCTGAATCGCAAGCCCAAATCCAAGAGCTGGAATCCTTTTGAGCCTCCCCGTCCTTTGGACGATTTAGATTTCTCTAGTTCGGATGAGGAGGAATCTGAAGCAGATGTGCAGAATAATGAGGAAACTGAAGCGGATATGCAGAATGATGAGATTCCGATGGACGCTCCCTCGGTCGGTCCGGCGGTCCCCTCTGACCCTTAGATTTCTCAGAAACATGCTCATTTATCTTCGTCCTTAGACTCTGATAAGGATATTCCGCCGCTAGTGTAGAATAGTCTACAACTTGTTATGGCTCAGCCAAATTCCACTGGGTGGGTCAAAGTGAGCAAGAAAAAAGGCAAAAAATGCCGTGTGGCAGGAACTAACCCCTCGGGGTAGCTTTCTCTGCTTAGTTCTATCTTTTTGTATTCCAATGTTTTCTATGGCCCTTTCCTTGACTGCCTCTAAGGAGCGAGGTTGATAGCCTATCACCTCCGGCTCCCTTGCTTCTCTGCTTTGCTTGTATGCAAGCTTGATTGTACTATATTTTTCTTATCTTAATAGAATTAGTCTTTATTCAGAAAAAACAGAAAAGAAGAAAATAAAAATAAAAATAAAAATAAATAAATAGTGCTAGAATGCAATAAGAATCAAATAATAGAAATATATTAATAAATTTTATATAATTAAATTTGGCCAAGAATAAGTGATCAATTAAACTTTAGAAAAAAATTGAAGTAAATTATAGTTAACGATATTTGCACTAAAAAATATTAATTGCAGGATAGAAATATATTCATATATTTGATATCTTTCCTCCTTATGAGTTTCCTTAATATCACACTAAAAAAGGCCCATAAAAAAACGCTAGAACCTCGCCACAAGGAATATTCGAAGATGATGCAGGAGCATCGGAATTAGCCAGCAATGTGGAGGATTGTCCACATGTTGTGGCTAATCACAGTAAAATTCATTGACGGGTTTGCCAAATTCGGGATTACTAGGAAGAATAAACTTCTCAATCAGTTTGTTATTGTAATAAGTGTGAGATTGCCTTATTTTAGAACAAAGATAAGGTTGTTAAACAAATGTGATCGAGAGCGATAAGATAAGAACTTTGTTGTTATGATCTTTCAGCAACGCAGGAGATCCCGTGCGCTATTATTAGAAGATAAGCTCATCATAAAAATGTGGTGAGGCGAGAGCCTAGGGTTTTTTTAAGAGAGAAGGAGAGATAGTTAGGTGGATTTTGTGTGGAGCGGAAGCTCAATTTAGTAGCGAGGTGTGTGTATAAAACAAAAATAGTGATCAGTCTCTGTGTAATTGGGCAAAAGCCGATACTCTGTTCCATTCATTTAATGCAATTGTGGTTTGTGTAGGAATTTACAGGGTAAGTTCCTCAGAAAGAATACCAAAAGGACACCGCTCACAACCAGATCTCAAATCAATACACCAGTATTTTTGACGTGGTTAAAACCCTCAGAGTGCAAGGAGGGAAACAGTCCACGGCCTGTCCCAACGTGGGTACAGACAATTTATTAATCAAAGAATGAAAATTTACATAAGCTTCTCTCATGCACGGATTACCCGAACAATGACCCTCCATGCGCTTTAAATAGAACTCATGGACCAATCGGGTGTCAAGCCACGGATCAAGTGTCGGTAATACCGAGGTGAGAGTGAACCGTCGGATCACTACATATCGTGACCGTCGGATTGTAAGTTACAAAATGTACAACGGTAAAGAAACACACTTTACCTAACTCTAACCTAACTCTATACTAGACCAAGTTGAACTTAACTATATCCTATGTGTCGGAATATCCTAACATCCCCCCTTAAGAACAACTTGGGATAGGATTGAAGGATTTACAAATATGACACAATAGGAGAAGGAAGGAGGCACTAGAGCCTATCCCCCCTTAGTGACAACTTCCTGAACTCCAAGCATATATCGAAGTTTAGTGAACTTCGCCTCTGTGAGAGCCTTTGTGAAGATGTCTGCAACCTGATCATCCGTTGGACAATATTGCACTTCAAGAACATGGTCATGAATGAGCTTTCTGATGAAGTGCATGTGTAGTTCAATGTGTTTGCTGCGCTGATGCTGGACTGGATCTTTGCATAGCTGAATGGCACTTTGATTATCACACCAAAGTGTGGTTGGATGCTGCTGCTCAAAGCCAAATTCTGATAGGATCTGACGAAGCCACAAGGCTTCCTTACTAGCTTCCACGGCACCACGATACTCTGCTTCTGCTGACGAAAGAGAAATGGCAGCCTGTTTCTTACAAGCCCATGTAATAGGTCCTGAACCAAGAGTGAAGACATAACCGGCAGTAGACTTCCGATCATCAAGGTCACCAGCCCAATCAGAATCAGTGAAACCAACTAACAGAGGAGCTGCTTTGGCACTGTAATGAATCCCAAACTGTACTGTACCTCGAACATAACGAAGTATTCTTTTAGCTGCTTTCCAATGACTTTCACGGGGGTTTTGCATAAAACGAGCAACAAGGCCAACAGCAAAGGAAAGATCAGGACGAGTATGGGTTAAATACAAGAGTTTTCCGACAAGTTGACGGTATAAGGTAGCATCAACTTCAGGAGAAGTACAAGAGACTGAAAGTTTGACTCCAGACTGAAAGGGAGAAGGGGCTGGCTTACAGTCTTCCATGTGAAAATGACGAAGAATATCACAAGCATACTTGGACTGGGAAAGGAAAATACCTTCTTGGGATTGCAAGACTTGAAGACCGAGAAAATAGTGTAAGTGTCCTAAGTCTGTCATTTCAAATTTCTTTTTAAGGTTGGACTTCACATGGTTTATAAGGTTGGGATCACTACCAGTAAGAATAAGATCATCAACATAAAGAACAAGGATGATAAGAGAGTTGCCCACTTTCTTGGTGTAGACAGTATTGTCAGAATGACACCTAGAAAAGCCAGATTCTAAAAGAAAGCTATCCATTTTGGCATACCAAGCCCGAGGAGCTTGCTTGAGGCCATAAAGGGATTTCTTAAGTCGACAAACGAGGCTGGAGTCTGTTTGTATGAAGCCAATGGGTTGTTCCATATAGATTTCTTCCTGCAAGTCCCCATGCAAGAAGGCAGATTTAACATCCATTTGATGGACTTCCCATTTTAAAGAGGCAGCAAGGGAAAGAACAAGGCGGATAGAGTTCATTTTGGCAACTGGAGAGAAGGTTTCAGTGTAGTCAATGCCTTCAACCTGTGAAAAGCCCTTAGCAACTAGACGAGCTTTATGTTTATCAACTTTCCCATCTGGTCCATACTTGGTTCTGTAAACCCATTTGCATCTAACAAGTTTGCGTCCCTTTGGTAGAGGAACAAGATCCCATGTATCATTTGTCATCAATGAATGATATTCTTCATTCATAGCTGCTTCCCAATGTGGATGGCCTGAAGCTTCTGCAAAAGTGTCAGGATCATGATTTACTGGAGCTTGAGCCAGTAAAGAAGAGGCTCTTTCAAACTGAGAACGTGTACGTCGCTGATCTGTAGGATCACCGGCAAGATCACCTGCTGCATCCCGAGTAGCACGGACCCATCTTGGAAGTTGAGGATCCTGAGAAGGTGGGGGAGGATTATCATCCTCGCTTTCATCATCAGAAGAAGAAATGTTTTCAAAGATAGAAGAGATAGGAAGAGGTGGCACATCCGCCGGACTAGGCTCGCAGGCCGATTTATTTTCATCAAATTTTACATCTCTTCTAATGATAACATTTTTGGACTTAAATGGAATAAGTCTATAACCTTTTACATCTTCAGAATATCCAACAAAAGTACATTTCTCACTCTTAGGTTCTAAAGCTTTATGCTTTTCATCTGGAATATGGGCCCATGCTTCACTTCCAAACACACGAAAGTGACTTACATCTGGTTTAATGGAACTCCAAGCTTCTTCTGGAGTGATATTCTCTAGAACCTTAGTAGGAGTGCGATTGATTATATAATTTGCACAATTAATTGCTTCGGCCCAAAAACTAAGACTGAGTCCTTTAGATTGCAGCATACAATTAGCCATTTCCTTTAAGGTGCGATTTTTCCTTTCAGCTACACCATTTTGTTGTGGAGTGTATGGAACAGTATGTTGCATTTGAATTCCATTTTCGGTGCAAAAGTTGATGAATGTGTTTTTAACATATTCTCCACCATTATCAGTTCTTAGCTTAAGAATTTGATGTCCAGATTGTTTTTCAACAAATGCTTTGAAGGCCAAAAAAGTGTTAAATACTTCGCTCTTGAGTTTTAAGAAGTATACCCAAGTGCGTCTAGAGAAATCATCAATGAAAGTTAAGAAGTACTTGCAGCCAGAGAATGAAGCAACAGGAAGAGGACCACATAAATCACTGTGCACAAGCTGTAAAGGGGCTGAGGCGTGCCAAGAGGCACGTTTGTCAAAACTGTCCCGATGATGTTTTCCGAGTACACATCCGGAACAAACACCATCTTTGCAAGATACCATAGGAAGACCTGTCACCATATTTTCTTTACATAGATGCTGAAGGGAGCGATAGTTTAAGTGACCAAACCGCTCATGCCAAAGTTTGCTCACTTCATCATTATGAGCAACAAATACTGAGGGAAGATGGGATGACCCAAAGTTGTGAAACTTATACAACCTTTTGGAATCATCAGCAAGACCAGTAGCTAGAATCTGTTTAGGATCTTTTAGATCCTTGATTACAACATCATGAGGTGAAAATTCAACAATTTTACCTTCACCTGAATGAGTTATCTGATAGACAGATAGAAGGTTGCAGGATAAGTTTGGAACACATAATACATCATTGAACTGACCATTGTCTAGATGAACAGTTCCAGTCCCTACAACATTAAGAGATCTATCATCACCAACATATATATTTTTGGTGTTACAATCATTTAAAGAAGAAAACATGGCTTGGTTTTTGGCCATGTGACAAGAGGCTCCAGAATCAATGAGCCACTCATGAGAATGAGAAGAAGAAGAAGATACATTTAATGCATAACCAGACTGAGATGATTGACGATGACATGCAGAAAGTGCCGTTCCGGAAGTTGAAGTTGAAGTAGGCTCCAGATGGATGTTATGTTTCTTCATTGCGGCTTCCAAGGCTTCCATCTTCTTAAAGCATTTAGATTCTAAGTGGCCATCTCGATTACAAAAGTTACAATGTCTGTCAGTCTTCTTCCATTTGTTTTTATTGGTCTTGTCATTTTGCTGAAATGATCTTTCATCTTGAGGCTGAGTTGGTTTAGGACCATTCCTTTGAGGATAAGACTTCTTAGGATTCTTTGAATTTGGTTGCTGCTGGGCGGCTAACGCTTTCGAGGAAGAGTTTCCAAGATTAAGAAGACCAAGGTGTAAGAGTTTTTCTTGTTCTCTTATTAAGGAATCACAAAAGGAGTCAAAGGAAGGGGGTTTGTAGTCTTTGACTTGACAAATGAAAGCTTCCCTTGTAGAATGGAAAGTGGAAACAAATACAGAGTAGGCTGGTCCCAACTTAGTAAGGATGGAATAAATAAGGTTACCATCTTCTTTCTTAACTTTAACACCTTCCAAGAGATATCTAAGGGTCTTGAATTTGGACAAGAAATCTTCAATGCAAGAAAAATTATTAGGATCCAAAGTAAGCAACTCATTCTCAAGTTGATGGGCTCTAATTTCATTTTTAATCCCAAAAACTTTAGCAAGTTTTTCTAATGCTTCATGAGGAGTTTCAATTTCTGCAATGTGGAATCTAAGATCAGGAGAAACAGACATTCCTATCAAACCACGTGCTTGATCTTGTCTATTTTCCCATTTTTCGGCCTTGTCTTCATCTTTGGGTTTCTTCTCTTGGTCTGTGGCTATTCTGAAGAGACCTTTACTTCTAAGTAAATCTCCCATGTAGGCTACCCATTGGAAGTAGTTAGTGCTGTCAAGAATGACTTGGCATGGACTTTCCATTTTTTGAAAAAAAACTGAAGCTGAAGATGCTGAAAGTAAGTGGTCCAATGGATAGATCTCGAAAAAATAGGCGGTTTTTAAAAAAAACGGCTCTGAAAAAGGCTTCCGGATGAAGAAGTTATGGCTTTTTGAAAAAAAATTGTTGACGTTGCCGGCAAAGTGCGCGAATGTGCGGGAATGAAAAAATCCGCCCCCACAAAATGGAGACTTGAACCCAAGACCTCTACTCTCTTAAAAAGTCTTTGAACCAATTGATCTATACAAAATATTTGAGAGAGAGAGAGAGAGAGAGAGAGAGAGAGAGAGAGGGGGGGGGGGCCTCGATTTGCGTGCTTGCCTTGGGAAGGCTCTTTTCCCCTACAAAACACAAAACACAAAACCCAACACGAATATGCAAAGAAAAACGAACCTTACGGCTCAAAGTTAGCTTTAGCCAAAAAACTAGAATTTTAAAAAAAAATCTCAAAGTTAGCTTTTAACCGAAAAACTAAATATTTTTCTCAATGTTTCTGATTTTCCAAGATCACACTAAGGTGCAGGGAAAAGAGCATACGCATGAGAAAAATCCTTTCTTTCTGTTTCTGATTTGCCCAGATCGCACAGAGTCGCAGGGCAAAGAGCATACGCAGAAATGAAAGGTATAGATCCGGGAAAAAAAAGGCTAAATAAACCGAAACCGAAATAAGCAGAGAGAAAATGACAGTAAACTGCAAAAAAAACACTGTATACCTCCCGATCTGAAAAATGACGCAGCTAGGGCTACCGGAAACCTTTTCGCGTGAAACGAAAGGGGTTCCTCACTGAAACAGATGCTCCGAACGCAACAGAGCAGTCCTCTCGGCCCGAAAGCAGTCAGAAACAGCAGATCTAGGAAACGACAGCCGCATGCAGTTCTACCGGCTTCAGATTTGGATCACCAACGGACGCGGCCCTCAAATAGCTCTGATACCATGTAGGAATTTACAGGGTAAGTTCCTCAGAAAGAATACCAAAAGGACACCGCTCACAACCAGATCTCAAATCAATACACCAGTATTTTTGACGTGGTTAAAACCCTCAGAGTGCAAGGAGGGAAACAGTCCACGGCCTGTCCCAACGTGGGTACAGACAATTTATTAATCAAAGAATGAAAATTTACATAAGCTTCTCTCATGCACGGATTACCCGAACAATGACCCTCCATGCGCTTTAAATAGAACTCATGGACCAATCGGGTGTCAAGCCACGGATCAAGTGTCGGTAATACCGAGGTGAGAGTGAACCGTCGGATCACTACATATCGTGACCGTCGGATTGTAAGTTACAAAATGTACAACGGTAAAGAAACACACTTTACCTAACTCTAACCTAACTCTATACTAGACCAAGTTGAACTTAACTATATCCTATGTGTCGGAATATCCTAACAGTTTGTATGCTGACAGAGGTCAATTCTTGTGAATAAGACCTGAGACGGAGACCCTGTATTGCTATTTTTCAACGAATAGAATTTGTGCTGTGTGTGTATCATTTTCTGATGAACGTGAACTTGAGTATCAGTCTTTTTATTGTAAAAAAAATGAAATGATAGCGCCTGTGTGTGTTCTTATTTTAAATTGTAAAGAATCTCATTATTAAGTCAAACTCAGCATAGTGGGAATTGGCGAGTTGCAAAAGTCATTTAATATATGATTTGGTGTAATCATCTGTTGGAACCTTTAAACGAAATTAAATTTTATGTCAATCGATTTATCGGGTCTGTGTATAGCCTTCGTGTGGATCGGAGAGGGTTCATATCACAACGGATGACACTAGGAAATGGATGCGAAAAGCTGTAAAGTTGGTTGATGAAATTGGATCCGATAACATAATATCAGAACTGTGGATCGCCGATTAGATCGGATCAGAAGGTGTTTCATATTTGCATTGGAGCGGAACTGTAGTAATGGTCTATAATTGCGGCATTCAAAAGAATTGTGATTAGGTGTCTTTGGATAGTTATCACATCAGGAGCGATGTAAATGCCAAATTCCTGTGTCGTATTAATATTGCAAGTTGAGCCAGATCAGCCAATCAGATCTAGGTGGAAATCGACAATGTGTGGTTGCAAATAGCGATTTGCACTTATTGATCAATATTCACACCTCCGCAGACACAACCAATGACTTACCCGTCTCAAACCTGTGGATCTCCAAGCTATGAAAATGAAGCAGTGAGGCATTCCTGGCATCCGATCTTCCTGGTCTTAGCTTGACGGATACTCAGAATGCTCGTGATATTATTGATGTGTTAGTGTAGATGCTAAATGCTTTGGATCCTCACAGTAAGGAGGGCGTAAAGCAGGAAGTGATAATAGATCTTGTAGAACGATGTTGTTCTTACAAGCAGCGGAATTCTGTTTCTGTGCAGAGTCCAGGGTATGACATTGAATGAAGACCATTCCCATTCAAATGGGGTTTTGCGTGGCCACAAAAGACCTCCTTACGATTTGATAAAGCCTTTTGGGTTAAAAGACAAACGCATCGAGGTTGCTTTGCGAGATCCAGAACCTTTGGTTCATTTTCCTTAGTGTCTGGTTCACGATCAAGCCCTGCCATCAGATGCTATTCACCAGGAAGTATTGATGAAGAATTAAGGCTAGCTGGAAGGATATTTTTTGATGATGGTGGGTTTTGATCGATGGGGAGAACAAGCTTGCTTCAGTTAGCAAGATTTTGAATTGGTACAGTGTGGACTTCGGTAAAAAAAACGAAACAGAAGTCTTGAAATTTGTGGCAAACTATCTGGAGCCCTCCAAGTCAGAACAGCTATTGGAATTATTGAATAGTAATCAGCTGAAGATCACATACCAGAATTATGATTGGCTTTGAATTGCTAAGTCTAATGTTATCTGTCATGCTCTCAATCAATTCAGTTCATAGTCATCTATCAAATGGGAGCTGTATCCTAAGTTTAATGGGTTAGAAGCTAAATTAGTATGAAAATTTTAATTTTGCTGATGGTAAGTTTTAGATTCTGGGTTTGGCGGGGTTACCCTGCATCATTTTGGTATCAGAGCCAAGTTAACGCTCTAAAAAGGTTGTCTTTGGAAACTGAATTTTAATTTTGCCAGATGTATAATTGCCTGAAGTGCGTTGATGAATATGAGGATCAGGCTATAAACGATGCTGAGATTAGAATGGAGAAGCAGAGAATACCCAGGAAGGTCTGGTAAGAATGTTTACGTTGATTGCATGACTGATTTGATTGAAGATTGTTTAAAAATTGTTGAATGCAATGGTATTGATGATCGGAAGAGCAGAGATTGGGTAGGCAAAACAGCGTTTGCTTACAAACAGGTTGTCAGAAGGAATTGATAGCAGTTGAGAGATACTTTGATGTGAAAAGATTGTGCAGGTCAGTAGAAGCAGTGGATTTGCCAAAAGATGGAATGAGATGTACCAGCATCATAGCATATGAGCTATGTAAAGAAGATAGAGCAAGAAGAAATCCCAGATGTGTAAACGTGACAATACCCGGCAATAAACAAATTTACTGAATGAAGAAGGTAGTGAGCAAGAAGTATTCAAGAGGAGATGAGAACAACTTCCAACTGAGGTTGGGTAGAAGTTGATGAGGCAGCTCCACAATTGTGATTGTGGATAGGAGATAACAATTCCAGCAAGAAGAGTGCTGGTGGAATTGTTAGTCAGTGAAAGGTTCAAGGAAAGAACCAATAGGTGCCAAAAGACTAAACTCAGGAAAGTTTGGTGAGGCATGAAGGAGACTTGTTACAGGCGAAATGGAAAAAGTTAGTTGCAGCTCACTAGTGAACAAGGAAAGTTCACCAGAGGAAGGAAAGGAATTGAATATTGATGGTCATGACAGGGGTACAAAGGAAAGTCACAGACATAAAGAAAAGAGTGCTGAAGCAGTTGGACTCAAAGGAATGAGTAAAGAAGAAAGGGACATAGAGTTGGCTGAGATGAAGGCAGAACTCAGTCATTTGGAGAAGCTGGTATTGAAAGGAATTAGAGAAAAATGGAAACAAGGATTTTATGTGGGAAGAAGAGTTAAATGGCCTGTCATAGAATTGTTTGCTGAGAAATTATTACTTCGAACAACTGAGAATGAAGAAATAGGATACATCTGCGAACCAGAGAAAGGATCTCTCCTTGGGGAAGAAAACAGTGATGACAGTAGAGAAGAACTGACCTATGCAGATCAGAATGAGAGGAATGTGTTGACATCATCCGCACAAACAAGAGGATCTCATATTTTTGGGATTAATTATTTCTGTGAATGTAAAATTGCAGGTATGCAGCTTAAAGAATTTGAACCTGTGTATGAAAAAGTGAAAGGAGCAAAGACAAGACAAGCAAGAAAGGAGGTGCATAAGGACTTTCAAGACTTCAATTGGTGGAGAAAATTAAAGGGTATGGCTGAATGGTTATGTATTCTTTTAGTGGAAACTTATTTGATTATATTTGAAGGAATTTTAGCATGGAAATAAGACCAATGGGAAATGGAAACAGGAAAGGAAACAAATGCAATGCAGATTTATGAAGTGAAGAGAAGGAAAGCTGACACCGAGAACTTAGCTGAAGAAGGTAAGCCAAGGAAATCTTTGAAAGATCAAAGTCTTATCAGAGAAGAGGAAGAGGCATTATTGTCTTATTTGGACAAACTGAGTATTGGAGGAATTTGTGTAGAACAGGAAGGTATTCTACAAACTTATGATGAAGTTGCCAAGTATAGTCAAGAAATTGCAGTCCCAGAAGTTTTCTTTGATGAAGAAGAAATCATAAATGTTGAGGAAGAATTTCTCAATAATTTAGTGAACTATCAGAATAGTTCAGAGGAGCATGAGGAGCTGATCATTGAGGCCTCGAATGAAGAGCCTTGCATTTTTGAAACTGACATGTTGTGTATGTTTTCAGGTTTGACAGGTGAGGAACAACGATTGGACAATGTGCTTATGCATGTTGATGAAGAACTGAGATTACTAGAAGAAATGGCTGAAACAGAAAGATATTTTGAACATGTATTTAATAATTTTGAGAATGATGGTATTGACAAGGGAATTGTCATGATTAAAGGAGCTGAAGATAAACAAATGAAGGAGGAGTTATATGCAAATGACATGTTTATTGAATATGAAGAAATTGACATTTTGCTGAAAAAGTTATTAGACAAATCTGAAGACATAGAGGGAAGAATTATCTTTGATGATAATGAAAGAGAGGCTGTAGAGTACAAACAACAGATTGTAAATGGCAAAGGCAAGGAAGATTTGGACAAAAAATTTATAATTTGTATGGAAAAGGAGAATGTACAACAGACAGATGTCAGTGGAGTTCAGTTAAAGACAAATGGTAAGAAGGAATTTGAGAAATTGTGGAAGATGAAATTAGATGAGAACAGGGACAGCAAGAAGGAGAAATTGACCACAGGAATTTGTATCAGCAAGAACAGGGGACAACAGCAAATGAAGATTTGGAAATCTGGAGGAACAAAAGTGACAGTGGTAGAAAAATTAAATCAACAGCATAATGAAAGTGATGACCAGTTACAAAATAAACTTTGGGATACTGGATGGACAACAGAAGAAACACATGACCAGGAGGTCATGGAAACTTTCAACTTCGGGAGTCTGATGCAGGAGCATCGGAATTAGCCAGCAATGTGGAGGATTGTCCACATGTTGTGGCTAATCACAGTAAAATTCATTGACGGGTTTGCCAAATTCCGGATTACTAGGAAGAATAAACTTCTCAATTAGTTTGTTATTGTAATAAGTGTGAGATTGCCTTATTTTAGAACAGAGATAAGGTTGTTAAACAAATGTGATTGAGAGTGATAAGATAAGAAATTTTTTGTTATGATCTTTCAGCAACGCAGGAGATCCCGTGCGCTATTATTAGAAGATAAGCTCATCATAAAAATGTGGTGAGGCGAGAGCCTAGGGTTTTTTTAAGAGAGAAGGAGAGATAGTTAGGTGGATTTTGTGTGGAGCGGAAGCTCAATTTAGTAGCGAGGTGTGTGTATAAAACAAAAATAGTGATCAGTCTCTGTGTAATTGGGCAAAAGCCGATACTCTGTTCCATTCATTTAATGCAATTGTGGTTTGTATGCTGACAGAGGTCAATTCTTGTGAATAAGACCTGAGACGGAGACCCTGTATTGCTATTTTTCTACGAATAGAATTTGTGCTGTGTGTGTATCATTTTCTGATGAACGTGAACTTGAGTATCAGTCTTTTTATTGTAAAAAAAATGAAATGATAGCGCCTATGTGGTGTTCTTATTTTAAATTGTAAAGAATCTCATTATTAAGTCAAACTCAGCATAGTGGGAATTGGCGAGTTGCAAAAGTCATTTAATATATGATTTGGTGTAATCATCTGTTGGAACCTTTAAACGAAATTAAATTTTATGTCAATCGATTTATCGGGTCTGTGTATAGCCTTCGTGTGGATCGGAGAGGGTTCATATCACAACGGATGACACTAGGAAATGGATGCGAAAAGCTGTAAAGTTGGTTGAAGTGAAATTGGATCCGATAACATAATATCGGAACTGTGGATCGCCGATTAGATCGGATCAGAAGGTGTTTCATATTTGCATTGGAGCGGAACTATAGTAATGGTCTATAATTGCGGCATTCAAAAGAATTGTGATTAGGTGTCTTTGGATAGTTATCACATCAGGAGCGATGTAAATGCCAAATTCCTATGTCGTATTAATATTGCAAGTTGAGCCAGATCAGCCAATCAGATCTAGGTGGAAATCGACAATGTGTGGTTGCAAATAGCGATTTGCACTTATTGATCAATATTCACACCTCCGCAGACACAACCAATGACTTACCCGTCTCAAACCTGTGGATCTCCAAGCTATGAAAATGATGCAGTGAGGCATTCCTGGCATCTGATCTTCCTGGTCTTAGCTTGACGGATACTCAGAATTCTCGTGATATTATTGATGTGTTAGTGTAGATGCTAAATGCTTTGGATCCTCACAGTAAGGAGGGCGTAAAGCAGGAAGTGATAATAGATCTTGTAGAACGATGTTGTTCTTACAAGCAGCGGAATTCTGTTTCTGTGCAGAGTCCAGGGTATGACATTGAATGAAGACCATTCCCATTCAAATGGGGTTTTGCGTGGCCACAAAAGACCTCCTTACGATTTGATAAAGCCTTTTGGGTTAAAAGACAAACGCATCGAGGTTTCTTTGCGAGATCTAGAACCTTTGGTTCATTTTCCTTAGTGTCTGGTTCACGATCAAGCCCTGCCATCAGATGCTATTCACCAGGAAGTATTGATGAAGAATTAAGGCTAGCTGGAAGGATATTTTTTGATGATGGTGGGTTTTGATCGATGGGGAGAACAAGCTTGCTTCAGTTAGCAAAATTTTGAATTGGTACAGTGTGGACTTTGGTAAAAAAAACAAAACAGAAGTCTTGAAATTTGTGGCAAACTATCTGGAGCCCTCCAAGTCAGAACAACTATTGGAATTATTGAATAGTAATCAGCTGAAGATCACATACCAGAATTATGATTGGCTTTGAATTGCTAAGTCTAGTGTTATCTGTCATGCTCTCAATCAATTCAGTTCATAGTCATCTATCAAATGGGAGCTGTATCCTAAGTTTAATGGGTTAGAAGCTAAATTAGTATGAAAATTTTAATTTTGCTGATGGTAAGTTTTAGATTCTGGGTTTGGTGGGGTTACCCTGCATCAGAAGAGCTGAATAATAAGCATGTTCCTAGGCCATCATAGAAACATAAAGAGGGTCAACGATATAATTGACAACGAAACTTCGCGACAACTATTTCATACACATTCACTTGCATGCATCACATACAAGTTCTCTTTGAACACTAAACAACCTACCTTGGAAGACGCATAGGCAGCTAATGAGTAACAACTAGGAGTGTTTCTTAGCCAAGTGGCAGGCTATATGAAATATCTAGCTTTTTCTACAGCATCACGTCGAGCTCTATGATCTGGTTAAGAAAACACCTAACTTCCCTCATTGTCACATTCATATCTTGTGAGTACGATAGAAAACAAAAGAGACATACGCCCTTGCCATGACATGAAGATGGCCAACTCCAAGACGTGATTGTGTTTCTTTGATAAAGAGAGGGAAAGCTAGTTCAAAAATAGAATGGGAAAGTAATTGTAGTATGAAGTGCCTATTGAATAGGGACGAGGTCAAGTCGAGGTGAGGAGGATCGAAAACAAAATCAATCAGAAAGTAACATTTTCAAATAGGTGGAACAAATTGATTAAGAAGGTGTCAGAGCTGTCAATATTGTGCGATGCAGAAGTGGTCGTGATCGTCTTCTCCAATAGAGGCAAACTCTATGAGTTCTCTAGTTCTAGGTGCCTTCTACCTACCTTTTCGCTCCTCTCCCAATCTCCTACATATGGTTTTAATAAAAAATACATATTAGGAAGCCAATCTATGCAAGTTAGGTCAAATCAAAATTGATAGGGTGTTTAGACAGGATACCATATGTTAAGCCCCTATACTACTAGTGTAAACCCTTATTGTTATTAGTACAACCCCCTTATTATATTGATGTACCCATGTAGTGCCCATATTGTTACTATTGTGCCCCATAGAAGCCCACTATTGTTATTATTGTGCCCTTACATTATTATTGTTATGTTGACTCTGATTATATTATGACCCCTTAGATTCCTATATATAGAAAGGAGGTGTTTTCATTTGTATCATCAAATAATCATTCATTTGTGTAATTTAAAGGAGGTTTCTCCCTCGAAGAGTCTGAATTCTAAGGCATTGATCTATCTTTTCTATCTTTTTGTGAGCTGGTTTCATAACATTTGGTATCAGAGTTTCGGATTCTAGGGTTTCGCTGCTCCAAATAGGTCATCGTGGCATTTTCACTATAAATTTTTTTATACGATGTTTCAGAAGCTAAAAACAAAACCCATTTGAGAATAAATCACACTAAACCTCGAGTCCATATTTTAGAGCTTTTCGCACTATATTTATGGAGATATTATCTGAGGAAGTTGGTATTTTTGTAGACTCCTGGATTACATTCCAAACAAGTGACCTGGGGAAATCATCATAACTTTCTCTCTGAGCATCAGATTGAAATTTTGTAAGAAGGTATAGAAAGAAAACAGATTTTAGTTTCTTGTGTATATTTTTCAGAGCCAAAGGTCAAAACAGTGACTCATGGCACGTCGTACAAGTTCGCTCTACTGAACTAGTCTATAATCAGGTCACTGTGGGAGATTTGGTATAACTCTTCCCTGGAGAATCCAATTTGGATCAAAATGGTGGCATTGGAAAGAGCACGCAGAGGGCTACTGCAGATCGAAATTTTAGAACTGGATGATCCAAAATTACAGAGATACATCAGATTCAATATCAAGCTCCTACAAAGTGAAAAAATGTGTGTAGTTTTTTTTTAAATTTTTGCATAAGCTTGGTTTGAAAAATTAGTTTGAAAGAATTCGAAGGGCATAGTAAAGCATTATTATTGGTAATTGATGCCCCGAGGAAAGAAAATTCAAACGCCTAGTAAGCAACTTAAAATCTCTAGCATGACTCATGAAGAAGAAGAAGAAATACAACATGATATATCGAAATTACGAGACCAAGTGCAACAAGTGTCACTTGCACAAAAAGTAACAGAATCTAAGATGGATGGTTTAAAGAAAGATGTAGAAGCTAAGATGGATGGTTTAAAGAAAGGCGTAGAAGCTAATATGGATTGTTTAAAGAAAGGAATAGAAGCTAAGATGAATGATGTGGAAGCTAAGATGGACGATTTGAAGATAGATTTGAAAACAGATTTGAAGACAGATTTGACAAAGTTTCTACAAGAAATGCTTACTAATGGTGAAAGGGTAGTAAAGGAAACTCATTATGAGAACAAAAGAAATGTTAATCATGATTTCATAGACTCTAATATTGGATCGAAGACCCACCATATTCCAAAAATCGATATGAGGAAGTTTGATGGCAAGGATCCCGCAACATGGATATTACAGATGGAGCAATTTTTCAATCTCAATAATGTGCAAAACACACAAAAGGTACGTATTGTAACTTTATATTTGGAACCAATTCAGTTTGTATGGTATCAATGGCTTTGCTCTCGTAAACAACTTGTTACGTGGTCAATTTTCACGCAGGAAATGATAGCACATTATGAGGATACAAAGAGCAACAACTTCTTTAGAGCAACACCACAACAATTGGAAAGAGTAAAAGGGCTTTGTTACATAGTGGAAAGTAAAGTTATGGAAACAAGGAAGTCTACCCCTCACAACTATAAAGATGGAATTGTTGTTTCTCCTAACCTTCCACAACCTACAAGGGTTACACCACAAAAATTGGAAGAAAAAGAGAAAAAGGGCTTTGTTACAATTGTGATAACAAATACACTAAAGGTCATAAGTGTGCTGAGAAGAAATTATTTCACATAGATTATGAAGAGGAGGAAGAAAAGGATCAAGAAACATCAAAAGAAAAGGATATACGCCAGGACCCCACCCCAGAGAAAGAAGAAATGAATCAGACCATATCTTGTAAAGAATTGACAAGAATTACCACTCCTCAAACTCTCAAGATAGAAGGAAATATCAAGAAGAAAAAGGTGCAAGAAGTGAAAGATCAAATCGAGAAAGAAGAAATGAATCCAACCATATCTTTTAATTCATTGGTCAGAATTACCACTCAACTATCAGTATAGAAAGACATATCAAGAAGAAAAATGTTCAAGAAGTGAAAGATCACATCGAACATCAAGAAATGAATCTGACCATATCTTGTAAAGGATTGGAAGAAATTACCACTCCTCAAAATCTAAAGGTAGAAGGACATATCAAGAAGAAAAAGGTTCAAGCAGTGAAAGATCACATCAAGCATCAACAAGAAGTTCTCCAACTTTTAAAGGATAACACCGCTTTGGTGCAAAATCGAATGAAACAATAGGTAGATCAACATCGTAGTGAAAAATGTTTTGATGTAGGTGATTGGGTATTTTTACTGCTACATCTCAAGCAAGCTATTTATGAGAAGGAAATGTTGGCAATACTACATGCACTTAAGAAATGACGACCTTACCGAATGGGAAGACACTTCAAGGTAAAAATGGATCATGATAGTCTTAAATACTTTTTAGAACAACTATTATCTTTAGAAGAACAGAAAAAATGTGTCACAAATATGTTGGGTTATGACTTTGACATCATCTATAGAAAATGGAAGAAAATTTTTGTTGCAGATGCACTCTCAAGAAAGGATGAGGATGTGGAAGCATTGTTTTGTGCTATTTCTATTATCCAACCAGATTGGATAAACGAAACAAGGGATGAATGGAAGAAGGACGAAGAAGTATGGCCACTTATTCAAAAGTTGCAAAAGATTCCAATTCAAATAATATTGCCAGAAATTGAAGAGGAAGGAAAAATCATATTGGAACCTAGAGTAGTCACAGAAACAAGAACCTGACAGCTATGAAATTGATCAATTTCAGAGTATCTTATCAAGTGGAAGAACTTGCCAACTAAAGATTCCACATGGGAGGACAAGAATTTTATATAGAAGCATCAATAACTACGCAAGCGTTGAGGACAACACTTTTTGAAGGAGAGGGGCATGTTAGGCCCCTATACTACTAGTGTAACCCCTTATTGTTATTAGTACAACCCCCTTATTATATTGATGTACCCATGTAGTGCCCATATTGTTACTATTGTGCCCCATAGAAGTCCACTATTGTTGTTATTGTGCCTTTACATTATTATTGTTATGTCGGCTCTGATTATATTATGACCCCTTAGACTCCTATATATGGAAAGGAGGTGTTTTCATTTGTATCATCAAAGAATCATTCATTTCTGTAATTTAAAGGAGGTTTCCCCCTTGAAGAGGCTGAATTTTAAGGTGTTGATCTATCTTTTCTATCTTTTTGTGAGCTGGTTTCATAACACCATAAGTTTTAGAAAATAACGGGTTTCGATAATACTTTAAAGTGCGTTCGTCCTTCTCCCACAAATACCATCAACTAGAAAAGTGAACGAAAATTATTATTTGCAATCATCATTCAATTTACAGGATTGCAGGATCTACAGTGTAAACAAAGACAACTTTTAGAGAAATGTAGGAAAAAGAGGAGAGTACAATCTCATTGGTTCCATCTTCGCCTCCAAAAAATAGACAGTGTTATGAAAATGATTTAGGATGAACATATCCATAATGAAAATTGGTAACTGGCTACAGATTATAATTTATTAGTATGTGAACACATAACATACCCATAATGAGAGTTCGTGATTGGTTACTGGATATAATCTATTAACTAGCTAGACTTATTCTCATATTTTAAATAGGAATAATAAGTTGTAGGCAAATGCAAAGCTTCAGTGCTACCATCGTAGGGTTTCTGTAACGACCAAAAGTCGTATACGCAGTGGAAATATTTAAAATACTTTGTAGACAAATACATCCATCGTAGGACAGTAAGTGTAAATTGTATATTATATAAAGAATTGATGTAGGATGAGTACAATTGAGAATGAGAGTCTTATATATATAGCCAGGTAAGTACCCTTTCAAAAACAGGGATGTCTCTAAGATGTGCCTTTTCATTATTAACAAACTAACCATTAGTTAATTTAATTATTAATTATTATTATATTTATATTATTATGATTATTATTTATTATCCATTTTTACATAATTTATGTTCATAACAGTGTCTTCTCCTTCAAAAAGCTTTGTCGTCAAATCTTGTTGATGAAAGGGCTTGATCTCTTTTCTGCTATGAATTCCTTCTCGTCTCAGAACAATCATCTTTGTCGATAAAGTTGATATGATCATTGGAGTGATATGTAAAATTGTCTTACTGAGAATGGATCTGATAATGTTAGAATAACTTTTTGTGGAATCTTCTGATCACTCGAACTTTGTAACAAATTGTTATCAGTAGACTGAATTGAGCTCACTTCAGTATTATTTGTAACATAAGTTTGTTGTTTATGTTTTGAGTGATAAATATTTGTAGATTGATTAAGGTGTCTACTCTTGTGATTCAGATGTAGATAATGAGTTTTTCTTTTTTGAACTTCCTTTAATGTTTTTATGACAATTTCCTAATTTCCATCAGGAATTGTTGTTGTTGACTTAACTACTGAATCATTATTTTGGGTGTCCTATGGTTGAACGACAACCTCTGAGTGTAGGTTTTAACCCCATACATAAATTACCTGCATACGAATTCTAAAACATAGAAAATAAATAATGCGAGAGAAGAACACATAAAACATATATACACAGAGATTTTCCCTTGGATCCCAAAACCGGGACTACCAGCTTGATTTTTTATTATGTTCCTTTCAATGTTATAATACATATTTATACATGCCAAAGCATCCAATACCATGAACTGAAAAACCATCGCGTCCAATACCATGGACCGAAAACTATCGCATCCAATACCATGGACCGAAAAACCATCGTGTCCAAAAAACACGTGCGAAAATCATGCACAAAACCATAGGTGGGTCCGCCCAACCTAACATAGGGTCCAAAACCAAAATTTTCCAGGGTGCTGCCCCGTACCCCATAAAGTGGGGTTACGGGTGCCCCTCAAACCCCTTGTTAACTACGTGGAAAGAATATAACACAACCCAACATTCTACAACTTGTTGTTTTCTTTCCACAGGGGGCCACAAGAGAGCTTAATCTTTTTTCCAGCCCTGAAATACCCATTGTCTCTTTACACCAAGAGAACTTCTCAGAGCTCACAAATTTTGTCAATGCATCTACAGTATTCTTTAAAGTGTCCACCTTTACCAGCAACACCTTTTTGTCTTCTATAATATCCCTCACAAAGTGATACTAAACATCAATGTGCTTTTTCTTTGAGTGATATGCAGGGTTCTTTGCCAAGAAAAATGCACTTTGGCTGTCATAGTCTATCCTTATAACTTCCTGTACTAACCCCATACTTGAACACAATCTCTATAACCAAACTGCTTCCTTGCTTGCATGAGTAGCTGCCATGTATTCTACCTCTGTAGTTGACAGTGCCACTACAGATTGTTTCTTACTCATCCAACTAACTACACCTCCAAATAGGTTAAACACATACCCACTTGTAGATATTCTCTGATCCAGATCTCTAGCCCAGTATGCATCAACAAAGCCATGAATATCCAACACTATGTCCAATCCTGGTCTTCCTTGGTAGCACAAACCATAATCACTAGTGCCACGCAAATACCTGAAAACCAACTTCACTGTTGTCCAGTGCTCCTTCCCTAGTTTTGACATAAACCTGCTCAATACTCCCACTGCATGTGCAATGTCTGGTCTAGTATAGACCATTGCATACATCAGGCTACCGACTGCACTTGCATATGGAACACGGGACATGTCCTCTTCCTCTTCTTGTGTCTTGGGACACTGTTTAGTAGATAACCTCACACCTACAAGAATAGGAACCTTCATTGGTTTACTATCCTGCATATTAAACCTCTGTAGTATTGTCTCGACATACTTCCTCTGGTTTAACCAGAGCTTCCTCTTTGTACGATCTCTTTTAATTTCCATGCCCAAAATATAGTTTGCAGCACCAAGATATTTCATGTCGAATTTGGAGGACAATTGGGTCTTCAAATCTTGGATAATTTCTTTGTCATTTCCAACCAGCAACATATCATCCACATACAAGACCAAATAAATAACATGGTCACCAATTAATTTAAAAGACACATAGTGATCTGCTTTTCTTTTGGTGAAGCCAAGTCCCCATATAAATGTATCAAATTTATGATACCACATCCTTGGTGACTGTTTTAACCCATACAGAGACTTCTTTAACTTGCATACTAGTTCTTTCTTACCCTTCACTGCAAAGCCTTCAGGTTGCTTCATGTAGATCTCCTCTTCAAGATCCTCGTGAAGAAATTTTGTCTTCACATCCATCTATTCTACCTCAAAATCAAAAGCAGCAGCAACAGATAAAAGTAATCTAACAGAAGTTACCTTGGCAACAGGAGAAAAAATATCACCAAAATCAATTCCTGGCACTTGGGAATAACCTTTTGCTACCAACCGAGCTTTGTATTTCTCCACTTTTCCTTCTGCATTTGTCTTCTTTTTGAACACCCATTTTCTGCCAATGGGTTTCCTTCCAGCCGGTAACTCCACCAGATCCCAACCTTCATTTTTGTGCAAAGATGCCATTTCATCAACCATGGCCTCTTTCCAGAGTTTTCCATCCTCTGAATCCACTGCTTCCTTCATAGTTCTGAGATCATCATTAGTAACAGACAAAGCAAAATTTGAACAGAAATCATATGGACTATATGTTTTTGGCTGCCTTCTTTCTCGAACTAATCTTCTCACAGCCAGAGTTTGTGGCTCTTCAACTTCTGATTCCTCCTCTGCTGTAGAGTCTGATTCTTCCTCCTTTAGCTCAAACTCTATCTTCTCAAGTTAGTTTGTTTGGACTTCATGTTTAATAATATCTTTCACCTCTCTGAACACCACATCTCAGCTGTACACAACCTTCCTTGTTATTGGGTTCCAAAGCTTATAACCCTTTAAACCATCCTTATACCAAATAAAGATGCACTTTTTAGATTTACTATCAAACTTGGTTCTTTTCTCCTTTGGAACATGTACATATGCATCACATCCAAATACCTTTAGATGTGAAAGAGAGGGTTTCTTACCAGTCCATACCTCTTATGGAGTATTATCCTCCAATGCTGATGAAGGTGACCTGTTGACCAGGTAACACGCAGTATCCATTGCCTCTGCCCAGAATTCCTATCCTAACCTAGCACCATTGTGCATGCTTCTTGCCCTTTCCATCAACATCTTGTTCATTATTTCTGCAACTCCATTTTGCTGAGGTGTATATGGAGTAGTCTTTTGCTGTGATATACCATACTTCTTACAAAATTTTTCAAATTCCTTGTTGCAAAATTCTCCACCATTATCTGTCCTCAGCACCTTTATCTTCTTCTCTGTCTGGTTTTCCACCAGAGCCTTAATTTCTTTAAACCTGTCAAAGACTTTAGATTTCTTCTTAAGGAAATATATCCATGTATTCCTGGAGAAGTCATCTATAAATGATACATAGTACATAGACTTACCCAGTGATGGAACCTTCACAGGTCGAAACACATCACTGTGCACAAGCTCTAATATTTGTTTCGCCCTCTTACCGCCAGAGGAGAAACTCACCCGATTCTGCTTCCCATATACACAATTTTCACAGAAATCAAAATCCAGAGATCTATTACTCATACCTTCTACTATACCTTTACCATGAAGTATTCGAAGGCCCTTCTCTCCAATATGTCCAAGCTTTTGATGCCAAAGCATGGTCTTCTCTCCAGAGACCACTAGCTTTTCTGCTCCACTTTCGAGAATCATAGAACTATTGCATCCATCAATAACAGTGCTACCTTGCAGCTTGTACAGAGTTCCAATCCGAACTCCCTACATCAATACCAATGCTCCCCGAACCATCTTGCAGGCATCCTTCTCGAACACTGTTTTTACACTTGCATCATCCAGCTTACTAACAAAAATCAGATTTCTGGCTAATGCAGGAATATGCAGAACACCCGGAAGTGATCTAACCCTTCCACCTTGCAACTTCAACTTTACTTTTCTACGACCAATGATTCTAGCCTTCTTGTCATCCCCCAAGAAGACATCACCACCATCATATTTCTCATACTCACAGAACCACTCTCTGTGGGGAGTGAAGTGAAAGGATGCACCTGAGTCAATCAACCATGCCTCATGATCTACATGTGTACTTGAAGAAGCCAAGTACATATCCCCAGCTTCATCTGAGGTGGTTTTCACCTCTGCAGAAGGAGCCTCATCAAATCCCTTTCCTTTGTCAGGAGCTTTAGATTTACAGTCCCTTTTGAAGTGGCCTTCCTTTCCGCATTTCTAGCACACCACCTTTACAGGTTTTCCTGGAGATTTAGATCTCCCTCTAGATTTAGATCTCCCACTCGATGACTTATTTTTGTTTCTGTTCTGGGTCCATCCTCGTACAGACAAGGCATCCCCATTTTGACTCTCCATATTTTTCCATCTAATGTCCTTCGTCAGCAAGGCTGAGACTATTTCATCAAACTGCAAGGCATTTGCATTGCTACCTATTGCAATAACCAGACTATCCCACGAATCTGGTAGAGAACACAACAAAATGGTGCACTTATGTTCATCTGAAATTTTAATATCAACAGATGCTAACTGACTTACCACAGTATTAAATGCGTTCAGATGCTTTTTCACCGAGTGTCCATCTTTCATCCTCAGGTTATACAACTTTTTCCACAAGAACAATTTATTCACCAGAGACTTAGATTGGTACAAAGTCCCTAACTTGTCCCACAAGCCCTTTGCTGTAGCTTCCCCTGATACATTCAGCAATACTGAATCTGAGACACACAATCATATTGTGCTCTTTGCCTTTCGATCCAACTTCTTCCATTCTTCATCGAACACTCCCGTTGGTTTAGTACCCAGATATACTAATCTTTATCCACCAACAAATCCTCCATCTTGAGTTTCCACAACTCAAAACTCTGACCATTAAATTTCTCGATCTCTATCTTTCCACTGCTCGCCATCTTCTTTCACCACCAGAATCGATCTCGTAGATCTCCCATTGAACAGGGTCTACCACAGGCCTGAGCGAAACCCCTCAGCAACAAAGGCGTCCCCTTGAAGCCAAATATGCTCTGATACCAAATGTAGGTTTTAACCCCGTACAAAAATTACCTGCATACGAATTCTAAAACACAGAAAATAAATAATGCGAGAGCAGAACACATAAAACACATATATACAGAGATTTTCCCATGGATCCCAAAACCGGGACTACTAGCTTGATTTTTCATTATGTTCCTTTCAATGTTATAATACATATTTATACATGCCGAAGCATCCAATACCATGGACCAAAAAACCATTGCGTCCAATACCATGGACCGAAAACCATTGCGTCCAATACCATGGACCGAAAAACCATCGTGTCCAAAAAAACATGTGCGAAAATCATGCACAAAACCATAGGTGGGTCCGCCCAACCTAACATAGGGTCCAAAACCAAAATTTTCCGGGGCACTGCCCCGGACCCCTTAAAGCGGGGTTATGGGTGCCCCTCAAATCCCTTGTTAACTACGTGGAAAGAATATAACACAACCCAACATTGAGTATGTTTTTACTTCAATAGGGTTTGGATATGCCTGAACTGCGAGATTAGTGGACTTGATCTTTGTTTCTTCAATATGGATTGCTACATCTGGAAATTTTGATGCTTCCTTTGCGACAAGTTTTTTGAACCTATTCGTCAATGACTTCTTCTCATCCTTAAGTTTTATAATCTGTTTGAGCAGATTTTGATTATGATTTTTGAGACGTAAGCATTCCTCATTCTCTGAGTCAACTTTATTTTGGCCTTCACACTTCTCGTCTTTTAAACACTTGATTTGTTCTACTAATGTTTGGTTAAGGCTCTTTAAATGTAAATTTTCTTCTTCTTGTTTTAATAAATGCTTCTTGAGTTCCTTCTTTGATGCTTTAGCTTTCTTAACTTGTTCGAGTAGATTTTCTTGGTGATCTCTGAGGCGCAAAATTTATTTGTCTTTGCTGCAGATGACTTCGAGCTCTTTTTGCTTCTTTGATATAATTTTTCCGTTATCTTGAAACATTAAATATGAGATATCTTTAAGTTCTTCTAATGAAGATTTTATTGATTTTAATTTATTTGTTATGTCTCGAAACATGACCATCTTCCCTTTATAAGGAAACATCAAAACTTTTTTCTTTATGTTTAACATGAATGTACCCAAATCTTTAAACCATGGTTGACCGAGTATGATGTCAGTGTTTTTATCCATCCTTACAACATGAAAGTGAGATATGTAGTCATAGTGACCTATTTTCACTTGTAGATCACTAATTTTATACTCGTTTTGGCAAAAAACATTTTTCTTTACACCAATGCTTAGCTTTGAAATTAATAATTGTTTTGCAAAATTGATATTATATAATTTTTATCATTACTTGGATTGATGGCAAGAACCTTACTCATGGATAAGCCTTTCCATTTCTTATATCATTCAATTAAATTTTTCGAAACGGAATAACCTAGATAATCATGCATTAGTCCTATCTGTCGGATCTATGCCTATAAGGCATATGTACCGTAACTTAGCGTTTTGTTTGATTCGTATGCACTATTGTTAAACTGAAACGACTCTAGACACACCATGTTTTCATGATATTGCAATTTCTGATTGAGTTTCCGCATAGATGAAAATTAAAAATTATTATTAAAAAAAATCATTACCAAAATAATTTAAAAAAATTCGAGATACAATTTAATGATCCATTTAAGGTATATAACCACGCTAGTAATATATAGTAATATATTAAATATAAGCTTTCAACTTGGGTATAACTTATATCATGTCAATCTAATCTATATCATATCCATCATAGATTGGAAGTGAAATTATAACGACCCTCATTATAATATCTACAATATATAAATTTTACATCCACCCTTAATAATGATGTGTATGTTTGCTGTTAAGACATCACATTGGTTTGTTACTCATGATTTGGAATATATATTACGCAATAAACTATCATTTCGACAATATGTTTAGTGTTATTTTTTCTTTTTTGATAATACAACTATTAATTAAGTTTGAAATAAATATTGATATGATTGTGAAAACATAGAAAACATTAAGAAAATTAATTTTTTCCTAAGTAATGCTAACTACAGGCTAGCGTTAAATTGGCATTCGAGTGAAATTTAAAAGGACTATCCTAAGTTTTAATAAAATCATACTCTTTGCCTGCAATGCAATAAGAGGCGTAAATAAAAACTTTTCATACAAATTTGTTTGATGAAATATTTTGTCTGAAACATGGGTTAAATGGTGAATATAATGATTAGTTAAAGAAATTTATTGTTAGATAAACGACCATCGATTTTGTTAGATTCACGGTTATATTGATTAAGAAGCATAATTGATGATGGGAGTAAAATTTACTCAAAACTTAATATTCGCTTTTACATCATATTAACTTATACCTTAAATTCATTTTGGTGAGAAAGAATTAATAACTGTGAATTGTTTATCCTCATTCAATATTAATAAAAAGGCAAATTTAGTATGTCTTGGGTTTGAAATATAAATCTAGTTTTTAATCAAATTCATTATGTCATGTGCTCTCATTTTGTTTGAACTATGAATAATAACAACGATATGGTCTACTCTCTCTTTTATGATTTATATTATATTGCAATTAAATCTTAAAGAAATTTTTCCTTCCTCAATCAGTAGATCGAATGTAAAGTTGAAATTTTCTTAAATTGAAATAAGGTTTAAAGAAATTTTCCTTTCCTCAATCAGTAGATCGAATGTAAAGTTGAAATTTTCTTAAATTGAAATAAGGTTTAGGTTTATAGCATTTATGAGATGTTTCAGATTTTTATTTTAAGGATTTGTTAAATTTTAAATTAAAATTAAGAATGGAAACTACTATATTATCAATTTTAAGGAAATGAGATATCTAAGAAATATTTTTGTTACATCTTTCTACAATAGTTTACAATAGACAATAGTTTGCAATAGAGGATGACATAATTATAGAAGAGTATAAAATAGAAAGACATATATCAATAAAATGAGAAAGACAAACTACGGATTTAAAAAAAAAAAAAAACAAGTTAATAAATATTTAATAAGAAAACTTAATAGAGAACAAGACAATACTAAGGGAATTCTACAATAGATAAGGAAAATAGATAAGGAAACTACAGTAAGAAAACAATAGAGAACTAAAACAATAAATAAAATAGAGAAAATAAGAGAAACTTCAAGTTAAATTACTAAGAATAGAGAGCAACAAAGAGTAAAACAATATTTTAGATAAAGAGCAATACTTTAGAAAACAATAGTTGTTAGAACTAGAAAGCCAATTATTATATAACAATAGTTTATATAATGAGAACAATTAATAACAATAAAAATGGAACAATGATTTACAATCGAGAATGAGAAAATTATATAATAAAGAAAAATGAGATAAAATGATAGACAATAGTAAAAAAAATATATATAAATAGAGAAAATAATACAAAATAAGAAAAATAGAGAAAGTTTACAACAGAGAGTGAAGAAATATGCAATAGTTTGCAATAGAGAATGAGAGAAAACAAAGAAGAACAAGAATAATAGATAAAAGTAGCAATAAAGAATGAGAAAAAAAAAGAAACAAACTAGCTATTACTAAGAAAACAATATACTAACTAGCATTTGCACTAGAGGGTGTAAAGGGCATCTCGGTAGTGATTCGGGGATTTTTTTTACCCCTCATAGAAAAATTTATACCGAACGGCTCTGCTAATAGATATTAATTTGAAAATCATTGTTGATTTTCTAGATGTAGTAACTTCCCAGAGCCACTTCACAAGATTTGTTGAGGTCATTAAAGAGGCCATCAACACTGACATTGTTTTTAACATCCATGTGAGCTAGTTTTTCACTCTACAAAAAGATTTTAACAATTCATAATGAGTGCTCATATGACTAAGAATTTTGAAAAGAAAAATATTTGTCTATCAACACTACTTCGGAATTCAGAGAATGCTTAAATGTAGATAGTGGACATCAGTTTGAAGAATAAAAATATCTTATACTTCTACCTTCCTTTTTGCCCTACTTTCTAGCAATGAACACCAAGTTTCTCTGACAATCTTGTGTTTCTTGCAGAATCAAGTAAAGTAACCTAATCTCAAAATTTTAATGTTCTTAAAATCATTTTGTGTCAACTCATTCAAACCATCCAATAGATGAATTGATATTTAAAGATCACTAAATAGTTGACACTTTTGCATTAACTCATCAACACTAATAGTGCACTTGTCATCAAGGAGGGAATAAAATTTCTTCGAAATAGGTGCAAATATTCCCATTTATGCACACACAGGAGCAAAACCTTTTCAACCTAAGAATTTGACAGCCATAGAGTTACTCCTAAATAATACATGATTAGCACAAGAACCCTCAACAATGTAAACTTTGAAACAAGAACTATGTCGATTACCCCTTTTTTTTGAGGTAGCAAAAAACTCAACCGATTTTGAAAAGTGTTGATTATATATATCTATATATATATATATATATATGAACATATTTTTGACACTTTCAATTTTCTTATGTATCAAGTATGAACCTTTGTTTTTAATGTCAGCGATTTTCATGCTAATTTTGAAAAGTAACATATTTTTGACACTTTCAATTTTCTTATGTATCAAGTATGAACCTTTGTTTTAATGTCAGTGATTTTCATGCTATTGATGCAGCGTCAATCCCTTTTTTAGAGGACTTGTTTTTGAAACTTTAAATTTTCTAATGTATTAAGTGTGGTTAAATTTTTTTGAATGTTGGTGATTTTAATTCAGATTTAGAAAAACATCAATAATTTTTTTAAGGCATATTTTTGACACTTTAAATTTTCCTATATCCTAAGTATACATAAAAAAATTTAATTGTTGATTATTGATGAGCCTCATCATTAGGTAATTATATGGGCCTTAATTCACCTCCTAGCTTAGTCAAACCAACTATTCTCACAACTCATTGCATAATTTTGATTATATTATGTTTATGAGATGAGTTAGAGTTGGTTATTTCACTTTGTGGTCTAATGTACATTTAATGCAGGATTAAAGGATAAAAGCAAGGAATTTTGGCAAAGACCTTGGTAAAAACACGCATGGGACAAGGGAGAGGAATTATAGGAGGTAAATCATCCTAATATACTACCCCTCCATTCGAATATTCCTCCATCAACTCAGAGTGCAAACAACCAAATCATGAGGACTAGAAGGCAGCTGAGCAAGTGAAAGACAAAGCACCATTTTATCTCGAGTTTGGGAGCCAAGCCTACCTAATTTTAAGGAAGTCGTTGGAGAATTCAGATGTATAAGTAGAGAGGCCTAGGACCTCAGTAGGATTCGAATTTTTGATTATAAAACTTTACTCTATTTTTGCGCTGCAAGACTTGTGATAGTTTTTTATGTAATCCATGGTTTTGATAACAAAAATGAGTTTTGTTTTGAGCCAGCACTGAACTAACTTAGAGGGCTGAAGCTCTTGGGTTAGGGTCCAACCCTAGCAGCCAAGGCTCCTCTTTATTGTACATGTATGCTAGCATAGATTCATAGTTTAATTGTTCATTTGCTTAAGTAGCTGCATTTCCATTACAACAGTGTAGAGTAGATTAGTTGTATTTTAGTTTGCCTCCGTTTGTGCCTTGTTTCAATTAGAAGGTTAGCAAGGAGAAAAAGATCACCGTAAGGTTTTCAGCAAGTGTCTCGGCCTCACCTCCTCCCTTTGGGACCATGACTTGAGGAAGAGACCCTTCAACAACCCCAAAAACACAGATTTCTAGTTCTTGCATGAGCTTTGGAGTTTGTTATCTTGATTCAGTACTTGGTTCATTTCATTGTCATATTTTTCCATTACTCTATTTCTGCAATAAGATATTAATCATTTTCTCATTTCCTTCAGCACTTTCTTCATGTATCATGTGGGTAATTAATTCATGCTTTTATAGTTTATGAAAATGTATCTTGTTGTATAGTTCTTGGAAGACACATGTGTTTTAAGCACTGCAGGTACTTCAGGAGGAGGTCTAGACTTCATCACCAACATCCATCTTCCACCTCATCCACCTCAACCATCTCTTGTTCCACCATCACCCTCACTAGTTTTTTTGTCCTTTTTTATTGAAATTACCCAAGACACATTGAGTGAATCTAGCCATCTCTTCTCTTGGATATTGACTCATGAGTGTTCCTAGACCTTCTAACAACCTATCCCGCTCATCACACACCCTTTCAAAGTTTACCAACACCTCCAACACCTCACAATTAGCTCTCGGCTATATCCTTTAGGTTTCCTGTAATTCCTACACGATCATACTGTAGGTTTCTAGTACATCTTATAGGTTTTCCTGAAACGGCCTATTTTGAGGTTGAATTGATGGGGAACCTCTAGGAAGTCACAAAAAGCCTCCTAGGACCCTTCCACACCATCCAAACACTCCCTAAACCTTCTAGCCATCCTCAACCACCTCCCATACACCTGTCACATCCACAAGAATGATTAAATTGCATGCTTGATTTTACCAAAGAAAACCAAAAAAAGTGAAAACACATTTAGTTTAGTTTTCTTACTTACAAGATAGTATGGTTTGATGCTCTTTACTTTTGTAACTTAGATAGCAGCTTTAGGTTAGTTTTGATTTAGCAATTCTTCTTAGCATAGCTGTTTAAATGGTTAATTAGGATATGGTGTGATTTAGCATTACATGTTGTTTGCCTCATTACTACAGTAGAGTAGTTCTCTTAGAATAATTTTTCTCTTCTTCCATCAAAGAATCAAGCTTCTTATGACTCTATAGAAGTCTGGCTTGGAACCCCTGGGGTCTCTCGTCGGATGAAAAGTGACAATAGGCAGGACCTTCAATTTTAATTATGCATATAACATTGTCACTTCCAAGTTTGTATGAACCCGGATTGATAAGTAAAGATGATAGCCTAGGAGTTGCAGCATCCTTGCTGCAATATTGGCACTCATCACTTTTTGGTGCCATTGCCGGGGAGGTGTCTGAGTAGAATGTGATTACTTCTTTCTTTTCTTCTATTTCTAGTCTCCAATTTTCTACCATTAGTTTATTTCTGCAAAAGTAATCTAGTAGCTTCCTTTCTTTTAGTTGTCATTATCTGCTTTCCTTTCCATTATGTAAGTAGAATGTTAATTCAGCAAGTAACTTTACTTTCTGTCAGTAGTTTTCATTCAATCAACAATTTTATTTCTGCAAAGTACTTTCCAGTAAAAAAAAAATCTTACAAAAACCAACCTACAAAAATTTCCTTTGATGCCTCGTAGGAATAGGGACAATTTAGGGAAATTCTTGCCAAATACCCCCACTACATCCAACAACCAACCTTCTCTCTTCTTCGGTGGCTGTGAACTGGAGGAAACTTTAGGTGAGCAACCTGACATATTTGAAGAATCTACAGGGGAAGAAGAAGAAGAGGAACCCATTCCTACTGAACCAATGGCTGAAAACCAGAATGACAGAGGGAATAGAGAGAGAGAGTTGAGGGTGCCTTCCCCATCAGGGAAACCAACGGGGACACTAAGATGAAGAATATAAGCCCCTCCACCCTACCTCATTTCCATGGCCTAACCACAAAGGACCCTAACACTTTCATATTTGATTTTTCTGTTATATGTCGAACCTATGACTATACAGATGATGAGAAAAAGTTAAAACTATTTCCATCTACCCTCAAGGATGCAACATTGCACTAGTTCATGGGTTTACTTGGAGATAGCATCACAACTTGGGTTAGATGTAGTAGGATTTTAACAACAAATATCATCACTATTGTAGGTCAAAGGATACTGAAGAAGAAATTTTTAGGATGACCATGGACTAGAATGAATCATTAGAAGACTACGAAGAAATATTCTAGCTCAGTTACAAAAGGGCTAGGTGCACACTTGACCTTAAGTCACTAAAGATGGTCTTGCTTAGAGGAGTAAGGGAAGATCTTCTAGAGACCTTACATTTTCTAGTAGGAGGATATATCTACCAATTACCCTATGAGGATATCAAGACTGTCTTTAGAAACCATTCTAGGGCAGCCAGGAAAAAGCGTAGGGGTAGTCAACCTATGGCCAGTACATCATCTTCCAACTCATCCATTAAGGGTGAAATTGGAAATATGCTGGGAGATTTCAAAAGTGAGATGCTGCAAACCCTTGCCTTGCAATTGGACACCATGAACATCAAAAGGAAGCAATATGAAGTAGAGAGAGCCTTGGCCATCTTTTATCTTAGATGCACTAGGAGGCATCCTAGGAACGAATGTCCATTGAACTGTATTAAAATTTGCTCGGTCTGTGAAGAAAGCCACTCCACAGAGAAGTGCCCTTCTTTACCCGGACTCAAAGTTGTATATCAAGGAGCTGAAGTGGTCACTGAATAGCTTTGCTACATCAACCAAAGGAGACCTCTTGGGCCTAGACCATACCAGTAGGGTATGCAAGGGTCATCCCCATGCATATTACAACCCCAACCAAACCACAACTATACCTTCATGGGGACCCCCTACTCATCTCTCATGGTCTACACCCCCTCCTTGGTCCTATGGATCTCAGTATCATTCTCAGCGAGCTAACCAGTCATTTCAACCTTACGCTCTACCGCAACCTCGGTGGAATACACCACTCCAGGGGTGGAGGCCCCAACACAACAATGCTCCAGCTCTATTTCCTCCACAACCTACCCAACCAAAACTCCTACACTCTCCTCTACCCAAGCAACCCTAGATGCCTACCCAGCCAAATCCGAATCCGAACAATAGGCAGGCTCAATAAGTATAAAGTGGAGAGACATCATACCTAGCTTATGCTGTAGAAATGCAGGAGGTCAACCTAAGATCTGGGAGAGTCCTCCCGGATAACCAACCTCCCCCTCCACATAGGGAGGTAGAAGAAGAAATAGAGGAAAGAAACCTTAAAGTAAATCCACCCTTTCCTGAAGGATTAGCCCAACCACTCCAGCCTACCCAAGAAGAAACTGAACTTCTAGGAGAATTGAAAAATCTATGTGTAAAGATCCCCCTTCTCCAGGCAATAAAAGATGTTCCCATTTACAATAAGTTGATTAAGGAGAAATGCTTCAAGAATCCAGGAAGAATAAAAAGGGATGACCCTACCATTAATGTCATTGGGCAGTTGTCCAACTTAATTCTGGGGTAGGTAATATGTCCGAAATATTTGGACCCTGAAAGCCCTGTAGTAGATGTGCACATCAATGGCATCAACGTCCCACACACTCTGATCGATCATGGGGCCGCCATTAATGTGATGACCAAGGATACCATGCTTAAGCTCAACCTCCAAGGATCATTGAGGAAGACCACAACTGTTCTGCAACTTGCAGACCATTCCACAGTCACCCCTGAGGGAATTGTGGAGGATGTGATGGTCTCTATTGACTCCTAGGAGTGGCCTGCAGATTTTCTAGTTCTCCAGCCTAAGGCTAAACTTACTGGTTATCCTCTCATCCTTGGGAGGCCATGGTTGGCCACAGTCGATGCTTACATTAGCTGTAGAGCTGGGAATATGACCATAAAAAACGAGCATATGTCCAAACAGTTAGTCATATACCCTCCTTCTCAACCTTTTCTAGAGAATGATTTACCTTTATGGTTGGAGGAAGAGGAAGAAGATGAGGTTTATTCCACCCAACTTTATACGTTGTAAGCAAACATAGGAGGGGAAAAATAAGATGAGGATGACTTAATTGAACACTTGCTCCAAATTCCAACTCCTGGATCGTTACCATTAGAAGAAGAAGTAAGGGAAACCTAGAACAATCATCCAATTGACTTATGCTTGGTCAATCCCAACCCACTTCATGTCAAAACCATAGAATTTGGTCCAGAGAAAACCTTGAAAATTAATCCATCTCTTTCTGCTCTCGAAGAGGAAAAGCTATGAAACATGCTAAGAGAAAACCTAGAAGCCTTTGCTTGGAGCTACAAGGAAATGAAAGGAGTACACCCCTCAGTGTGTACTCACCACATATACATCAAAGAAGGTTGCAAGCTATTGGGAATGGAATCCCCCCAAGGCATGTTTTGGGGCTTGAAGCCCAAGTTTTGACTTAGTCCATTGTAAAGACTCCGCAATTTGTGGGCGCGGAGCGCGAAGTCATAATAGAGTCACAGGGTTGTCCACCCTTGTTTTTCTAATGTAATTTCTATTTGAAAGATCTATATAAATAGAGCGAGGCTCTAAGTGTAGAAAATAACTAGCTAGAGAAAAAAGGAAGCATGATAAATAGAAGGAATTGATTGAGTTGAAGTGTAAGTCATGTCCTTGGGTCGTAGAGTAGGAGAAGGCTCTACAGCTGAGTGCGTAGAGGCCTAGTAGTCCGTAGCTGAGTGCGCAAGGTGGGCTGATTCTATAACCGTTGGAAGGATTAATAAAGAGAAGTTTTACCATATTTCTGTGTATATTTTCCTGTTTATGCATTATTGGGTATGAATAGCAAGTTTACTATTTATTTATTGCATGAACTCATATGAATGAACTAAATGAATAAATATAATATAATACATCTGTTTATGTGAAGATAACTAACTGTTATAAGAAGATAAGTAAGATCACGGGCGTGACTTAGAGGAATAGTGCAAATCGCTGCTCCAACAGCGCGAAAGCCCCACAACCCCCGGTTAGGGCTATGCGAAGACGAATATATCAGGGCGTGAAGGCCAGGGAAGTGCGCTAAGTAACATGCATGAAGAGACTCACAGTTGGACCAAATCAACCCCTCAGACATCTCAAGGGTGCGAAAACCTGGTTCCAGCACCCCCCCATACTACTTCGGGTGAGACCTCAGTCCGCGCTCCGCAAACTGTTGCCGAAAGGGCCAATAGTATAGGGATTTGTTTGGCTAATTAACTTCGAACTTGGGTTAGGCCCTAACAAGCCAACAAATGGTTTCGTTTCTAGGACAGGGATCTGGATAGTGAGGTTTGATGTCGTATCACTGGAATCCAACTAAGAAAGGAATTGAAGATTTGTTGGATAGGAAGATTCACGAGTTCATGGCGCAGGAGAACAGGAATCCGCGACTATCAAAAGAAGAGTGGTTAGACTGCTACCTGTACACAAAAATCCACGAAATTTTCTTCGCATCCTTCCCTACTAAGCTATACGAGTGGATCACAAAGCTAACAGATAGGCAAGGGAGGTGCAAACTTGACACTCCTATTGTGTGGACTCCAAAATTGGTGCACATATTGGAAGTATCAGAGGATAATATTACACACATTGTTGATCACTGGCTTAATTGAATTATGGGAGGATTCATCGCTGAGTTCGCGGTAGATACTTCAGTCAGGTATAGCGAGGCAGAACGACACTTCCTGAAAGGTCCACGAGGTAAGTACGTTAAGTATTTGAACACTTGGATTAAAATCCTACTGTTTGAAAAGAGGGTTATGTGAATACATTCATGTTTGGGGCTACAAGAAGTGGGAGAATTTACGTAAACGAAGGTAGTGCAGAACTAGAAACTAGCCCCTTGATTTCACCTCCGCGAGGAAACGAAGAAGATATCTCGAAGGTCTCACCAAGAAGTGCGATCAATATGATAAGAGAATTCTGTGCATACCACCCCTACCCACACCACCGCCAGTTTCACTATCTTCATCCCCATCTTCACCCATACCACCTTGGCCACCACTGCTAGTTAATATGGCAAGCGTGATAAAATTGTCGGTATTCAAGGGAGTAGGAAATGAAGATCCAGACCAGTTTTGGTGCATGTTAAAAGATGTGTGGGAAGCACAAGGAGTTATGGATGAAAATATAAAGAAAGAAACATTGGTCAGTGCTCTGCAGGATCGTGCACTGACCTCGTACGTTAAGCATTCCAATGACCATCCGAATGTAGGGATCGCAGATATCCAAACTATGTTGAATAAAGAATTTAGCAGGCTGAAGTCGGAGGCACAGTCGATCATTGGGTTTAAGGAAATCATGATGCTACCAGGTGAGACCCCTTGGGAGTTGGATCAAAGACTGAAGTGTACAATTCGCGAAGCTAATATGACTTTGACGGATGGACAACAACGCGAAAGGTTTGTAGCATCACTAACGTTGAATTTAAGGAACGGGTTGTCACAACAGAGGCTAATAACTCAGATCGAGGCCTTGGAGATCGCGATGAGGCTGGATGAGACCCCAATACAGGATCCTAACCTGGGAGTTCAACAGATCCATGTGTAATTGAAAAACTTGTGCCTTGAGATGCAGAGTTTGAAACAGGACATGACTGCTCGCCCAGAGGTGCACGACGAGGTATGGTGTGTTAAATGCAAGGGTCAGGGACACGACAAGGACCACTTCCCGGTGTTTGTAAATTACCTCACGGGAGGAGGACTAATGCCGTTGAGACCAGAGGCACAAGCAGGACCTAGCGTGGTGCCTGCGTTGTGGTGTGTGATTTGTCAAATAGGAGAAAAGCATGCTACAAACAAATACCATCTGTTGCAAAAGTACATGCAGAATTCACAATAGTTGTTAGTGGGACATGATGAGCACACCTGTAGAAGGTATGAGCTGATGATGGATAGGACTCCCACCTACAGAGTTCAGGCCGAAACACGGCCCCTTGACTAGAATGTAGGCATGGCGTGAACCAGATTTTAGGGGCGTGAACAAGGCCAAGGGGGAGGAGGACCTAAAAGAGGTCATAGACAGTTGATATGTTACAATTGCAGAGGGCTAGGACATTATGCCTGTGATTGTACAAATCCAACGCGTCCATCATATCTATATTGTACATTGTTTGATCACGAGACGGAGGACTGTCCCACACTAATAGCAAGGTTGCACGACAAGGGAGCGCTCCAACCTCCCCCAACTTAAAACCTGCAAATGATGAGGTCCGAGCCACGCGAGGAAGACCCTAATGTGAACATTGTGCTCCGAAGTGGAATTATAATAGGGGATGACAAAGGCAAACAACCTAAAGATAGTAGTTGGGTTCGTAAGGCTCCGATGAAAGAAACAGAGTTTGATTTTGAGTGCACTAAGGAAACCTTCATGGAAGCCAGGAAGAGCTTCACCGATGCCTCCACTTCAGGAAGAAAAGACAGACTGGAGTTGGAAATGGACCCCTCAATGCTCATGATGTTGCTGGAAACATGCATGAAGCTGCTGCACTACAACAAGGCTGTAAAGGGACTACAAGAACTCATAAATAGATGCGCTGGGACCATGCCAGGAGAACTGCGCGTAGTCAGGAAGGTTGGAAATCATGCGACGAGGACGGGAAGATAAATGAGATTGATCGCGCAGATTGGGGAATATGAGATGGACCAAGTAATTCTGGACCTAGGATCAGATGTGAACGTTTTGCCGAAGCAAACATGGGAGCACATGGGAAGGCCTACACTATAATGGTCTCCTATCCAACAGTGAATGGCGAACCAGCAAAAGATCCTACCTATGGGAAGATTGCAAGGAATCACCATAGGTATTGAAGGAGAAATCGCACTGGGAGATTTTGAAGTGATAGAGATTGTTGATGACAGCAATCCCTACCCTGTGCTATTAGGGATAGATTGGGCCACTGAAATGAATGGGGTGATAAACCTGAAAAAGTACAAGATGGTTTTTGAGAAAAAGTCTCTGCGAATAGTAATACCTTTGGACCCTGTAGAAGGATCGTGCTACATGGAGCCAGTGCACGACTATGAAAGTGACGATGACTTAGATTGCATCTACAAGATCATCGTGCGAGAGCAAGACTGGGTAAATCCCACCGTGGATGGACGAATCTCATGGGAGCGCGAAAGCTCCTGTACATTGGCATCTGATGAGGAGATAGAGCGATGGTAGACCTAGTTACATGAGGTAACCACGTTGAACTGTAACATGATGACGATATCATTGCACTACATATCAATAGAGCTAAGGGATATGCCTATGTATGATGGGTTAAGCGAGGTAGATGCCTTCCTGAAAAGATTCGAAAGGGAGGTGTCGGAACAACAACGCTTCGAGGATTTGAAATGGGTATTGTGTGCTACACCCGCGAGGTGGTGGGGCATGCACCAAGGAAGTTTTGAGGACTGGCGCGAATGTAGGAGAATGATGCACTTGCATTTTGGGAAGCCTCAGATGTGATTAACAATCGAGATTTTTAGATGGAACAATTTGCGTGTGCACCTGTCTAGATGGATACCGGCATGTGTTACAAGACCTGCGCGGATGCACACAGACTTCGCATTAGGAGACACGATCAGTAAATAGGTGCGGACGAGGCAATGGCGCGAATGACCCCTCTGGTTGGAACAACAAAGTATGGGAAGAACGAGTGTGCAAAAGGTTATCCACACAGAAGCCTTTAACGAAGTATGCGAAGTATTGAACAAGGTATATGATGCGTAATGGACGGATTGGGACTTGTGCATACCAGCGGTTTTATGGGCTTATAGGACAACGTGCAAGAAACTGATGGAGCAAATGCCTCCAAGACTGGAGTATGGTTGAAATGTTGTAATCCCCATAGAGTACAATATGCCTAGTCCGCGCGTATCAGCGCCGGTAGAGATGACGACTCGCAAAGCTTTGGAAGGAGGGATAGCACAGTGGAACAAAGAAGAACGCTTGGGAACCGAAGAAGAAATCCGACAAGATGATCTTAGGCTCCAAGAACTTATGAAAGAAAGGGTGCGATTAAGAGAGAAAAGTGCTCTGGTGGAAGCGCAAGTCAAGAAGCTTGAGGACGAAATAAAGAAATATTTTCTCGATAAGAAAACCAGGGTGATAAAACAAGGTGCGCATGATCACATTGACAAATTTGGGGATTGTTATCACTTAGAAGTTTTCCCTAGAAGTTATCAAAAGAAGGAATAATCCAAGGTAACCACAAACCAATCTTTTAGACTCAGTTTCTAGCCAACCTAAGTCCAGAGAAGGCTCTCTCTTTATGATTTAACTTTTTTTTTATTAGATTTCAGGGTAGTTCTTAGTGTTCGTGAGGATTTTGATTTTGGATTGAAAGTTGGGTGGTGGAATTCTTAGAACAGATGGATAGGGCTAGGTCTTCAAGCCATTGGGCTATGGAGTCAATCAAAGGATAGCTTAACTGGACCAGATCATTAAAGGGAATGTTCACAAGGTAGGCTAGCAAAGCAAAAGGAAAATCTTCAAGTTTAATGGATGAGATGGTTCTAACCAGGGTGAAAGGGCAACGAAGAATCCTTAGACCAGGATCAGAATGAAAGGAAATAGGTGTTATGATTAATGGAAAAAACCTGTGAGCAATTTATGAAACCGACGTTTCGGACTAGCTAGGTGAGTCCATCATCAGGGAAATGAGATCTGTATTTTGAGAAGAGAGAGTCAAGAGAATGTGAACCTATTAATAGAAGGATAGAGAGATAACTTAGGGTTGGAGAGGTCGGCTTGGTTTTCATATATTTATTAATAAATTGATTAAGTTAATTTTAATTTGTTTCTAATTTTTATTTTAATTAATAAATTTTAGTTAATAAATTTAAAACTTAATTAAAAATAAAATTAATTTAACCTAAATTAAAATAAAATTAATTTAAACTAAATTTAAAATAAATTTAATTTAATTAATTAATTAATTAAATTAACTTTAAATTTAGTTTAGATTTTATTTTAATTAATTAATTTAAACTACATTTAAAATAAAATTAATTTAATTAATTAATTAATTTAACCTAAATTAAAATAAAATTAATTTGAACTAGATTTAAAATAAAATTAATTTAATTAATTAAATTAACTTTAAATTTAGTTTAAATTTTATTTTAATTAATTAATTAATTAATTAAAACTAAATTTAAAATAAAATTAATTTAATTAATTAATTAATTAAATTAACTTTAAATTTAGTTGAAATTTTATTTTAATTAATTAATTAATTAATTAAATTATTTATTTATATAAAGGGCAATTAAGAATCCTTTGCTATAGACCAGGGGGAGAAACTACGGAAGTAAGGGAGCATTTAATAAATCCCTAACTAAGATAGTTTAGCAGAAAACATTAAGAATGTAAACAGTCAAGATAGAGTGCATTAAAGCAAGTTCTGAATTATCATTCCTTTTTACCATTCAGATTTCATAGAAACAAATATAATTATTAGAAACATAAGGAAAAACAATAATACACATGAAAGAATACTTATTCGATTTTCGCTTTACACAAGAATCCTGAAAAATATCTGAGCTTTCTTCCATGATCCAGCATAACTTAAAAAAAATCGAGATACAATTTAATGATCCATTTAAGGTATATAACCACACTAGTAAAATATAGTAATATATTAAATATAAGCTTTCAACTTGGGTATAACTTATATCATGTCAATCTAATCTATATCATATCCATCATAGATTGGAAGTGAAATTATAACGACCCTCATTATAATATCTACAATATATAAATTTTACATCCACCCTTAATAATGATGTGTATGTTTGCTGTTAAGACATCACATTGGTTTGTTACTCATGATTTGGAATATATATTACGCAATAAACTATCATTTCGACCATATGTTTAGTGTTATTTTTTCTTTTTTTGATAATACAACTATTAATTAACTTTGAAATAAATATTAATATGATTGTGAAAACATAGAAAACATTAAGAAAATTAATTTTTTCCTAAGTAATGCTAACTACAAGCTAGCGTTAAATTGGCATTCGAGTGAAATTTAAAAGGACTATCCTAAGTTTTAATAAAATCATACTCTTTGCCTGCAATGCAATAAGAGGCGTAAATAAAAACTTTTCATACAAATTTGTTTGATGAAATATTTTGGCTGAAACATGGGTTAAATGGTGAATATAATGATTAGTTAAAGAAATTTATTGTTAGATAAACGACCATCGATTAAGAGGCATAATTGATGATGGGAGTAAAATTTATTCAAAACTTATTATTCGCTTTTACATGATATTAACTTATACCTTAAATTCATTTTGGTGAGAAAGAATTAATAATTGTGAATTGTTTATCCTCATTCAATATTAATAAAAAGGCAAATTTAGTATGTCTTGGGTTTGAAGTACAAAATCTAGTTTTTAATCAAATTCATTATGTAATGTGCTCTCATTTTGTTTGGACTATGAATAATAACAGCGATATGGTCTACTCTCTCTTTTATGATTTATATTATATTGCAATTAAATCTTAGAGAAATTTTTTTAGATCGAATGCAAAGTTGAAATTTTCTTTACATTGAAATAAGGTTTAGGTTTATAGCATTTATGAGATGTTTCAGATTTTTATTTAAGGATTTGTTAAATTGTAAATTAAAAATAAAAATAAGATTGGAAACTATTATATTATCAATTTTAAGGAAATGAGATATCTAAGAAATATTTTTGTCACCTCTCTACAATAGTTTGCAATAGCATAATTGTAGAAGAGTATACAATAGAAAGACAGATAACAATAAAATGAGAAAGACAAACTACGGATTAAAAAAAAAACTAGTTAATAAGTATTTAATAAGAAAACTTAATAGAGAATAAGACAATACTAAGGGAATTCTACAATAAATAAGGAAACTACAACAAGACAATACTAAGGGAATTCTACAATAGATAAGGAAACTACAGTAGAAAAGAATAAAGAACTAAAACAATAAATAAAATAGAGAAAATAAGAAAAAGGTCAAGTTAAAATACTAAGAATAAAGAGCAACAAAGAATAGAACAATATTTTAGATAAAGAGCAATACTTTAGAAAACAATAGTTGTTAGAACTAGAAAACCATTTATTATAAAACAATAGTTTATATAATGAGAACAATTAGTAACAATAAAAATGGAACAATGATTTACAATCGAGAATGAGAAAATTATATAATAAAGAAAAATGAGATAAAACGATAGACAATAGTAAAACAAAAAAAATATAAATAGAGAAAATAATACAAAATAAGAAAAATAGAGAAAGTTTACAACAGAGAGCGAAAGAAATACGCAACAGTTTGCAATAGAGAATGAGAGAAAACAAAGAAGAACAATAATAATAGAGAAAAATAGCAATAAAGAATGAAAAAAAAAAAAAATAGAAACAAACTAGCTATTACTGAGAAAACAATATACTAACTAGCATTTGCACTAGAGGGTGTAAAGGGCATGCTGGCAGTGATTCGGGATTTTTTTTTACCCCTCATAGAAAAATTTATACCGAACGGCTCTGCTAACAGATATTAATTTGAAAATCATTGTTGATTTCTCTAGATGTAGTAACTTCCTAGAGCCACTTCACAAGATTTGTCGAGGTCATTAGAGAGGCCATCAACATTGACATTATTTTTAACATCCATGTGAGCTAGTTTTTCACTCTAAAAAAAGATTTTAGCAATTCATAATGAGTGCTCATATGACTTTAAGACTTTTGAAAAGAAAAATATTTATCTATCAACACTACTTCAGAATTTAGAGAACGCTTAAATGTAGATAGTGGACACCAGTTTGAAGAATAAAAATATCTTATACTTCTACCTTCCTTTTTGCCCTACTTTCTAGCAATGAAACACCAAGTTTCTCTGACAATCTTGTGTTTCTTGCAGAATTCCAACACAATTTAGATCAAGTGTTCCTATCAAGTAAAGTAACCTAATCTCAAAATTTTAATGTTCTTAAAATCATTTGTGTCAACTCATTCAAACCATCCAATAGATGAATTGATACTTAAAGATCACTAAATAGTTGACACTTTTGCATTAACTCAACAACACTAATAGTGCACTTGTCATCAAGGAGGAAATAAAATCTCTTCGAAATAGGTGCAAATATTCCCATTTATGCGCACACAGGAGCAAAACCTTTTCAACCTAAGAATTTGGCAGCCACAGAGTTACTCCTAAATAATACATGATTAGCACAAGAACCCTCAACAATGTAAACTTCGAAAGAAGAACTGTGTCAATTACCCCTTTTTTTGAGGTAGCAAAAAAATCAATCGATTTTGAAAAGTGTTGATTCTATATATATATATATATATATATATATATATATATATATATATATATATATATATATAATTGAACATATTTTTGACACTTTCAATTTTCTTATGTATCAAGTATGAACATTTGTTTTTAATGTCAGTGGTTTTCATGCTAATTTTGAAAAGTGTTGATGCAGCGTCAACCCCTTTTTTTAGAGGACTTATTTTTGAAACTTTAAATTTTCTAATGTATTAAGTGTGGTTAAATTTTTTGAATGTTGGTGATTTTCATTCAGATTTAGAAAAACATCAATAATTTTTTTAAGGCATATTTTTGACACTTTAAATTTTCCTATATCCTAAGTATACATAAAAAAATTTAATTGTTGATTATTGATGAGCCTCATCATTGGGTAATTATATGGGCCTTAATTCACCTCCTAGCTTAGTCAAACCAACTATTCTCACAACTTATTGCATACTTTTATTTATATTTTGTTTATGAGATGAATTAGAGTTTGATATTTTGCTTTGTGGTCTAATGTGCATTTAATGCAGGATTAAAGGATAAAAGCAAGGAATTTTGGCAAAGACCTTGGTCAAAAATCGAATGGGACAAGGGAGAGGAATTATAGGAGGTAAATCCTCCTCATCTACTACCCCTCCATTCGAATATTCCTCCATCAACTCGGAGTGCAAACAACCAAATCATGAGGACTAGAAGGCATCCGAGCAAGTGAAAGACAAAGCACCAGTTTATCTCGAGTTTGGGAGCCAAGCCTCCCTAATTTTAAGGAAGTCGTTGGAGAATTCAGATGTATAAGTAGAGAGGCCTAGGACCTCAGTAAGATTCAGATTTTTGATTATAAAACTCTACTCTATTTTCGAGCTGCAGGAATTGTGACAGTTTTTGATGTAATCCATGGTTTCGATAATAAAAATGAGTTTTGTTTTGAGCCAGCATTGAGCTAACTCAGAGGGCTAAAGCTCTTGGGCTAGGGCCCAACCCTAGTAGCCAAGGCTCCTCTTTATTGTACATGTATGCTAGCATAGATTCACGGTTTAATTGTTCATTTGCTTAAGTAGCTGCATTTCCATTACAACAGTGTAGAGTAGATTGGTTGTATTTTAGTTTGCCTCCATTTGTGCCTTGTTTCAATTAGAAGGTTAGCAAGGATAAAAGATCACTGTAAGGTTGTCAAAAAGTGTCTCGGCCTCACCTCCTCCCTCTTGGACCATGACTTGAGGAAGAGACCCTTCAACAACCCTAAAAACACAGATTTCTAGTTCTTGCATGAGCTTTGGAGTTTGTTATCTTGATTCAGTACTTGGTTCATTTCATTGTCATCTTTGTCCATTACTCTATTTCTGCAATAATATCTTACTCATTTTCTCATTTCCTTCAGCACTTTCTTCATGCATCATGTGGGTAATTGATTCATGCTTTTCTAGTTTATGAAAATGCACCTTGTTGTATAGTTCTTGGAAGACATATGTGTTTTAAGCACTGCAGGTACTTCAGGAGGAGGTCTAGACTTCATCACCAACATCCATCTTCCACCTCATCCACCTCAACCATCTCTTGTTCCACCATCACACTCACTAGTTTTTTTGTCCTTATCTATGTTGGGTGTGGAGCTTGATTATCTTCTATATTCAAAGGTATCGCCACATAGGACCCCAGTTCGAAATGGGGGCGGCAACGCCGCCCGTAAAATATTCGCTGCAGGGGGGGTCCAGGGGGGGGGCGGCTGCGACCTTTGGGAGCCCCCCCCTGGCGGGGGGTTTTGGGGGCAGCGCCCCCGAAGCTAAAAATAACTGTAAAATTGCCTTGTAAAAGTATAGTAATTTCTAGTCAATCTGGGCCGTTCATTAGGCGGATGATCTGACGGTAGAACTTATGTTTAGTTTAGGGTTTTTTGCCCTAGAAGGCAACCCCTCTCTTTGTATGAGGGTATTGTATTTGAGGCTGTGTGATAGATGTGTATTCTGTGAGCGAGAAACAGAGAGGTGAGACTGTGAGAGAAAACAGAGGATATTACAGCGGATTTGCTGTAGGTTGTGTCTCTTCATTTTGCTGGATAATAAAAAGGAAGGACTGGCTGTTCGGGGTGGACGTAGCCCAAACTGGGTGAACCACGTATATCTGTGTCTCTCTTGTTTTGTGTGTTTTCTGTGTTTATATTTCTGCAATATTTTATGTGTTCCATTGCTCCGTAATATATAATTTTCTAACAATCTAGCCATCTCTTCTCCTGGATATTGACTCATGAGTGTTCCTAGACCTTCTAACACCCTATCCTGCTCATCACACACCCTTTCCAAGCTTTCCAACACCTCCAACACCTCACAATTAGCTCTCGGTTGTATCTTGTAGGTTTCTTGTAATTCCTACACGATCATCCTGTAGGTTTCTAATACATCTTATAGGTTTTCCTGAAACGGCTTGTTTTGAGGCTAAATTGATGGGGAACCTCTATGAAGTCACAAAAAGCCTCCTAAGACCCTTCCACGCCATCCAACCACTCCCTAAACCTTCTAGCCATCCTCAACCACTTCCCATCCACCTGTCACATCCACAAGAATGCTTAAATTGCATGCTTGATTTTACCAAAGAAAACCAAAAAAAGTGAAAACAGATTTAGTTTAGTTTTCTTACTTACAAGTTAGTATGGTTTGATGCTCTTTACTTTTATAACTTAGATAGCAACATTAGGTTAGTGTTGATTTAGCAATTCTTCTTAGCATAGATGTTTAAATGGTTAATTAGGATATGGTGTGATTTAGCATTACATTTTGTTTTCCTCATTACTGCAATAGAGTAGCTCTCTTAGAATAAATTTGCTCTTCTTCCATCAAAGAATCAAGCTTCTTATGACTCTATAAAAGTCTGGCTTGGAACCCTTGGGGTCTCTCGTCAGATGAAAAGTGACAATAGGTAGGACCTTCACTTTTAATTGTGCATATAGCACTATCACCTCCAAGTTTGTACGAACCCAGGTTGGTAAGTAAATCTGGTAGCCCAGGAGTTGTAGCATCCTTGTTGCAATACTGGCGCTCATTACTTTTTGGTGCCATTTCCGGGGAGGTGTCTAAGTAGAATGTGATTACTTCTTTCTTTTCTTCTATTTCTAGTCTTCAATTCTCAGCCATTAGTTTATTTTTGGAAAATTAATCTAGTAGCTTCCTTTCTTTCAGTTGTCATTATCTGCTTTCCTTTCCATTACGTAAGTAAAATTTCAATTCAGCAAGTAACTTTTCTTTCTGTCAGTAGTTTTCATTCAATCAACAACTTTATTTCTGCAAAGTACTTTCCAATTAAAAAAAAAATCTTACAAAAACCAACCCACAAAAATTTCCTTTCATGCCTCATATGAAAAGGGACAATTTAAGGAAATTCTTGCCAAATAACCCCACTACATCCAACAACCAACCTTCTCTCTTCTTTGGTGGCTGCGAACTAGAGGAACCTTTAGGTGGGAAACCTGACATATTTGAAGAATCTACATGGGAAGAAGAAGAGGAACCCATTCCTACTGAACCAATGGTTGAAAACCAAAATGATAGAGGGAATAGAGAGAGAGTTGAGGGTGCCTTCCCCATCAAGGAAACCAACGGTGACACTAAGATGAAGAATATAAGCCCCTCTACCCTACTTCATTTCCATGGCCTAACCACAGAGGACCCTAACACTTTCCTATTTGAGTTTGTTGTTATATGCCGAACCTATGACTATACAGATGATAAGAAAAAGTTAAAACTGTTTCCATCTACCCTCAAGGATGCAACATTACGCTGGTTCATGGGTTTACCTGGAGATAGCATCACAACTTGGGCTCAGATGTAGCAGGCTTTTAACAACAAATATAAGGACTACTGTAGGTCAAAGTATACTAAAGAAGAAATTTTCAGGATGACCATGGGCCAGGATGAATCCTTAGAAGACTACGAAGAAAGATTCCAGCTCAGTTACAAAAGGGCCAGGTGCACACTTGACCCCGAGTCACTAAAGCTGGTCTTGCTCAGAGGAGTAAGGGAAGATCTTCTAGATACCTTGCATTTTCTAGTAGGAGGATATATCTACCAATTACCCTATGAGGATATCAAGATTGTCTTTAGAAACCATTCTAGGGCAGCTAGGAAAAAGGGTAGGGGTAGTCAACCTATGGCCAGTACATCATCTTCCAACTCATCCATTAAGGGTGAAATTGGAAATATGCTGGGATATTTCAAAAGTGAGATGCTGCAAACCCTTGCCTTCCAATTGGACACCATGAAAATCAAAAGGAAGCAATATGAAGCAGAGAGATCCTTGGCCATCTTTTGTCCTAGATGCAGCAGGAGGCATCCTAGGAACGAATGTCTATTGAACTGTATTGAAATTTGCTTGGTCTATGAAGAAAACCACTCCATAGAGAAGTGCCCTGCTTTACCCGGACTCAAAGTTGTATATCAAGGAGTTGAAGGGGTCACTGAGTAGCTTTGCTACATCAACCAAAGGAGACCTCCTTGGCCTAGACCATACCAGTAGGGTATGCAAGGGTCATCCCCATGCATATTACGACCCCAACCAAACCACAGATATACCTTCATGGGGACTCCCTACTCATCCCTCTTGGTCTACACCCCCTCCTTGGTCCTATGCATCTCAGTATCATTCTCAACCAGCCAGCCAGTCATTTCAACCTTACACTCTGCTACAACCTCAGTGGAATACACCACTCCAGGGGTGGAGGCACCAATACAACAATGCTTCAGCTCTATTGCCTCCACAACCTACCCAAACACAACTCATACACTCTCCTCTACCCAAGAAACCCCAAATGCCTGCCCAGCCAAATCCGAACCCGAACAATAGGCAGGCTCAACAAGTATAGAATGGAGAGACATCATACCCAGCTTATGCTATAGAAATCCAGGAGATCAACCTAAGATTTGGGAGAGTCATCCCGGATAACCAACCTCCCCCTCCACATAGGGAGGTAGAAGAAGAAATAGAGGAAAGAAACCTTAAAGTAAATCCACGCTTTCCTGAGAGATTAGCCTAACCACTCTAGCCTACCCCAGAAGAAACTGAACTTCTGGGAGAATTGAAAAATCTATGTGTAAAGATCCCCCTTCTCCAGGCAATAAAAGATGTTCCCATTTACAATAAGTTGATTAAGGAGAAATGCTTCAAGAATCCAGGAAGAATAAAAAGGGACGCCCCTACCATTAATGTCATTGGGTAGCTATCCGACTTAATGTTGGGGTAGGTAATATGTAGGAAATATTTGGACCCTAGAAGCCCTGTAGTAGATGTGCACATCAATTGCATCATCATCCCACACACTCTGATCGATCATGGGGCTGCCATTAATGTGATGACCAAGGACACCATGCTTAAGCTCAACCTCCAAGGGTCATTGAGGAAGACCGCAACTGTTCTGCAACTTGCAAACCATTCCACAATCACTCCTGAGGGAATTGTGGAGGATGTGATGGTCTCTATTGACTCCTGGGAGTAGCCTGCAGATTTTCTAGTTCTCCAACCTAAGGCTACACTTACTAGTTATCATCTCATCTTTGGGAGGCCATGGTTGGCTACAGTCAATGCTTACATTAGTTGCAGAGCTAGGAATATGACCATCAAGAACGGGCATATGTCCAAATAGTTAGTCATATACCCTCCTACTCAACCTTTTCTAGAGAATGATTTACCTCTATGGTTGGAGGAAGAGGAAGAAGATGAGGTTTATTCCGCCCAAATTTATGCTTTAGAAGCAACCATAGGAGGGGGACAATAAGATGAGGATGACTTAATTGAACACTTGCTCCAAATTCCAACTCCTAGATCATTACCATTAGAAGAAGAAGGAAGGGAAACCCAGAACAATCATCCAATTGACTTATGCTTGGCCAATCCCAACCCACTTCGTGTCAAAACCATAGAATTTGGCCCAAAGAAAACCTTGAAAATTAATCCATCTCTTTCTTCTCTCGAAGAGGAAAAGCTATGAAACATGCTGAGAGAAAACCTAGAAGCCTCCGCTTGGAGTTACAAGGAAATGAAAGAAGTACACCCCTCAGTGTGTACTCACCACATATACATCAAAGAAGGTTGCAAGAAATTGGGCATGGAATCCCCCCAAGGCATGTTTTGGGGCTTAAAGCCCAAGTTTTGACTAAGTCTATTGTAAAGACTCCACAATTTGTGGGTGTGGAGCACAAAGTCATAATAGAGTCACAGGGTTGTCTGCCCTTGCTTTTGTAATGTAATTTTGATTTGAAAGATCTACCCATGGTCCGCAGACCATGGGATTGTATAAATAGAGCGAGGCTCTAAGTGTAGAAAATAGCTAGCTAGAGAAAAAAAGGAAGCATGATGAATAGAAGGAATTGATTGAGTCAAAGTGTAAGTCGTGTCTTTGGGTCGTAGAGTAGGAGAAGGCTCTGCAACTGAGTGCGCAGAGGCCTAGTAGTCCGCAGCTGAGTGCGCGGACCCCTGCAACTGAGTGCGTAGGGTGGGTCGAGTCTGTAACCATTGGAAGGATTAATAAAGAGAAGTTTTACCATATTTCTGTGTATCTTTTCCTGTTTATGCATTATTGGGTATGAATAGCAAGTTTACTATTTATTTATTGCGTGAACTCATATGAATGCGCTGAATGAATAAATATAATATAAGACATCTGTTTATGCGATGATAACTAAGTGTTGTAAGAAGATAAGTAAGATCAACGGCATGACTTAGAGGAATAGTGCAAATCGCTGCTCCAGCAATGTGAAAGCCCCACAAAACCTGGTTAGGGCTGTGCGGAGATGAATGTATCAGGGCATGAAGACCAGGGAAGTGCGCGAAGTAACCTGCGTGAAGAGACTCACAGTTGGACCAAATCAACCCCTTAGACATCTCAAGGGTGCGAAAACCTGGTTCAAGCACCCCCCCCCCCCATACTACTTCGAGTGAGAACTCAGTCCGCGCTCCGTGGACTATTCCCGAAAGGGCCAATAGTACAGGGATTTGTTTGGCTAATTAACTTCGAACCTGGGTCAGGCCCCAACAAGCCAGCAAATGGTTCCATTGCTGGGACAGGGATTTGGATAGAGATGTCTGATGTCGTATCACTGGAATCCAACTAAGAAAGGAATTGAAGATTGGTTGGATAGTAAGATTCATGAGTTTGTGGCGCAGGAGAATAGCAATCTGCGAATATCAAAAGAAGAGTGGTTAGACTGCTACCTGTACACAAAATTCCACGAAATTTTCTTCGCATCCTTCCCTACTAAGCTATACGAGTGGATCACAAAGCTAACAGATAACCAAGGAAGGTGTAAACTCGACAATCCTATTGTGTGGACTCCAGAATTGGTGCGCAGATTGGAAGCATTAGAGAATAAGATCGCATGCGCTGTTGATCATTGGCTAAATCGAATTATAGGAGGATTCATCGCTAAGTTCACGGTAGATACTTTAGTCAGGTATAGCGAGGTAGAACAACACTTCCTCAAAGGACCGCAAGGTAAGTATGTTAAGTATTTGAAAACTTGGATCAAAATGCTACTGTGTGAAAAGTGGGTTATGGGAATACAATGATGTTTGGGGCTACACGAAGTGGGAGAATTTACATAAACGAAGGTAGCGCAGAACTAGAAACTAGCCCCTTGATTTCACCTTCGCGAGGAAATGAAGAAGAGATCGCGAAGGTCTCACCAAGAAGTGAAATCAATATGATAAGGCAGAGGATTCTGCACATACCACCCCCACCCACACCATCATCAGTTTCACTGTCTTCATCCCCATCTTCGCCCATACCACCTCCGCGACCACTGCAAGTTAATATGGCAAGCATGATAAAATTGTTGGTATTCAAGGAAGTAGGAAATGAAGATCCAGACCAGTTTTGGTTCGTGATAAAAGATGTGTAGGAAGCGTAGGGAGTTACGGATGAAAATATAAAGAAAGAAACGTTGGTCAGTGCTCTGCAGGATCGCGCGCTGACCTCGTACGTTAAGCATTCCAATGACCAGCCGAATGCAGGGATCGTGGATATCCAAACTATGTTGGATAAAAAATTTAGCAGGCCAAAGTTAGAGGCACAGTCGATCATTGGGTTCAACGAAATGATGATGCTACCAGGTGAGACCCCTTAGGAGTTGGATCAGAGACTGAAGTGTACAATTCGCAAAGCTAATATGACTTTGACGGATGGAAAACACCGCAAATGGTTTGTAGCATCACTAACGCCGCATTTAAGGAACGCGCTGTCACAACAGAGGCTAACAACTCAGATCGAGGCCTTGGAGATAGCGATGAGGCTGCATGAGACCCCAATATAGGATCCTAACCTGGGAGTTCAGCAGATCCATGCGTAGTTGAAAAACTTGTTCCTTGAGATGCCGAGTCTGAAACAGGACAACACAGCTCGCCTAGAGGTGCGCAACGAGGTATGGTGTGTTAAATGCAAGGGTCAGGGACATGACAAGGACCACTTCTCGGTGTTCACAAATTACCTCGTGGGAGGAGGACCAATGCCGCTGAGACTAGAGGCACAAGCAGGACCTAGCACGGTGCTTGCATTGTGGTGCGTGATTTGTCAAATAGGAGAAAAGCATGCTACAGACAACTGCCATCTGTTGTAGAAGTACACACAGAATTCACAATGGTTTTTCTATAATTTCTGTAGATCAGTGGGACATGATGAGCACACTTGTAGAAGTTATGAGCTGATGATGGATAGGACTCCCACTGACAGAGTTCAGGCTGAAACGTGGCCCCTTGACCAGAATGCAAGCATGGCGTGAATTGGATTTTAGGGGCGCGAACAAGGCTGAGGTGGAGGAGGACCTGAAAGAGGTCATAGACAGTTGATATGTTACAATTGTGGAGGACCAGGACATTATGCTCATGATTGTACAAATCCAACACGTCCATCATGTCTATACTATACATTGTTTGATAACGAGACGGAGGATTGTCCCACACTGATAGCAAGAATGCACGACAAGAGAGCGCTCCAACCTCCCCCGACTTAGAACCTGCAAATGATGAGGTCTGAGTTGCGCGAGGAAGACCCTAATGTGAACATTGTGCTCTGAAGTGGAATTATAATAGGGGATGACAAAGGAAAGCAACCTAAAGATAGTAGTTGGGTTAGCAAGGCTCTAACGAAAGAAATAGAGTTTGATTTGGAGTGTGCTAAGGAAACCTTCATGGAAGCCAGGAAGAGCTTCGTTGATGCCTCCACTTCAGGAAGCAAAGCCAAACCGGAGCCAAAAATGGACCCCTCGATGCTCATGACATTGCTAGAAACATGCATGACGTTGTTGCGTGACAGCAAGGCTGTAAAGGGACTGCAGGAACTCATAAATAGATGCACTAGGACCGTGCTAGGAGAACCACGTGTAGTCAGGAAGGTTGGAAATCATGCGATGAGGATGGGAAGATAAATGAGACTGACCGTGTAGATTGGGGAATATGAGATGGACCAAGTAATTCTGGACCTAGGATCGGATGTGAACATTTTGCCAAAGCAAACATGGGAGCACATGGGAAGGCCTACGCTGTAATGGTCTCCTATCCAACAGGGAATGACGAACCAACAAAAGATCCTACCTATGGGAAGATTGCAAGGAATCACCATGGATATTGAAGGAACAAGCACGGTGGAAGATTTTTAAGTGATAGAGATTGTTGATGACAGCAATCCCTACCCTGCGCTATTAGGGATAGATTGGGCCACTGGCATGAACGGGGTGATAAACCTGAAAAAGTGCAAGATGTTTTTTGAGAAAAAGTCTTTGCGCGTAGTAATACCTTTGGACTCTGTAGAAGGATCGCACTACACGGAGCTAGTGCACGACTATGAAAGTGATGACGACTTAGATTGAATCTACAAGATCACCGTGCGAGAGAAAGACTGGGTAAATCCCACCGCGGATGGACGAATCTCATGGGAGCATGAAAGCTCATGTACATTGGCATTTGATGAGGAGATAGAGCGATGGCAGACCTGGTTACATGAGGTAACCATGCTGAATTGTAACATGATGACAAGATCATTGCACTACATATCAATAGAGGTAAGGGATCTGCCTATGCATGATGGGTTAAGCGAGGTAGATGACTTCCTGAAAAGTTTCGAAAGGGAGGTGTTGGAACAACAACGCTTTGAGGATTTGAAATGGGTACTGCATGCTACACCGCGATGTGGTGGGGCACGCACCAAGGAAGCTTTGAGGACTGGCGGAAATGCAGGAGAATGATGCGCATGCGTTTTGGGAAGCCTCAGATGCAATTAACAATCAAGATTTCTGGATGGAACAATCCGCATGTGCACCTGTCTAGATGGATACTGACATGTGTTACAAGACCTGCGTAGATGCACACAGACTTCGCGTTAGGAGACACGGTCAGTAAACAGGTGTGGGCGAGGAAATGGCACGAATGACTCCTCTGGTTGGAATAATGAAGTATGGGAAGAACAAGTGTGCAAGGGGTTATCCACACAGAAGCCTTTAACGAAGTATGTGAAGTATTGAACAAGGTATATGATAGATATCATTTTGGGATTCAACTGCGTTAAGTAATTCATTCACGTATGACCATTTCCATGGGTTATCCACACAGAAGCCTTTAACGAAGTATGTGAAGTATTGAACAAGGTATATGATAGATATCATTTTGGGAAATTCATTCACGTATGACCATTTCCATGGGTTATCCACACAGAAGCCTTTAACGAAGTATGTGAAGTATTGAACAAGGTATATGATAGATATCATTTTGGGATTCAACTGCGTTAAGTAATTCATTCACGTATGACCATTTCCATGAGAGGTAGTCGTAACTGACTAATTTCTCATGATTTTTGAATAGTTCACTTAGCACTCATTGCATCGGGTGATGCTCACAGGGGTGAAGAAGTGGGATTGAAACTAGTGAAATGAATTACATAGCATCAATCATCACTTCCGGGGCTTGCACCCGGTAACCAGGACTTCCCAGGAGGTCACCCATCCCAGAACTCCTCTGGCTCAAGCGCGCTTAACTGTGGAGTTTTACCCACAATCAAGCCCACTTAGCTTGCTACCCCATTTGGGACCTACGCATACCAGCGGTTTTGTGGGCTTATATGACAACATGCAAGAAACTGATGGAGAATATGCCTCCAATATTAGAGTATGGATCAAATGCTATAATCCCCATAGAGTACGATATGCCTAGTCCGTGCGTAGCGGCGCTGGTAGAGATGACAGCTCGTGAAGCTTTGGAAGGAGGGATAGCGTAGTTGAACAAAGAAGAATGCTTGGGAACCGAAGAAGAAATCCGACAAGATGATCTTAGGCTCCAAGAACTTATGAAAGAAAGGGTGCGATCAAGAGAGAAAAGCTCTCTGGTGGAAGCGGAAGTCAAGAAGCTTGAGGACGAAATAAAGAAATATTTTCTTGATAAGAAAACCTGGGTGATAAAACAAGGTGTGCATGATCACGTTGACAAATTTGGGGATTGTTATCACTTAGAAGTTTTCCCTAGAAGTTATCAAAAGAAGGAAAAATCTGAGGTAACCACAAACCAATATTTTAGACTCAGGTTCTAGCCAACCTAAGTCTAGAGAAGGCTCTCTCTTTATGATTTAACTTTGTTTTTATTATATTTCAGGCTAGTTCTTAATGTTCGTGAGGATTTTGCTTTTGGATTGAAAGTTGGGTGGTGGAATTCTTAGAACAGATGGATAGGGCTAGGTCTTCAAGCCATTGGGCTATGGAGTCAATAAAAGAATAGCTTAACTGGACCAGATCATTAAAGGGAATGTTCACAGGGCAGGCTAGCAAAGAAAAAGGCAAATCTTCAGGTTTAATGGATGAGATGGTTCTAACCAAAGTGAAAGGGAAACGAAGAATCCTTAGATCAGGATCAAAATGAAAGGAAACAGGTGATCATGAACAAAGGGAAATTAAGAATCCTTTGCTATAGACCAGGGAGAGAAACTACGGAAGTAAGGGAGCATTTAAGAATTCCCTAACTAAGATAGTTTAGCAGAAAACATTAAGAATGTAAACAGTCAAGACAGAGTGCATTAAAGAAAGTTCTAAATTATCATTCCTAGTTTACCACTCAAATTTCATAGAATCACATATGATTATTAAGAAACATAAGGAAAAATAGTAACACACATGAGAGAATACTTATTCAATTTTCGCTTTACACAAGAATCTTGAAAAACATTTGAGCTTTATTCCATGATCCAGCAAGCTAGTCCAGTTTTGATACAATAGCACTTTGATTTTAGATAAAAGTCTACAGAAATGTCTTTGAATCCACCAAAAATACTTCGAAATGTGAATTATTTATACAAAAAATATTACAAAATATCTCACAACAGTTTGAGATTTAATTAAGGAAATAAAAATATCTTCAAGCATGAAGATAGAGACAAATGGAAAAATGCATCATGCTATCCCTCTTATTGTGGTAGTGCTGGATGTTGCAATTGAATTTGAGCCCTTTAAGCTGGATGATATTTGTACGCTGGAATCATCTTTATCTTTAGTCTTTTACTGATACTCTTTAACCTACTACTCTTTGACCCTGTTCACCTGTTTTATCTAGTTGCCTTCAGATTTACTGTGGTAACTTGTAGTAAATTTGTCATCTTTTCCCACCATTCATCCTCAGGTAACTTTACTTTGAGCATTCTTATGTAGGTTTCGTCTGCTTCTGTGTATTTGGAAAAATTAGGCTTGGTGACAAACAAATGCTCCACCTCATGCTCTAGAAAAAACAAATTCTCCAAAGTATCATACAATACTTTTCCAGTTGGTAAGGCTTTGATAGCTGAAGTGCTTGCTTGTTCCTTGGCCAACTTCCTTAATCTGTGAGTGTAGTCCAATTGGGTCATAATTTTATCATGGATGACTATAGGACTGGGAAGGCCTTTATCCCTCAAAATTTGAAACTTGGCCATGAATCTGTCAATTCCCACCTGCATGTTATGGCATTTTTGCTCTCGGTTAACCATAAGGTTTCTTTTGGAAAGAACCTTTTTGACTTCTATGATGGCTTTAGTTCTATCCTCTACACCAAGCTCATTAAGCTCACGTTTGTTCTTGCTATTCAGGAAGTGGATGAGTCGATTAGCATCCTCAAGTTGGTCTCATAAATCTTCCTTTACTTTTTGAATTGCTTTAGTGGCCACTTTTATCAATTCAGTTTGCTCAAATATTACTTGAATTGATGGCCAAATATCATTGACAGAGTCAATGATATTGGCCCAAAGCATCTCCTTGGTTTGTCCTAGTGGCTTTTGTAGAGTTAAATCTTTCTCTAGTACCTTGATCTTCTCACCCATCCTTAGGGCTTTCTGTGTTTCTTCTCTCTGCTATATTTGGGCAAGCTTACAGTCAGTTTCTAAGCTTGCCACTTTCTCCTTTAACCTTTTGAGCTATGTTGCCTGGATTGACATATCCTCCATGGATTTTACCAGCTCTGTTGTCTTTTTTGTTGAAGCACTTGCTGTTGTAGATTCAGTAGTGATAGGCAGTGTTGTGGAAGGTGGAGCTGTGGGTGCCAATGGTGCTGCTAATGTTGAAGGAACTGTAGTAGAAACAGTGGGAATGACAGTCTTGGAAGTGCTTTGTTTGGACTGAATCAATGTGTCTAGTTCCTTCTCTATTTCTTTCAACTAGTCATTTAGCTTTAGGACCAAGTCCAGTTGTCCTTTTTGTGTCTCCAAGACTTCTGCTATCTATGGGTGATGCAATTGTAGAATCTTGAGTTGCTTCTTCAAAGTAGCTTGTCATCGTTCTTCTTCTTGATCAGTCTTTCAGTGGCCTTTACATCTTTGGGATCATGTCCCAACTCAATGATTAAGTCCTCTAAGGACTTGATTCTGGTGTCTTTTGCCTTTGAAGAGGCCTTCTCTAATTGGAACTGAGCTAATATATTATTCAGGGAGTTTTTCAATTGGTGAGCTGCGATGGCTTTCCCTGTCAAGGTGGAGTAGATCATCTCCCTCGTCTGCTTGTGCAGCTCAATCTGGTCAATAGGATGAATGTCCTTTGCCAGTACTTCGAAATCTATCTTTTTGAAGTCTGCTGCTGTTCTTGGTTTCTGAGTGGTAGGTTTCACAAATGTCATCTGAATTTTTCCTTCCTTCACATCATAGGTTGACATAAACCTTGTCTAATTTGTAGGTGCCATCTTTAGGTATTGTGCATAAGTTTGGGCTTTTAGCCTCTCATTCCTGGCTTGTATATCCTTGTATCTTTCCCTTATGTCTTGGTCTATGTCAGTTGGTGATTTGAAAATGGGGCACTTAGGCTTCTTGTCTAACTTACAAGCACCTCTCCCACTTCCAAAGCTTAAATATTCCCAAGTCTTTATGATTAACCAATGCAGAATTAAATATATGCTTGAAAATAAGGTGTATGCTTATGGTTGTTTTAAGCTGTTTATGTGCTGTAAATTGATTTGCTTATGCTGATATAAAACATATAACAGTGAAACAATGCAGCAAATAACAAACACATGGGACCAAAAATTTAATATGGAGTTCACCCAAAGCTCTTGGGCTACATCTCCTTGAGCTCTAGTCAACTCAACTAGGCTCTATGGGATTATGGTCTAAGTTCTTTTACAAGCGCCATGCTCAAATCCACTGGTTTACATAGAACATAATGGGTTCAGAACACCATCTCATCCCTGGCTTTGAAGCTCTTAGCTTTTTGGCTCTGGCTCTTGCTCTGGCTTTGGCACTGGCTATGGCTTTGGCTCTTAGCTCTGGCTCATGGCTCTCACTCTTGGCTCTGGTTCTTCGGCTCTAGCTTCTTTGGCTCTAGCTTTGGCTTTTTGCAACCTTCAGCTCTCTAGCTTTTCACTTGACCTCCAAGTGACCTTAAAGACTCCCTCAACTGCTCTGCGCAATAGCTTTTCACTCCCTCTCTTCTACCTTCCAACTGCCTTGCTCTCAATTGAGCTCTTTGCCTCCTTTGAGGTACTTTTCTGGCTTTTCAACTACCTCAGCCATTTCTCTGTGATTCATTATCCCTATGCGACTCTGCGACTTCTTTGCTCCCTATCAGTTAGATTGGCCATCTGGCTCTGCGGCTCTATGGCTTCAAAATGCATCATTTCTTGTAAAAACGCCTTCTTGCGGTGTGGCATGATGATCAGGAGCGATTACAGAAGGTTTCGACGCCTTCTCATAGGCAAAAACCCAAAAATCGAGAAAATCCCATTACATAGAGAATATTTTTAAAATACACTATCGGACGTGTATTTTGGACGTGAAATTCCATTCAATCGTCCCTAAAATCCCTATTGTGGCCGCCATTAGGTGTTATATTGCATCACATTAACGTATTGGGTAAAATCCCAAATACACGGGAAAACACTGAAAAACCCGTTAAAATGCTTATATCGGACTTCAAATATGATCACATTCGCCCTAATAATGCATCGGGTCCGCCTTTGGCCACTTTCGCAATCACCATCGTCGATCTGTGGGATCTCTGATCCAACGGCCGATATCCATTTTCGGGCGGCTTAGGAATACAGAGGTTACCTGCCTGAAAAGGTAGTTTTCCTCTCTCCTCTACCAACCACGTGTTGACCAGTGTGTGGGATTGGGTGGAGCCAACCCAATACCATTTACCGCTTGAGGCCCGCCCAAAATCCGCCATTATGGAACTCAAATTTTATAAATCGTGCCTATAATTCCCCTTCGGGTCTGACTTTATTGCTTTCAGGCATTTTCCTTTGTATTTCAGTTTTTACACCGAAATGTGCTAATACATAGAAATTCTGAATTCCCGGATTTCAAATTTTATGCAATCAGGATTTTAAAATCCGTCAAGTCCGGCAATCATTGATCACCGATTTAATCCTGACTGTCCATTCTTCACCCAGATCTGATGGCTGAGATTGCATGCCGCGATCGCTATCGCATATCACATTTGGAACGGCCCATGGGTGTCCATCCCTAATGCCGATCCGCCAATTCGATCATCGGAAATCGGCGTATCGCACAATCACAATCACCAAGTCCAGGGTCCAGATATCGCATACATGCTTGCCTCCGATCTGATACATCGTATCGGTCGATCGAGGTTTCTTCCGCCTCCACTTAAGTCCGCTTTTTTTCCATCTCCGATGTGATTTCCCTTTATAAGGGTTTTTGCTATTTTTAGGGGATTTTGCCTCTTTTTCCAAAGAAAAAAGGGCAACTTCTTTCTGCAATAACTTCTACATCCTAAGTCCATTTTTGCCCATTCAAGTTGCAGTAGATTTAGAAGGAAACGATCTCTAAAATGGGGCTATTTCCAGAAACTTCCTTGGACTTTCATTTACCTCTATGAGGAACACTTAGACTTAAGAATTTATCCAAAATCCATTTTGGGTCATGCCTTCTCACTAAAGAACTTTTGGTCCCCAAAAGACTGACATACAGATCTGAATTGTAAATGAGAGTAACTACACCCTCTTCTTTTAGCCTTCACACACTTGCCTTGCATAGTGCCTCTGAACCAAAGTCACTGACCACTTTCCTTCCTGGATGTGCTGGTTCTCCTGGGAAGAATTGTCTTCCTTCTTGACCTCATGCAGAACTTCTACTGAGATGGTCACAGAAGGTAGTTTGAACCTCTTTTCCTTGATCACTGATCCAAGGTGGTTCAAACAAATGTTAAGTACATCTTCTTCACAAAAACTTCCATTTGTACCTGTTTGAAAAGCTGTCAACAACAAATGTTAATAACGACAGAAATATAGACTACAATTGGATGGCCTAACCCCTGCTTCAACAAAAGAAACAAATTTCACATCTTTTGAACACCTCCATGTCTTACATCTACATACAAATGATGGACTAGATAACAAGCCCACAAAACATGCCTTTAAATAAATGATCCTTCAAGTCAAGCATGTAGAAAAATACCATTAGGACTCTTTTTCAAAAGATGAAATACTTCACCCTTATCTCCATCTTGGAGACCAAGTTAACTTCTCCCAAGTGAACATTGCATCACATGCATGTCAAAGCAATCAACCCTGCAAGTTAATTACACATACATGTTCAAAAACAAGGAAATCATCAACATCCCTGTGTTCATGCATATCATGCTCATGCATGCATTTCATCCTTCAACTTTCGCTTAAGCACACTGTACTTTTGAAGCTGAAATGAAATATAATGTTGCAGCAACAAAGTGAGTCTCCTACTCAACTTCTCCATTCACCTTCTTGGTAAAATCCTACAACTTGCATTCCGTTAACAAAGAAATGCAACCAGATGCATCAATAGACATGCAATCTTAATCGGATAAGAAATCTAACCATTTCTTACCAATCCCTTTCAAAGGTACTACCTTTGTATGCACATCAGCATCATCACGTGAATCATCCCGAGACACATCTTTCATGGAAACTTCCTTTCCATTTATGCCATCTTCTCTTTCCACTTGCTTCAGATTTTGTGGAAGCATTACTGGATTCAAAGTCCAACACTTTTCAACAAGATGCCCTTGCTTATGGCAGTAAGTGCACTGCATGTGCATCCTCTTGACAACATGATTTGCCTTGTCCATTAGACCTTTGGCTTCTTGCTTCCTTTCCTTTAAAAGTTTCCTATATGTGGCCATTCTCTTCCAACATCTGGAAACATTATGGTTATCCAAACCAAAAAAGAAACATGCAATTCTTTTCCCATATCTATGTGGAAATTTATCATGCTTTGCAAAATCAAAAGGAAAATGTTTAGAACCAGATTTATACCTTTCTCTTTCACCTTTATTGCCTTCATGAGGAGGTGAATCAAATTAAGAAGTGGCTCCCTTTGGAACACCATCAATCTCGTCAAGGCTGTCAGAGTTTCCACAACTCTCTGGTTCAAGTGTGTGCTTTTGAACGCCCGCATCCTGCAAATGATGTTTCAAGCCATTGCATTCCTCCTGAATACAATCTTCACACTCTGCAATGCAACTCCTTCTTGGAGCTATTTCAATGGCCTTCGTGGTAGCTTTGGAACTCTTTCCATAAGACTGTCCATAGCCAAGACCCAAATACTTAGGCCTTTCCTCAACCATTATTGGTTCAACAATACCTTGTGCATGCTTTCCCAAGCCCTTTCCTTCATAGCCCATCTGGGACATTAGCTTGGAACCTATGCCTCTAATATGTTCTTAAAAAGAACCAATATAAGTATTCTTAGACGAATTTGAAGACAAACTAGAATGGTTTACCTCTTCTTCAAGCTGATACTTGACTAAGGCTTCTGTAGCAACAAAGAGCTGTGACTCCAACTCATGCATCCTTTTCGGGTTCATATTTGCAATACGAAGTTGCCTCTCCATTTCCTGCAATTTGTCAGAAAGCAACTGCTTCTCTTCCTCCACGGAACTCAATTGCTTCTAAGTATGTTGCTCTTTCTTCCATCCTCATACATTTCTCTCACCATATACATCATGGTGGACAAGTCTTGCTTCATGTCTTCATCAAAGAGTCTTGTGATGAAGAAAGAAGAATTTGAGGACTCACTTGTAGTAGTCAATATGCTAATGAACAAAAGAACTTCAAACAATATTGATAAAGAGCTTATTCAACAACCTTTTGCAACAAACCTCTTGTGCTTCAAGGATTGCCTTGAGGTCCTTTGGGATAAGAAGAATGCCTTCAACCCTCCTTCCTTCTTGTCCTTCCTGGACTGAGCTATCAATAACTTTCCCTTTACCTCTACAAACTCAAACAACAGTCAGTCTGCAACAAGCATACAATCAACCTCTGACTGTTTAAACACCTTTTAGACAAGCAATCTTTTCTATGTCAATCAAGCATTCTGATATAACCTTATTTGAAGGTGTGGTTAATCGATCTCAAGCTCTAATACCACCTGATCTGAAAATGGGGCACTTAGGCTTCTTGTCTAACTTAAAAGCACCTCTCCCACTTCCAAAGCTTAAATATTCCCAAGTCTTTATGATTAACCAATGCGGAATTAAATATATGCTTGAAAATAAGGTGTATGCTTATGGTTGTTTTAAGTTGTTTATGTGCTGTAAATTGATTTTCTTATGTTGATATAAAACATATAATAATGAAATAATGCAGCAAATAACAAACACATGGGACAACAAATTTAATATGGAGTTCACCCAAAACTCTTGGGCTACATCTCCTTGAGCTCTAGTCAACTCAACTAGGCTCTCTAGGATTATGGTCTAAGTTCTTTTACAAGCTCCATGCTCAACTCCACTGGTTTACATAGAACACAATGGGTTCAGAACACCATTTCATCCCTGGATTTGAAGCTCTCGGCTTTCTGGCTCTGGCTTTTGCTCTGGCTCTCGGCTCTGGCTCTGGCACTAGCTCTGGCTCTGGCTCTTGGCTCTAGCTCATGGCTTTGGCTCTTGGCTCTGGCTCTGGCTCTTCGGCTCTAGCTTCTTTGGCTCTAGCTTTCACTTTCTGCAACCTTCAGCTCTCTGGATTTTCACTTGACCTCCAAGTGACCCCAAAGACTCCCTCAGCTGCTCTGCACAGTAGCTTTTCGCTCCCTTGCTTCTGCCTTGCAACTGCATTGCTCTCCATTGAGCTCTCTGCCTCCTTTGAGGTACTTTTCCAGCTTTTTAGCTACCCCATCCATTTCTCTGCGATTCATTATCCCTCTACAGATCTGCGACTTCTCTGCTCCCTATTAGTTAGACTAGCCATCTGGCTCTACGGCTCCATGGCTTCAAAATGCATCATTTCCTGTAAAAACACCTACTTGCAGCATGGCATGATGATCAAGAGTGGTTACAGAAGGTTTTGGGGTCTTCTCATAGGCAACAACCCAAAAATTGAGAAAATCCCATTACACAGAGAATCTCTACAAAATACACTATCGGACATGTATTTCGGACGTGAAATTCCATTCAATCGTTCCTAAAATCCCTATCGAGTCTGCCATTAGGTGTTATATTGCATCGCATTAACGTATTGGGTAAAATCCCAAATACCTGAGAAAACACTGAAAAACCTATTTAAATGCTTCTATCGGACTTCAAATATTACCACATCTACCCTAATATCGCATTGGGTCCACCTTTGGCCGTTATTGCAATCCCCACCGTTGATCTTCGGGATCTCTAATCCAACGGTCGATATCCATTTTTGGGTTGCTTAGGAGTATGGAGGTGACTTGCCCGAAAAGGTAGTTTTCCTCTCTCCTCTGCCAGCCACGTGTCGACCAGTGTGTGGGATCGGGCGGAGCCAGCCCAACACCATTTATCGCTTAAGGCCCGCCTAAAATTCGCCTTTACAGAACTCAAATTTTATAAATTGTGCCTATAATTCCCCTTCGAGTCCAGCTTTATTTCTTTCAAGCTTTTTCCTTTGTATTTCGGTTTTTACACCAAAACGCGCTAATACACAGAAAATTCGAATTCTCGAATTTCAAATTTTATGCAATTGGGCTTTTATAATCCGTCGGGATCGGCGATCGGCGATCGCCTACTGAATCCTGGTAGTCCATTCTTCACCCAGATCCGACGGCTAAGATTGCATGTCATGATCACTATTGCATATCGCATTTGGAATGGCCTGGCAAGTTTTGTCCATTGCCGATGCCAATTCGCCGATCCAATCATTCGTAATCAGCATATCACATAATCGCAATCGCCAAGTCTGAGGTCTCGATATCGCATACATGCGTGCCTCTGATCCAATACATTGGGTCGGCCAATTGGGGTTTCTTCCACCTCTGCTTAAGTCCGCTTCTTTTGCCATTTCCGATGCGATTTCCCTTTATAAGGGTTTTTTTCCATTTTTAGGGGATTTTGCCTCTTTTTCCAAAGAAAAAAAGGGCAACTTCTTTCTGTGATAACTTCTGCATCCTAAGTCCATTTTTACCCATTCAAGTTGTAGTATATTTAGAAGGAAAAGATCTCTACAATGGGGCTATTTCTAGGAACTTCCTTGGACTTTCATTTTCCTCTGTGAGGAACACTTAGACTTAGGAATTTATCCAAAATCCATTTTGGATCAACTGGCATCCTAAATGAGGACACTTCGACACTCTGTTGCCTTTCCAACATCTGAGTGTGAGATGTGGAAGGTTCTAGTATGCCCCCAGAGGGAGTGGCATGCCTGCTTCCTTCTCTTTCTGTGCTGGTGGCCCCAACTGTTTCTTCTATGAATTCTTGTTCAGAAACAAGATTTAACCTTTGCCTTTTGACCAGGCTAGTCTCTGCATATGTTTGTGTGGTTTCTTTTCCTGATGTAGTGGCATCTTCCCTATTTCTTTTGAGGCTTTTCTCCTCATTTAGAGGAGTTTCAAGGTAGAGGGAGTACTCATGATGGGCTCTGGTATACCTGTTTGATTTAGTTCCTCTGATAGGCCTGGCCGTTCTGACTCTTCTTGCACCTGGGATTTTTCTTCTATATGTGATTCACTTTGTGCCTGTGATTCTTCTTGGATTTGAGATTCTCCTTGGACTTGAGATTCTCTTTGGATTTGAGATTCTCCTTAGGCTTGAGATTCTCCTGGCACCTGCAGGAAAGAAACCTCATCAAGCCTTTTCTCTAGATTAATTAGAGCATTTTCAACTGCAACTTCAGTGTTATCCCTCTCCATTAAAGTATTCTCCACCCATTCCAACTGATTTGCATATTTCTCTATCTCAGGGATTCGGTGGTGAATGTAGGGAGCCATCTTGTTTTTTTGTCTTCTGTTGCATATGAAGTCCAGGGGATCACATCTCCACATGAAGCTCTATTTTAGTTTAAGTCTTTGAAGGATTTTATATGCTTCTTTTCCAGCTTCTCTGCTATTACACACAAAGGGGCCTAGTTGATCTTTAATTCTGAGCTGGGCCTTCTTTTTGGCTTTAACAAAATTCACCTCATCTGAATTGATTATCTTGATGTAGTACTCCAGAGAAAAAAATCTCATTGGGAGGTATCTGAGCAGTTTATATGGGGCCAACTCACAGCCATAGATCCTGATTTCTGTGATTTTGGTACAAGTACCAATCTCCTACTTTTTGTTTTGAAAGATGCAGTATCCTCCTGATATTTGAACTGATTCTAGGAGGAGGACTTCCTAGCAACGTGGTCACTACAGGATGTACAAAAAGATCTATGAAGTTTGTGTATGGATATGGTGAGTCATACTTATGGATCAAAGGAGTCTAGAAAATCATTGACCTAGGGTGACCTTTGGTATCAAGCTTTTGGAGAGTGAAGAGGAACTTGTCAGCTTGGTAATATAGAAAAAGATGGTATAAAACTGAAGAATACTTGAATACACTTTCATTACTCATTCTAAGAAATTGTTCATGCATCCTATCAGCTATGTACTTGGCATAATCATACATGACAGCATGGGGCTATCTTGGAGTGAAAATGGACATGAAGGCTAAGATAATTTCATCTCTGTATTCACTGGTAGTATAACCTAAGATACTAGATATCATTGCTACAATGTCATGGCCAAATTGAGAAAATATGGTATATACATATGGGGGAGGATCTTTTGGGATATGTTTTTCTTCTACAATAAAATTTTGGAACATTTCAGCAAGCTTTGTAGTGGTTAGCTTGGGGAATCTATCTAGTAGGTCTCTAATTGAAATAGGGGTTAAATTTTGCCCTGGTTGTAGTTGCGGCATTTCATTTATTAACTCGGCAGTGATGGTGAAAAGTATGGTTTGGTCAGGGGAAATCAGTGCTCTTTGACTGGGAATGTAGTTTACATGGCAATAATGGACAATTTCTGGAAAGATGTGTACCTCAAGAAATTGATACTTGGGCAAATTAGACTCCCAAAGACCTATTTTATCAGCGTGGTTTAGGTATTGTTCTCTTTATTGGCAATATAATTTGAGAGGGGATTCATGGATAGAGGTGTCCTTGATTTGGAAATATTTATCAGCAAGGGAAGGTAGTCCAAGTCCAGGTGAGGAGTGGTAATTGGTCTGACATCCATGGAAATTGGGGCAACCATTCTTAGTTCTTGTGGATTTAAGAATGGGGAAGGTAAATTTTCAGTCTTTAAGGTAATGGTGGTTCAATTCCAGGTGGGTTTTCAGTTACTAGAGTTTCCCTTTAATTTCTATTAAGAAAACTTAGTGACTAGTTCGGAAATTGAAAGGGTTTTTAATGGATTCTGGCTTAAATACTTGGAATTTGAAGAAAATGGGTCTGAACCAAGTGAATGGAAACTATGAACGGTTGAAAAAGCTTTAAGCAAGTTGGAAGGTGATCTGGGAGCTTTGTAGCATCTTTAGTGTGCAATTGTACATGGGTTGACAACTTGGACGTTCACAGATGCGTGCATGGAAATTTTTAGTTGAAATAACGATAAAAACAATGATTTGGGGCTTTTTTGGATTTATGCGCGAAAAGTCAAATTGGCGGGTACGGGTGAACAGTGATCGTTTGTCACGTAGTAGGGTGAACAGTGGTTGTTTTTCTGGGTAGCGTGCTAACAATAAGCGGTTTACTTCACACAGCCTTTGGACGCTTGGCGGTATTGGGGGGAGGCCGCCCAATTCCATTCATCGAGCACCACGTTGCCTCGGGGGCCTAATGGAAAACAACCCATTTCGGGTGGGTATCGTTTGGATTTCAGGCCCTTCCGAAATCAACATGGGCCATCAGATGGGGAGGGGAAAGATCATGTGGTGGTCGGGTGTGGGAGTTGCACCAAAGGTAATGGGGGGGGGCGACGGGTGTTTAAGCGTGGTGGTTTTGGCTTAATGAGAGATTATGGTGGGGATTAATGTATCGGGTGAGCTTTAATTAGGTTTTTAACTAACTTAATCGAGGGTCGATTAGTTAGTGGGTCCATGGTAGAAAACCTTAGTTTATATAATTAAACTGGGGTGGGATTAATTAATTATTGCGGGAGTTAATATATATACGGGAAATAGGTTTTCACTATGGATTTAATAAATATGTTAATAATTTAGTCAAATGAGCAGAAGGGGCATCATACCCTAAGCATACAATTTTCATGTTTTTAGTGCTTTCTGATAATCACATAAAACTTAGGATATAGTGTTTCTTGTGGGTTTTTGGTGTGAAAATGGGTTATGTAGGGGGAATGAATACTTTTCCTAGGTAAAAGTGATTTAACCTTAGGAAAGAATATTATTAGAAAAGATGAATGATCTTGGGGAGGGGAATGAATGCTTATGAGGGGATTCAATACTTATACCCTATAAGTCATTGAGCCGAGGGTCTGGTCCCTTCAAAAGTCAGAGAAATGCTCTGAGCCTCTTTGACTTAGGGTTTTTGAGTACTTTGATCTTTATTTTGGGAAATTAGTTAAGTAAAAGGTGAAATTAATGAGGGAAATTAATTAATGGAATTTGATATCCATCTGCATGCTTGAGTGCCCATTCACATTTGGAACTTTTATGATGAAAAAGATGATACACACGCTTTTGTCTAATCAACCATCAAAATTCTGCAACCTTTCTACTACTTACCCATCTACTCATCCTACAATTTTTACTTCTCTTTATTAGGGTGCATTTGAGCTAGCAAACCCTTATCAAACATTTTTCTTCTCTTTACAATGGTAAACTAACTAAATCTAACCTTATTACATCCAAGGGCTTAGATTAAACAGTTGAGCTCCTTTTATTTACTCTACCTATCTGCTTATTTGCCAAGATTAAACAGTTTGGTCAGATTTTATTCTATATCTATGGACATGAAATTGAAACATGAAATAGCCAAGTTTAAAAATTTTGACTATCGTGGATTGTGGCAAAGATTACACACTGCACACAATCATTTATTTTGCACAAAAGTTAGTAGTGGCATTTTGACTTGCACACTTTCATGGTCTTTTCTTTTCTTGGGGGTTCATATTTTTCATCTTTTTTGACCTTTTTATTCTTTTTTGTCCTTTGATTATTTTTTTAGGACATACCCTCTTTACATTTTTTAATTTTATGAATATGGAAAACACTTGCAGAAAGCAAAGGTATGTACATATTACAGTTTCAATCTTAGTCATTCAAAAATTATGACTCCTATTGTTATAGAAACCTAACAGGGACTACCGCCGAGAGTTGATAAGCCTAATGTCTTGGATTAGACCGCATATTATGAAAGGGATCACCCATGATAGCGTGATGCTTATGGTAAAGTGCGCGATGCATCCAATAACAATCGAAGGTGGATGTTTTCCAGGAAAAATGATGGATGACCAGTTGACTCCCTAAACAGGTGGCGCGGCCACTTGACTAACCGTGGGAAGTACAGTCTTAGCACTCCAGGCAGTTGAAAGGAGGCACGGGACTATAAACTACTCTGCCCGGGAGCTACGCAATGTTGGAGCTGCGTGTAGGAGCAAAATGTCACAAGGTCCGCGACCGCGTAAGGGGGTTGCACTGCCGCACGGGTTGGCTGGAAAGTGACCATTGGAGTCACTATTCAGGATGTGATGGTCGACTTGAGACCAAATGGAGTGGGTGGCAGGCAATTAAGATGCGCTTTATGGGCAAGATTTGGGAAAATCTGCCACCAAGGAAGCATTAATGAACCAGATTTGGGGGGAACAGTCGAATTCAAATTCAAAAGGTGCTATAAATTACAGAGGGCTGCCCAACAAACAACACTTGGTCATTTGTGAATTGAGTTGTCATATGCCTCGTGTATTCTGAGCCGAGATATGTTTTCCCTGTGCAGAGCATTGATTGAGCCCCTGATTGAGCAATTGAGAGATTTCTAGATGAGCAAGATGGAAGTGAGTGAAGAAGCTCGGGAAATTGCAGAGATGACAGCCAAAGAGGCCGCACAAGACCTAACTGTAGAAGATGCCCCTGGAGGCACCGAGATTGTGGTGGAAATCCCTAAATCACTACGCATGTTGAGGCCGAAGAAAGATAAACAACTGATGATTCCAGTGCGTGTGTCCCCTCGCAACCCGCTGCGCACCAGATTAACGATGGAAGAAAAATGGAAAGCAATTAATTTGGAAACCGATGAGGAGGAAGAAGAACTGTAAGACCTAATAATTGAAGAAGACGAGGATGAGGGCATGGAGGAAGAAACTAAGCCTATGCACCCTCCAACCAAGCTGCCCGCCTATATCCCCCCACGAAAGGGGAAGGCAAAAGTGTCCAAGGACCTCGACGAGAGCAAGAGGTCTCTCTAAACTCCGCTCCTCTCGAACAACATCATCTTTGAGAGCACGCACCTAGGGTGGGTGCCAAACTTGAAGTTTGAAGATTGGAGTCTCGCTGACCACAAGAAATTCCTTCATTTAGAGATCGCGTAGCTCATGAAGCCCAAGTAGAACACCGCGGCGAGGGTAATAGAATTGGAGCCGTGAAAGTGGTTACGCTGAGTGGAAAAGGTAGGGTTATTAAACCTGCTATGGGTGCCAAATTTCCACCGCACCCCTGTGACGATATTTGTCATCAAGCAACTACTTTTCCTGGTGCATGGTGGGTGTTTGTGGCTAGTGGAGCCCATCCCCATCACGGACCGCTTAATCCATTGCATTACCCAGCTCCCGTGTAAAGGAGAGGACCCCACAGACATCTCGGAGGGGAAAAGCAGTGATTTGGCCATCGCGGAGGCCATGAAGAAGAAATACAAATTGGAAAAGAAGAAGAGGGGCTACGTGATCTCCAGTATCAACAACAAAGAAGTCAAGGTGGCAACTCAAATACTAGCAGGCAAGGTCATGCAGAAGTTCCACGTGGACGAGATACCCACGCCAGTGGTGGAACTTGTTGAGTAGTGTGCGGATGGGGTCCAGTTTAAATGGTCTAAGTTCTTGTGTAAGGAGTTCACAGGAACAAGGAAAAATGTTCCACTATGCATGGATTCTGCTGTCAATAGTGCTGGTGGCGGGGGAATTGCCGAAGGACAGCTAGTTCCCCACAATTGCAAGGGATCTGCCGAAGGTCGTGAAGTACACTTTGCCCTGGGCCACTAACGACGTGAACCGGATCCGCGACAGTAAGATATTCTGGGTGTTCATGGAGATGAACATTAGAATTGGGATTAACCACAAGCGTGGTTATCACCCACTGTCTACAATAGCCTGCAAAGTTTTTCGGAATTTAAAGTAGAATTCCACAACATATATCTCAAAGCATGCAAGGACCCAGCCAAGAAATGGAGCGAGCTACCCTTCATAGCCACTGATGATGTGATTTTCAATGTACTGGAGACATGGCCGCCGGAGTGGCGCGCCCCAGACATTGTTGCGGTGGAGAAGTCTACTATGCAGAAGAAGAAAGAGGAGGCCAAATTGCGCATGGCATAGTTTGCAGAAAAGAGAAGGCAAGAAGCAACGACAACAAATGCACAGGTGGCATGGGACGCTATGTAGGCAGCAATAGAACAGAAAAAGGCCGCAGCAGTAGCAGCATAGGAGGCAGCCAGGAAGGTGTGTGAGGGCCAAAAGTCACCTTCACATGGTGGTTGAAGGGAAAGTACCCCTAGAGTCCTTTGGGCTGAGACTCTACCAGACTGAAAATTGCTTATACAAAGAAACACACACACACAGCCATCTTTTTTACTTTTAAGCAAATTCTAATGTTTAGGGTACATACCTAAGGTCCTACGTTCGAGAAGACCGTTAGGGTGCAAACCCTTCTTGGAGTTCCCTTCTTCTTTCTCTGACCTGCAAGACAAACAAATCAAAGAACACAACAGTACATGTATAGAAGTTTATGTATAAATCATCTTTATGCTATAAAGTTAGTTATAAAAAATCTTTAAGTAACCACTTTCATAAGAATTCAACACAAGAATCTCATAAGCATAAAGAAAGATTATTCGGGAACAAAGACGTGTTTCTTTATATATAAAGGCAAATAAAGTACATATATCGGAAAGATATCACCTGAACACCTTCAGCAGGCTCCAAGCAAGCTTCCTCCCGGATTCGTTCCAGCCTCCAGCCTCCAGCAAGAGCTCCTTCCAAGTCTTACTCAATGATGATGTCAAGGATGAATGATCACCAATACACATGGAAACAAGGGTTTCCTATGCAAAATGGGGGAAGTGCAGAATGCACCAAGGACTTCAGACCTGGTCTAAGGGAAAAATCTCAGCATAATAATCTTGCTCTCCTTTCTCTCTCCCCTTGGCCTTCCCTTTGATGCCTTTTTATACCCTCTCCAAAGTAGTTTTTTAGTTAGGAGTTGGTTGGGAACAGTTGGGCCACGGGCACTAACAGGTGATCCAGCAGGTAAACCCGTGATCACCGCCCGAAAAAGAGGAAATTACATTTTTTTAAGTGTTTTAATAGATACACGCGGGTTGGGTATGACAGACCCGCGTGTACACGCGTTTAACACAGGGCAAAGTCGCGTATAGGGAATAAAACACTGTTTTTTAAATTTTTGGACCAGGTCTGGAAGGAGGGGTTGCCCTAGGCCATAAGTGCAGCATCACAAACCATAAGAGTGAGATTTGGAGCTATAACAGATGCCCCCTAATGTATGAGGTCAGAAGGGGAACATGATGGCCGAAATATATTAAGTAAGTACAAGGAAAGGAACTCTGCCGAAAAACCGAGGAGGACTTCACCAGAATTCAGCCTGCCAAGCCACCGAAAGGAGATCAGAAAGAAACACTGTCTGAGGCGGGCATACCCATGCTCAGGAAAAGTAAAGCATGTCCGCATATCAAGTACAAGCGGATCCACTAAGTATACAAGTATAAATGACTGTAAAAATACATAATGGATCATATGATCATAATGAGTAAGTACATGTCTGAATATCACATATAAAACTGTCAATGATGCTGAAAGATGCAACGGATCACTGAAATCAAAGACTGATCCCATAAGGTACCAACTGAACATGATGGAATAGGATGGTACTACACTGCAAACTCAGGTGCCAGCATATAGAATGTCGCCATGACTGACTGCAACATATAAGGTGGAATGGTATCAACTAGCAGCAACAGGAGCAACTGTCAAGTGAACCAATGAATGCTGATACAACCTGAGGTCTTCACCGACCGCCGTGGTACATTTCTACATCATGGGAATAAATGATCTGAAGTCGACCATGTGAGAAATCGTTTGATTACCGGTCATTGATGTATACCGTTAACAAACGCGAGACTACTCACCGATAATGATAATGAGCGTCAAGGTACCCAGTACAATCTAACAAGTGTGAATAGATGAGCTGAAGTCGAACACCTGTAAGAATCTATCAATCAGGAGACAATGATGGTTTCCCACTGTCGATAGCGAGGAATCTGCCACTAATGACTGCAAACCCCAAGGTACTGCCAAATGGACTCTAGATCTTTGCCCCAGAGCAATGAGTCGGAGTCGATAGGGAAAGATCCGCTAGAAGGAAGGCATTAAGGCATCCTCCATCAATCTAGCGCGAGTGTAACCCGTAGGCCAATAATGTGGAAGGAATCGGACGAAAAAGATGTAGTAACCCAACCGAAGTACGTTTCCGGCGTACACAAGATGTGGCTAGCGCACGGCAGAAACCCTCTGAACCAACCAATAATGAAAGCTGACACAGAGGCGAGGTATCCACCAATAGGGTCAAATGGAAACCAAGGTACTGCACGAATCCCAATGTGTGATAATGTATGCTGATGTCGAACACAAGGGAAACCACTCAGTCAAAGACCCATGATACTGATCGATGCTGAGCACAAGGTGACCTATCAATAATGAAAATAGGGCCAGGGTGCGGTCTCTAGGTCTGCCCTCAGAGCAATGTGTCGTCGTCGATAAGGACAAGACCCGCCAGCAAGAAGTCAATGGGGACCTTCTCAAACCGGCACGAGTGAAGGACCAATATAACTGATGTGATGATAGACATGACACTGACAACCAGGGATGGCCGACTGAAAAATGAGTCAAGAGACACCGCAGAAAGGCCGACTCAGGCTAAATTCCCTTGAACAAAAGCACGACTCAATGTGACTATGTGGCAGCATATAATGAATCTGTATAAGTTCGTCATGCAGGAGGCACGAACGAACCCTCCATATGATTGGAAGAGATAACCAATCGGGGGAGAACTGACTCGATAACAAGGTTATGGCTTACCTAAGTCAAACTAAATCCCACCCATGCGGAGGAGACTTTGTTTTGAGTGCTTTGTTCAAGGGCGACACGACTGACTCTAGCTGCCAACAATAAATGGAAGTAATGTCCCTGTTCCCGCTCTTTTTGGAATATTTAATTTTTTTGTCTTTTTCTGATAAGCCGGAAAAAGAATAAAAGAATGCTATGGTACAGTGGAAAGAACGAGTGTCGGTGAAACAGATGATCTAGTTCCTGGGAAAGGAACGTTCCTATGCTCAATGCAGGGAGGTGAAAAACTGGTCAGTGACACTCAGAGGTATGTCCCTTCCACGGATCTGGGTATGTCAAGCTGCAGAGGTCAAGGGTATGCAAGGTTGATTTTTGCAGACGTCATGGTCAAAAGTGGGCTTAAACACGAGTCCAAGTGAAGCCGGCTATAGGCCAAAAGGTGCAAATGGTCAACATGCAATGCAGAAGTACAACTCAACACACATAGGAGCCTCTAGGGTATAAGGCCAGAACGAAGCGAAGAAGCAAAGAAGAATGAGTCTTCAACGCATAAGTCATGGCGGGACTACAGAGGACTCCCGAGCCTACTCAAAACGAAGCAGCATGGGCAACAAATGTCAGTGAGGTGCTAACTAGGATGCCCATGTAAAAGGATGGCTCTACCATCATGTCATGATTTAAAGAATCGGCGAGTGAAAATGGCTTGCGAACCATAACATGATGGGGTCGACCCTACGGCAGATGTATCGGTCAAATGGAGGCTAGTATGCATAATGCAACGGAAAAATGGTGTCCCTAACCTATATGCCAGTGAGAACACGATACCTGCCATGACGGGTCAGCAGTCATGGAACCGTCTCGAACCGTCGAAAAATGTCCAAAATGTCCTGAAAAACAACTCAATCTCGACATTCCAAGCTCCCAAGTTAAAAGTGACATGAAACCAAACAAAATAAAATTTTGAAAAAATTTTGCATTTTCAAAACTTATAAAAAGAAATTTTGGACTTACCATTTTCACCGTTTGACTTGGAGAGCAAATTGTGGAGCAAAAGGAGCAAACTTTCCCCGTGACTTATTCAACCGTTCAAACTTGCCGAAAACTTCCAGGTAAGCACTAAACTTGTCTTGCAATCAATTGTGATAGTTTTTAGGAAGTTTAATTAATGTTTCACCGTTAGATTTTTGCAAAAAATTACTCTGCGGCGTACACGCGGGTTGGATGTATATAAATCGCGTATACGACGGCCCTACACGCGACTGTGTATAGGGTAAACCGCGTGTGCGCAGCGAAAATTTTTTATACAAAAAACTAATGGATGAAAATGATTTTTTCTTCCAGGATGACTCTCACATGGCGTGAAAGAGAGCACTCAGCTGTAGATAATGAAGTTATGGACAATGATGAGGCATTAGATGCCTTACGGGGATGCGGATTGTTAAAATTCTTCAAGTTGCCGAATATGAAAGCAAATGTGCGTCTGCTCGAGAGACTTATTGATTATTGGGATGTCGAGGAAGAAGCTTTTATGATTGATCAAATGCCACTCAGGATAGAAGTGGAAGATATATATTTCATCACGGGCCTTTCCCGAAGGGGAGAGGTAGTCCACTCCCGGGGCAGGACCCGGAATAGTCTCAGCGTAGACGACTATGTACAACTTTACTGCCCAGGTCATCGGAAGGTCGGGAGTCAGATCTCGATCCCACACGTGGCGAGTTTGTCACTGCGGATAATCCTGTTCACCATAGCTCGAGTGAACGGGTCATCTTCGCTACATCAGGCATCACGGGTAAACATGAGCGTAGCAGTGGACTGTCTCACCACGGTGTTTGACTGGTGTACTCCTCTACTTGCCAACATGAAGGAGCAGCTTGCTTCTATCAGGAAGGGACAGACCAAGAACTTTGGGTACGGAACCATTTTATGCACGTTTTTCTTCGAGAAGGTTCCCGCACTCCGCCCCAGGGTAGCAGTTCCCATCAGTAGTCCACGTGATCCACGTATGGGCCGGTGGGCTGACTTGATGAAACGTCTGGGGGGTGGGGAAGTGCCCAGGAATGCATTCGACGACGACTTTTTTGCTTGGTGGGAGCAACAGATCATCGCCATAGACGACTACCCCTATGCTGGACTGGATTTCCGAGGAGATCCTGACCTAGTGCTGCCACCAGATGCAGCATGGGGCGAGATCGGTAAGATTTTTTGATTTTTATGATTTTTAGGATTTTTCAAGTATAATGATGAACTTTGAAAAATATATTTTTGATGAGATTCAAATGACTAATATGATGATCATGTTCCAGACATTGGGCCTGTGCGACCAGATGGATTCCCACGGCACGGACGGCGTGGCCGAGGAGCCGAAGAGGCGGCTGCGGATGCGGAAAGGACCCTCGCCAACGTCCAGCGACACTTGGCGAGATTGAGCTATCAAGTACCGATGGCCGAGATAGAGGACCTTCCTCCAGATATGCAGCGTCATGTGGTTGGGATGCCACGTGACTGGGTTCGCGTTTTTCGGCGCGTGGCCAATGCTATAGTTAGTTATTTAGCTGCTCATCCAGAGCCGAGGCATTAGATATGCCTGACATGATTATGGGCATTTGAGTCCCAATTTTGTATATTTTTGGACACACATATGTACACTCGAGACGCTTTGCGATATATATATATATACAGTTTGACTTTTTGATGCATGATTTTATGATGATGAATGATTGATATGCCAGTCTAATGCTTGATTAGCGATAGAATCAGCTAACCAATTTTGAGATCTTGGAATGTGCAAATAATTAATGTAAATAAATGATCTTTGCAACAACCTCACCCTTAAATATTGGCGATATAATGATGGATCTCTAACCCGATAAATGTTATTTAACTGAGACACTATCAATTGAGAATCAAGATACACTACCAACGAGTCGATCCCATAAGAGATTGCCTCGGATAATAAATTGATAACAGCTGTATACTCGGCCATATTGTTTGAAGCAGGACCGATACACACGCCTCTCGATGTCATCAACTGACCAGTTGGGTAATAAAGTACCCAAGCTGCGGAAGCAAGATTCCGAGTGTGCCGACTAGCACCATCGGCGAATCCAAAATAAACCAAATCATCCATCAACACCTGCCAAAGCAGACCAAAAAGTGCTGATATCAGAAAACGCTCGATAAGATATGTACAAATATACATAAAATACAAAGAAGCCATTGCCTGGTAAAACTAAGCAAAATACTTCTTTAAATAGAGCCCATTTCGGGGCTCCGCCAGCTTGTTTCCTTCGAAATCAATTAACTCATACGATCCTTTTTCTAAGACTCGTTTGATAATGAAAGGACCGTACCACATAGGCTTGAATTTGCCTGCCCCCAAGGCGTCCTTATCTTGGTCATAGACCAAGACAAGGTCACCTTCAGAAAAGACACGAGGTCTGACAGACTTATCATACTGAGTTTTGACCCTTTTCTTATGGGCCTCATTCGTCGTGGCGGCATCTCGACGCTGCTCATCGAGATGTTCCAGGTGAACTAGGCGCTCCTCGAGACTCGAAGTCTCAGGAAGAAGCTCGACAGCCAATTTCAGAGATGGAATTTCACATTCGACCGGAAAGATAGATTCCACCCCGTAAACTAACTGAAAAGGAGTAAAACCAGTAGCCGTTTTAACGGAGGTTCGGTATGCCCAAAGAGCCGGATACAACATAATGTGCCAATTGGACCGATTTTTATCGATTGTCCGTTGGAGTATCGTCTTAAGAGTTTTATTGACCGCCTCGACCTGTCCATTGGCCTGAGGATAGTAAGGAGACGAATGCTCTTGACGGAAACCTAATTTAAAAGCCAATTCGGACATTAGCTGATTTTGGAAATGACTGCCATGGTCAGTGACAATCTCTCTTGGGATACCGAATCTTGAGATAACTTGATTGAAAAGAAACAAAGCTGCCGTGTCACTGTCGTTCTTATAAGTAGGCATGGCTTCAGCCCACTTCGTGAAGTAGTCTACAGCCACGATAATGTACTTGTGATTTGCCGCTGAAGGCGGATTACAAGTCGTAAAATCAATACCCCACTTAGTAAAGGGACCGACGGTGACAACGGGAAAAAGGGGAGCTGGATGCGCGCGCATCTTGCGAGTAAAAATTTGACACGGGTGACAGCGTTTTACCGCTTCCACACAGTCCTTAAAGAGTGAAGGCCAAAAGTAGCCGGCACGTAAGATGCGCTGGGCTGTAGCAAGCCCGGATAGATGACCACCACAAGCTCCACTGTGGCAATCATTAAGAACAGACTCTGCTTCCTCTAAGGTTAAACAACGTCGAAGAATTGAATCAACCCCTCGACGGTATAAAGTGTCACCAATGATAACATAGTTTTTAGCCAGGTGACGTAACTTGCGACGTTCATCCTTGGAGGAAGTAGAGGGAAACTTCGAAGTCTGGAGATAAACAATGATATCTCCATACCAAGGGTCTTGTGAAGAGATGAGGAATATATGTTCGTCGGGTAAACTTTCCTCATAAACAACATCCTCTCCACAAGGAAGCTCAGAAATTAGCTCCGCGAAGACCATAGATTTCTTAGACTTGGCGGACAAGAACTCGAGGTCGAATTCTTGTAAAATGACTATCCATCTATTATATTTGCCCCCAATCACTCGCCTACTGAGGACAAATTGGAATGGATTGACCGCCGCTAAGACAAAAGTTTTGCGTAGCAAAATGTAATGACGGAGCCTCTGGACAGCATGGACTGCTGCCAAGGCCAACTTCTCAACTGGAGAATAGCGGAGTTCAGGGCCTATCAAGCCTCGGCTCAAATAATAAATCACGTGCTCGACAAGAGCATCGTCTTCCTGAACTAGAACCATACCAATGGTAGATTCTGCTGCAGCGAGATATAAAAGGAAGTCTCTACCGTAATCCGGTGGACTCAAAAGCGGGGCAGAGACTAATGCCTTTTTCAAAGCATCAAACGACCGCTGCGCAAAGTCGTCCCACAGGAATGGAACTCCTTTCCGTAGCAAACGCATGAACCCTTTAGTGATCTCGGCATAGTTTGCTATAAACCTTCTTAAGAAATTGGCCTTCCCTTGAAGACTTTGAAGTTGACGAATTGAAGACGGGGGAGGCAACTGAACTATTGCCTCAACCTTGAAGGGATCAACCCGAATCCCTTCATTGGAAACTATAAACCCTAACAACCGACCTGATGTAACCGCGAAAACGCACTTATTAGGATTCAACCGGATTTTGTAAAAACGACATCGCTCAAAGACTAATCGAAGATGACTAGGATGATCAGTTCTCTTTCGAGAACGAGCAGCGAGATCATCTAAGTATGCCTCGATGATATGTTTGATGTCGTGGAAAGCGTAAGACATGGCCCGCTGAAAGGTGGCTCCAGCATTTTTAAGACCGAAGGGCATCTTTCGATATGCAAAGGTACCCCAGGGACATATGAAGGCAGTCTTATGCTGATCCTCAGGACGAATAGAGATTTGATTATAACCTGAGAAACCATCCATAAAGGAGAAAATCGCATTACCCGCACACTCGTCAATAATTTGATCAATAAATGGCGTGGGGTAATTGTCTTTTGGACAAGCCTTGTTTAAGTCCCTAAAATCGATGCATACGCGGATTGTTCCTTGCTTTTTGTCCACAGGGACTGGATTCGAAACCCAATCCGTAAGAGGAACAGGGTATATAAAACCCGCCCTTAGCAGCTTCTCAACCTCAGCTTTGATAGCCGCTGCTTTCCTAGGGTTAACCGGCCGAAGCCTTTGACGAATCGGTTTTGCGTTTTCGTACGTCTTGATCTCATGTTGGACTATAGAAGGATCAATGCCGGGCATTTCCTCATAAGACCAAGCAAATACATCACGATATTCCTTGAATAGGTCGGTGTAAATTTGAATTTCTTCAGGGGAACACTCACTTCCGATGAAGATATTCTCGATGATGTTAGGATTTTTAGAGATGTTTATAGGTATCGTTTTTGAGATTACCGACATATTACCTTCAGCACGTGTGTGTGTTGGAGCCAAAGGGTTCGATACCGTACAAACATCACTACCAACGAGCTCGGAGAATCTAGATTCTACTTCCTGCAATGGAGGAAGAAAATATGAGCGATGGTGTAAGTCTTCCCAAGGTCGATCTATACCCATCATAATTTCGAGGATTGCTTCTTCAGAAGGTAGAACCGAATCTAAGCAGTCCAAGGCAGAGTTAGAATCAAAGCTCCAAGCGGGGGCCACATGACCATCTAGCTCCTCTTCGGAAAAAGGAGTAGAATGGTTATCTGCAGAGTCTACGATAGCCTGATATCTAAGCTCAGCTGCAGATATAGGAAATGCCATTCCATTAACTTGCCCTTCAACTAATGTGGTCGTAGGTGAAGGCAAGGTCCAAGGGTCGGAAAAATGATGAGTTCGGAAGAACTCCTCTCGAGAAGATTCCTTGGATGATGAAATAGCATTGATTCTTGCAAAAGGAGAGGGAAGATCAAACGTACCCATCAATGAGGAATACATCCCTACTCCTAAATTCTCAGTCGGCGGGCGAGGGTTATCCACCAAAGGAACAGTAGAGTCGGAGGTTGCTTGAGGATCGATTGGAGCATAGTCCAATTGATCAACCTTAACGATTTTCCCCTCATGAGGAAAGCAAATGACACGAAACAAAGTCGAAACAACGGCTTCCATCTCGTACACCCAGTTCCTTCCTAATAGGAGATTATAGTCTAGGTTAGCATCTACGACTTCAACTTCGATATTAACGACCTTCCCTCCAACACATATAGGAAAGGCCGGGATAATCCCATGCGGCTTGTGAGAATGGCCATCAAATGCAGTTAAGACGGTTGGTGAAGGAACAGCCGAAGGTGAACCAATAGCCTTCCAACAAGACATGGACATGACGCATGTGGAAGCTCCTTCATCTATAACGGTGCGAAAAATATTGATTTTCCGGTATGTTGACTTTACCTGAAAAGCCATATGATGAGGGAGTCTCTTTTTGACATTTGACATGTCAAAAGAGAGCACTAGAGAGTTAGCTGGATCGACTGCTCCAATGGCGGAGAGTAAAGCACTTCTCTGAGACGGACACGACTGGAGAACTTCCAAAGCGGACATAGCACATGGGCTTTGAGCCAAATCCTCCACAATGGAGTAATTTTGAGCAGCTCTAGCATTGGGGTTAATTGTCGCGCGTTTGGCGGAACCTTTCGGTATCCTAGGTATAGTCTCAACAGGAGGTCGCTCGATATGAAGGTCATTACTTCCGGGAACCGTTTTATCCTTAGATGTTTCGGCTTCACCATAATCACGTGACCGAGTAGTCACGTTAACGTTTGAACCCATCATAAAAACATTTGATGCTTTTTCCCCTTCCTGGTTGCCCCCTGAGGAGGTCCCAGGATTCGAATTTGCGCCAGCAAGAAGTTGCTGCCCTTGGGGAAACGGGTTAGTCAACACAGCTTGCGAACTAGAAGTCCCTTGCTGTGCTAACAAGCGCTGAGCGTCTTCGATTCTAGGGCAAAGATGAGTTAGATGGTCCCCACTGCATAACTTGCAAGGAAACTTGACTTTCTTTCTCGACTCACCCTTACCACCACCAGCGTTGTTGCCGGATTTATTTGCATCGGGCTTCCCATCCGAGTTCTTCTTTTTACCACGTCCTTTCTTTTTTCCATTGGAATTTTGATTTCCTTTGGGGTTATCGGATTGGACGGCGTTAATGGAAGAATTTTGGGAAGCAGGAGGATTAGACATTGTGACTTGGTTGTTAGGAGCAGTTTGTAATGACAACTGCTGCAATTGATTCAACAAGTTCACTGTAGTCGAGTCTACAGACCCCACGATACCATCCGCATGCGGACCTGGCTTTGGCTTAGCTAAATCAACCTTAGATCCAGGAGCATCTGGCAAGTACTTTTGGAGGATCCCAGACTGAGAGTAGATCAGTTCTAATTGCTGGGCCCTGAAAATGGCTTGCTCCTCAGAATAGACCCCAGACATGGAGACATCCTTGGAGATCTCAGGTTGCAAAGACTTCAAAAACCACTCTAGACGGTACTCCGGAGGGATTTCGGCTTTAATGAGCCTTTTTCTCCGTCTCCATTCCTGTATGTGATCAGAAATGTGGGTTGCCTTATCCTGACGAAAGGTAGCCAGAAGTTCAGTTCCGGCATCATAGCGGACAGGCAACTGAAAGTGATTCAAGAAGATATTAGCTAAGTCTGCGAACGATGTAAAGCTGCCCCCTGGCAACTCTATGTACCATTTAGCCGCATTACCAGTCAAGGTGCGCTGAAAGAGTCTCAACCTAACCGAATCTTCGATGAGGGAGTTAGATGAGCACCACAAATGGAATGTGGTTACATGATCGCCCGGATCTTCACCACTCTTCCCTTCGAATTTTGGGATGTCCGAAGGGAGTTTGGTTGGGACCGGAGGCCAGGCTGGATTGTATCTGATAGGGTCGTTCGTTAGCTTAGTGAGATCTGGCAAGTTTAACGTTGCCAGAAATGGAAGCCTAGGAGGACCTAGGGGATTCCACCCAGACTGGGCAGAACTCCCCAAGTTCTGAAAAGATTGTCCTGGGATTTGAGAGGCACCAGGCTGCCCCAAGTGACCAGTAGAACCAGCTGAACCAAAGGGCAAGCCTTGTGGTCCAGCAAAATTCGGAGTTTGACCAACTCCTGCCGTATAAGCTCCATAGCTTGCAAAGTTTCCTCCTAAAGAATTGTAAGGAGTCGATAACCCCTGATATGGGTTCCAAGCCGAAGCGAGGGGAGGAATACTTTGAAACATGCTAACCGTGGAATACGGCCTACTTCCTTGTTGGCCAATGAATGGATTCGCAGTTCCTGCGTTACTAGCCCCAGGGTTATTCCAACCTTGGAAAGGATTGCTGCTTTGTCCTATTGAAGAAAAAGGCATGGATCCTACCGTTGGGTTGGAATGTGGAATATGACCACTTCCAAAAGGAAAACCCTGAAATGAAGCCGATCCGCCCATCATGGACGTAGCGGCACTGAACGGAACTGACGGAATACCCTGTGATTGGGTGCCAAAAAGGAAGGAACCAGTACTAAAAGCATTGGTTTGGGCATTTCCACTCGTGGACGGAATGGAGGTAGACCCAACCAAAGATGTGCTAGCAAACGATCCGAACAAGGAAGCGGAGGGGATGGAAATGGTTCCTCCCCCTTGCACCGATGTTGGGGTTTGCATAGTCGCAGCACTCGTGGAAGCCATGCTTCCAGTAGTGATCATAAATGGTAAGCGCGTAGCGTAACCTGGACTCGCTGGTCTATATAATGGAGGCCCAACGTATTGCAATACGTCTGGGTAACTAGATGGTAGTGGAGAATTTGGAATCACTAATGATTCTGAAAGTTCTTCTACCTCTACGTTATCCTCCGCTTGAAAGCGAACCTGAGAAAAGACTGGAGCGTCCCTCTCTTGTTCAAAAGTACCAGGCCTTGCTTGGCCGCTAATATCCCCGAGAGGAGGATCAATCCCCGATGCGTCAGCCGGCGTGGGACGGACCCCACCGGTAGTATTCCCTCTGCGCCTTCTAGGAGAAGGCTCTAAACTAGGTGGCGAGAGACCACGAAGTCTTCGAGACCGTCTTGGAGACCGGTCAGCCACTTTGAATTTTTTTGTTAAGATCTAACTAAAGACTCAAAAAAATTAAAAGCTAAGCCGACTAGGAGCACAGAGCACACAGTATAAAGTTCCTAAAGATACAGCCAGTCAAACAACTTTCAAGTATTTCCGCTCCGGGTGATTGAGACCGGACACCAAAATACGAGAAAGTGAATCAAAGGGCCTTCCGAGGATAGTCTGGGATGATGAGGGCCCAGTCCTATCAGCGAAGGTATCAGAGGAAGTTACGCTGACCTCCTAACAACAGTCTGCGCCGGTGCAAGCCCCCAAGCTTCGCAAGGGTGCCCTCCGGAAGTACTGTCGAGAGTGATACAACGTCGACCTCAGGTGCCACGGGATTCCCCTCCGCAGCCACCTATGCAGATCCCTATGAGAGGCAACTATGGGTACCAACTCGTCGCAGAAGCCAGGCGGAACAGTCGTGAGGTAAGTTCGGACAAGTAGGAGAGGGGGTATCTCTCTTCCCTGTCTTCACAGACCCTCGTGCTTAACTCCCAGATCCGGAGCTTTCCTGGTCTCCCTAACGCTATTGGATTTACTCTCTTTAATCAGACTCTTATGTTTGACGTTTTGTGTGGCCTTGGAGAGTTAACTCTCCACTCGCCTAATCCAAGGCCCTAAAATCCTAAACTTGTTGGTGTAATAACTAAAACAAAAAGTTCTAGTGGATTTTAATTAAGCGCTTGATTTTATTAGGCTGTTCTTTAAGTCAAAGGTAATGGAGGTGAAACTTGTGGTGTTTTATGGACGCAAAAGAAATTAATAAAACCTAGCTACATGCACATGCACTTTTGTTTTCGATGAATAGCAATTTCTATGAGGTTCAGAAGGCACTTGTAATATAAACAAAAAAAATTTTCCTTTTTCTTTTCAGACTCCACACTCACAAAAACTAACAAAACTAAATATGCCTAAAAAGAGATGCAAATCTTTCCCTAATGCAAGAACTAAATGTGGATGCACGATTCAAAGACTACTCTAAAAACAAAGAAGGAAAGTTGCTGCTTTACCAAATTTTGTCTTGCCACTGAAATGCTTAGATAGAAGATGATTTGTTACTAATCATTTCGTCCAAACAATAAAAACAAGTTTTAAGATAAAAAACAAAGCACTTTCACTTCGCAAAAAAGGAAATCAGATGAGAAGCAAGTTTAAGAAAGCGAAACTCAAAAACTTTCAAAAGATTTTCTTTCAATCAAACCAAAAAGTCTTTTTCAAAGGAAAACTCTCAAAAAAACTGACACTAATGATTGATAAACAAGCAACCAAACACTTTTGTGAATTGACACCAATGAAATGATGAGAACTCAACAAAAATAAAATGTGTTCGAAATCGCTTTTGACAATCAAAAGCAGCAATGAAAGTCCAAGAAATCAAAAGACAAGTTTCAAGAAAATGGTAACAAACAAATTTCCCGAAACGAAGGAGCAAATGGTCATAAAAATGATTTCGTTAAGCAAACACAAATGTCATGAAAACAAAATGGACACAAAGATTGAAGACAATCTTCCCACTCTGCCGAAACAGAGCAATCAAGATTCTTAAACAGAAATCTTGTGTGTCAAAAATCAATGACGCTTGCAATCAACGAAAAACAAGACTAGCACTCCTTATAACTAGAGAGAGTTCGAAACAAGATGCCCCCTGTTAAACAGAGAACTGTCACTGGGAATTGACTGCTTTAAACTGACCCAAACCACCAGACAGACATTCAGCAAAAGAAAAATTATAAATCTTGAAAATTATGTGATATACGCGCCTGCAATTATTTGCAGAATGCGTGTACACGCGACTGTAACTAAGGAAACCTGCGTATACGCGGGTTTACTTAGTGAAACTTGCGTATATACGCTTCTGTAATCCAGAAAAAGTGCGTATATGAAGTGTTTCAAGAAAAATAAAAAACACAAACTGAAAAACTGGAAAAGCTTGGAGTTCAAGAAAATATCAGACAGTCAGAACCAACAAACAGAGGGACTGAGCCTTGATTGGCTTGAGGACTACCCAAACTAGGAACAACAAGAGTGTTGTCCCCAGCGGAGTCGCCAATTCTGGTTGAAGGGAAAGTACCCCTAGAGTCCTTTGGGCTGAGACTCTACCAGACTGAAAATTGCTTATACAAAGAAACACACACACACAGCCATCTTTTTTACTTTTAAGCAAATTCTAATGTTTAGGGTACATACCTAAGGTCCTACGTTCGAGAAGACCGTTAGGGTGCAAACCCTTCTTGGAGTTCCCTTCTTCTTTCTCTGACCTGCAAGACAAACAAATCAAAGAACACAACAGTACATGTATAGAAGTTTATGTATAAATTATCTTTATGCTATAAAGTTAGTTATAAAAAATCTTTAAGTAACCACTTTCATAAGAATTCAACACAAGAATCTCATAAGCATAAAGAAAGATTATTCGGGAACAAAGACGTGTTTCTTTATATATAAAGGCAAATAAAGTACATATATCGGAAAGATATCACCTGAACACCTTCAGCAGGCTCCAAGCAAGCTTCCTCCCGGATTCGTTCCAGCCTCCAGCCTCCAGCAAGAGCTCCTTCCAAGTCTTACTCAATGATGATGTCAAGGATGAATGATCACCAATACACATGGAAACAAGGGTTTCCTATGCAAAATGGGGGAAGTGCAGAATGCACCAAGGACTTCAGACCTGGTCTAAGGGAAAAATCTCAGCATAATAATCTTGCTCTCCTTTCTCTCTCCCTTGGCCTTCCCTTTGATGTCTTTTTATACCCTCTCCAAAGTAGTTTTTTAGTTAGGAGTTGGTTGGGAACAGTTGGGCCACGGGCACTAACAGGTGATCCAGCAGGTAAACCCGCGATTACCGCCCGAAAAAGAGGAAATTATATTTTTTTAAGTGTTTTAATAGATACACGCGGGTTGGGTATGACAGACCCGCGTGTACACGCGTTTAACACAGGGCAAAGTCGCGTATAGGGAATAAAACACTGTTTTTTAAATTTTTGGACCAGGTCTGGAAGGAGGGGTTGCCCTAGGCCATAAGTGCAGCATCACAAACCATAAGAGTGAGATTTGGAGCTATAACACATGGGCAAGAGAAAGAGATGGAAATAGAGGACGAGGAGGGCAGCGCAGATCCACAAATAGCATCAACACAACTGAAGCACCAGCGCCCGAGCGAGTAGACGGGGCCATGCAAGAAGGTCAAAGCATCAAAACTGTCTATTGACATGATCACCCTTACGGAGAGGGATTTACAAGACATAGGTGAGACGATGCGCAAAGTCACCACTGAGGCCCTCCAGAACTTCGTGGAGGAGAATCGGATTGTGTTGGTGGCCCTCCAAGCGTAGATTCAGGAGTTGCAGTTGTGCACTCCTCGAGTTGGTACTCTTTTGACCAGCTTCGCAGTAGGGACAACTACAACTGAGGAAATGCCACGCGCTCAGACTACCAACACAATAGTGCTACTAGAGGGGGTACTAGTTACAACAAATGAGGCCGACGGGCCTATGGTTAGCACACTGAAAGGCATAAGGATCAACATGGTTGCACTCCTGCGGGAGATGCTCTATGTGCTGTAGGATGGGATCATTGTAGAACTATGGGCTAGTGTTACACTAAAAAATGTCACCATGACTACTTACAGTTAGTATGGCTCAAATCAATAGTCATGCTACCCTCTTAGGCAAGTCTTATGCCTCTGCTATCCATCTCAAACTCAAAGAAGAGAGAAAGTCTTGTAAAAAATGTGTTTATCTCTGGGGTCGCAGGTTCTCTCTAGCCTTACCTGCGGGGACGTTCATAATGTTCACAAAGGCTGCGTCCTTGGACGCTCTGTATGTTAAGGGACAGGTGCGTCCTTCTGTAAAAGGCAAAATGCGCAAGTTTCATCTTAAAAAAGTTACTTGTGGTTACTTCTAGAACTTTCTAGAGGTCGGTTTGATGAAATGGATGCGCCTCCAGTTGGTTCATGTATCCCTATTAAGGAGGAACTTATCCCATCAATAAGGGAGCTATCCCACCCAAAGAGGGGGATTATCCCATTGATGGTGGACCTGAATAACCTCTTTACAGCACTATAAATAAAGGCATTGAGCCAGAAGGAGGAGAGGTTGAAGCTATACATTTTCTTTGGGTAAATGCTACAGGAATTAGGACTCCCATTTAGAACCTTGTGAGGAGAGATTGTCTTTGCTTGATTCTACTTGGAAGTGGGTGAGCTTTGTCAAAGTAGAGGAAAACCCTTGATGGACCCTGGGAGGAACTTGCACAACACCAAGGCCAGGTTGTAAGAGTTTCTTTGTTTCGTTATTAATACAAACTGGTTCATTTTTCTCAATAGCTTGTGTTAATGAGTTATTTCATGTGTTCCTTGGTCTGCATGTTGAATATATGTTTTATTATATGAGATGCAAGTGCTTGGTAATTGTTTGATTGTTTGTGGTTGCAGGAATTGATGTGAAGGAGGAGCTCATCCGGATCGGCAAGGACTGACTACAACAACAGCGTTTTGGAATAAGGTAAGCCTAAACACTTGTAGTTTTCATGTTTTAAAAGGTGTATTTAGAGAAAGATCGCTCCATTTTGTCTTGTTTGTCGCTAGAGAGTTTAGACTCCTAGGGAGGTCAGTTGTGTCCGCACAAACGACTTTTTCCGCCACGACAAATTGGCGACTCCGCTGGGGAATCCATTAATGTGAAAGTCTTTTCCTTTGTGTGAACTTTGCTCTGAGAAAATCATTTTTATTTTCTGGTTTTTGACTGTGAGAATTAGTATTTGGGTGGCTTAGCTTTAGATTTAGTTAGATTTGGTTTTTCTTAACTTTTCCAGAAGGACGCACCCTCTGAGTACTACACAGTGCGTCTTTGGACGCGCTGTTGCCGTTTGCACAGAGCGGGCCCGCGCCTGTTCTAACGGGTTGCCTGCGTCTTCCTGTAAAAATTTAGGAAAACTCCATTTTTGCTTTAATTGCTTTTAGATTTTGGTTTTTCTTAGTGTTTTCTGCCCAGATCCTTTAGTACCCTATCAAAAATTTTCACCTGAACTTGTTTCATTAGCATTCCTGCTTTTAGCTTTCATCAATTGGGTGTTTTGAGTCTCTTTTTTGAGAAATTCTAAATTTGATTTCCTTTGGTCATTACTTGGAGGTTCGTCTCAGTCTTTTCACAATTTTGCATCTTTTTGCTTTTGTTTTTGCAAAAAAATTTCCCCCTCATTCGCCGGGGGGGGCTAAATTGTGTATGAGTGTTAATCGCCTTTGAGTGTTTTTATGTTTTGATCTTTGGAACTCTCACCCAATTTTCTCGACTTGCACTTGATTGGTTCTTAGATTACATTAGAATCATCTTGTGTTTGAGAATTCTCTTGCATAGATCACATTTGCATAATTAGAGTTCTCAGTTTCAGAATATGAATGAAAAATGTGCATAGATTACATTTGCATACTTTTCATGTGAATTGTGCATAGATTACAATTGCATAGTTTACATTCTGAAAAATCAATCGTAGATTTAGATCAGCTTTCTTTGATTTGAATTTACACAAAAATAAAAATAAAAATTGGTTTGGAATTGATTTGCATTAGTTTTTCTTGATGAAATTAGTGCATTAGAGAATTTGTTAAATTTTCTCTTAATGATCAATTTTTTGCATTATTGGAAGTGAATGGAAACTCTCTCCTTACTCTAGTTAGGATTCATCGAATTGAAAGGATTGCATTATCATATTCGATTGCATTCAGTTGAGTCGGGTCATAACACCATTGGTTTCATCTCCATTTACCCATTTGAGTAATAACAACCTTAATAACACAGCGCTTAATTAAAATTCATCTAGTAATTTTTACATTTCTAGGGCTCTGAAACACCAACATAACTTAGGCTAGGGTCTTGGAGTAGGTGAGTACTTAACTCTCCAAGACTACAAAACCAAACAGATAGTTTATCTTGAGTAGAATAAATCCAATTGTTTCAATTGCACTCTGGGAAAGCTCCTCTTAAAGGAGAAGCACGAGCTCGTGTCCGAACCAGTGAGGGGATCATTCCCCCCTCGTTGGGAACGACGCCAGACAGTACGTATTACAAACGGTAAACCTCGGATTAACCATTGTCGAGGAGCCAGGGGTCACTTATCGGTAAACCTTGGATTACTGTCAAGGAGCCGGTAAGGGGATTGAGCTTGCTACTCTGCCCTTGCGTGCTGTCGGAGTTTAGACTGTTCCCCCAGGTGTACTTGTGGCCGTTGGTAACCTTAGTGACCATAATCTCTAGGATTCTACCCAAGGTGACGGTGGAGGGAAGGTCCCACTGTACCTGGAGCAGACGTCGGCTATACTCACTTGGATTTTTTGGGGGGTTCACTTCACTCGAGACGGTTAAAGTGGAGGAACTTGGTCCAGTCTATTCATTAAGCAGGTTGTCGGGGTAACTGTTCCACCCACTATTTCTGTACTGGATTCTGCGAGGTTGGGCTTCATCACCAACTAGTGTTTTCGGTCCGGAGAGCTTACTGTTTGTGTGTGGTTTGACTCCTAGATTTGATAGCGCGTGTTAATTTGTTTGTTTTTACTTTTAGAGACCATAGGTGTGAATTGTGAATTTTAATTGTTAGGTGTGAATTATGAATTGTTAATTTTAGTTTTAAGATTGTTAATAAAATTCACTGAAGTTGAATATAATGGCAAACGTTCCGGAATTTATCAACCTGGGAACCCCTCCTAATGAGAATCCTAGTACTTTTACTTACTTTGGAAATGTTGGTCCTCCTTATATGGCTACTTTGTCATTACCTGGATTTACAATAGGTTTACCGATATGGTTATTTTCAACTTCGTTGGCCCAAAATACTCCAATTGTTCCATCTCAACCGGATGCTTCACCTCAACAGAGTTCACCATCTCAACATCACCAACCTTCTGTTGACCCTTTACCTTCTTCGCCTAATTTTTCTTCCTCCATTTCTTCCTCTTCACCTGGTAAAAGCCTTGATGTTAGTAACCAGGAGGCTAAGAAGAAGAAGAAAGGGAAGAAGAAGAAGAAGAAGAAGAAGAAGCAAGATAAGAAAGAAGTCAACCAACCAACCATGGCTGTAAGTGTTAGTTGTGTTGAGGACAATTCCGACATGCATCGTAAACCCAAATACCCTTGCAGGCTTTGTAAGGGTGACCACTTCCTTGTCAATTGTCCTGGTATTCCAAAGGTCTTGGAAGTATGGTCAGAAAAATCTCATCAACTTTCCATTGATCCATCAACCAGTGATAGTCAGGTTCCTGGGAAAAAGGGTAAAGTTAGGTTTCCTTGTAAGTTATGCAAAGGGAGTCATCAAACTCACATTTGCCCTCACATGGATGAAGCCTCAACATTGTTGGAAAACCTTACTGTTCCACAGCAAGAATTTCCAACTGGTTACCGTAAACTTTCTCCCAACCTACCATCAACTGACGGAGTGATCGATCTAAATTCAAATACAGTCGATCACACTCTCCCATTGGAGAGTGAAACTCATGTCACTCAGGTTGATGATCCATTAGTTGATCAAGTGGTCGATTCAATTTCACATTCGGTCGATCCCACTTTCCATTTAGAGAGTGAACTTCATACCGCTCAGGTTCTTCTTGTTACATCAGATTCTTCTATGGCGGGGGGCATTTCACCTGTTTCTACAGAACCCCCTCCAAGCACTAAGGTCTTTTCCTTTGATTGGAATAGACTGACAGAACCTCGTCTTCCTTCCTCCATCCCTTTCCAAATCATTGTCAAGGCTGGTGGTAGGGACATACATCGTACTCAGGTAGATGAAGGTGCTTCTGTTAGTATTTTATCCTCAACTGTTTGGAAAGCTTTGGGTTCCCCTCAACTTGCGCCTATTACGCAGAATTTGAAAGCTTTTAACAGAACCATTAGTGAACCTTTAGGGATCCTTCCTAAGTTTTCTATTACCTTGGAAGGTAAAACTGTCTGTATTGATCTTATGGTAGTTCGAGGTCCCTTGGATTTCAATTTACTCCTTGGGCGAGACTATGTTTATGCAATGAAAGCTGTCATATCGACACTCTTTCGCGTGATGTCTTTCCCTCACAATGGCAGTATTGTGACTGTAGACCAGCTTTCGTTCCCTAGTCTTGTTTCAACTACCAATAATATGACACCCCTAAATGTTCCTGATTCTAAAGTGGTATCTACCCTGCCACGGGTTAATTATGTGGCAACCGGTCCCATGATTTCAGTTACCGATGTAAGTGAGCCTCTCACTGTTTGCTCATCTTCCTTTGATTTAGCTCCGGTAATTGACATGGAAAACTCTATGGGATTACTTGAACACGATGTTCTTATCCCTTTTGAGTCCCTTGACATGTGTTCCTTCCCAAGAAGTATTCTTCCTTCGGATGAAGACCTCTTGGAAGCCATGATCAAGGTGTGTCCATTGACATGTCTTTCATTCAGTTGGAAGCCATGATCAATGTTACAAGGATAGTTTTTTCCTGTATCAACCTCGTTAAAAAATGAAATAGGCTAGCATGAGGACAGTTCTTTTACTGAGTCAACCTCATTAAAAAATGAATCAGCCAGATTTTAGGATATGTAGGTAGATTGTAGAAAGTAGGGTTTGAGGACAGTTCCTGTTACTGAGTCAACCTCATTAAAAAATGAATCAGGTATGAGGATAGTTCTTTTCTTGTGTCAACCTCTTTAAAAATGAAACAACTCCCTTTTCAAGTTAAATATTGAAAGTAAACCTTCATTTCATCCAGCCGGTTGAATGCAATGAAGCCTGGGGGGCATGTACCTCGCTTTGCATCATTATGCTGGGGGCATGTGGATTTTTTGAGCATAGTTCCATTGTCTTGTGTCAAGCTCGTTAACAAATGAAACAAGGGTAGGTTAAGTAGGTAGATTGTAGAGTATTCATGAGCATAGTTCCTTGTCTTGTGTCAAGCTCATTAAAAAATGAATCAAGGATTTAAGAGCATAGTTCCTTGTCTTGTGTCAAGCTCGTTAAAAAATGAATCAAGGTTTTTAGAGTAGAGTTTTTGTTAGGTAGATTGTAGAGAATAGTTATGAGCATAGTTCCTTGTCTTGTGTCAAGCTCGTTAAAAAATGAAACAACTCCCACAAGTCTTTCCAAGATTTTGAAAGTAAAGCTTCATTCCATCCACCTCATTGAATGCAATGAAGCTTGGGGGGCATGTACCTCGTTTTGCGTCATTATGCTGGGGGCATGCGAACTTATAACAAGCATAGTTTTTCGTTTCAAGCTTGCGTAAACATGAAACCGAATCCGAGCATAGTTCTTTTCCTGTGTCAAGCTCGTTAAAAAATGAAACAAATCCTCCCCTAATTGAGTCGAGAGATTGACTAGACCTCATAGATGTTAGGTTGTATGTTTAGGTTAGTTATTTCAGTGTTTTGTATAATTTTCTTACAGTTTTAGGTCGAGTCTTTCAAATGATCTCGTAACTCAACCTTCATTTCATCCAACTGGTTGAATGAAATGAAGCTGGGGGGGCATGCGCTCTAGCAATTATGCTTAGGGGGCATCAAGCACAGTTTTCTCTCTGTTTCAAGCTTGTGTAAAAATGAAACTACTTTGAAGCATAGTTTTTATCTGTTTCAAGCTTTTGTAAAAATGAAACCTATCTCGAGTCAATTTCAGTTATTTTCAAGACTCGTTAAACTCATGAAAATACCGAGATTATTTTACTATCTTTCATTCTCGTAAAACGAATGAAAATGCCGAGATCTTTCCGTCTTTTCCTACTCGTAAATTAAATTGAAAGTCGGCCATATGAGTACATTTTTATCATTTTTTCGAACTCGTTAAAACTTACGAAAAAGTGAAAACCATGAGTACATTTTTATCCCTTTTTCGAACTCGTTAAAACTTACGAAAAAGTGAAACCTTGGAGTTCTCTTTTAAGCCCTTTTCAGACTCTTAAAACATGAAAAGATTGCCGAGCGTTTCTTTTACACTCGTTAAAACGGAATTAAAAGACGGTCCCCTTTTAGCTCTTTTCTGACCGCAAAATCAGGAAAAGATTGCCGGGTTTTTGTCGTTTCAAACTCGATAAGGAAATAAAACGACGTGTCCTTGATCGCTTTTTACTTTTCAGGTCAACGACACTATTATGAAAGTACTCCTTGGTCGCAAGATCAAGCGGTTCCCCCAGGTATTATTTTATACTTTTTCAGGCTTGAGGGACACAAATGTACGAAAAAGTTCAACGTGGAGTCTCCTTTAGTTTTTCAGACTCTCTAAAATTGAAAAACGCCGAGTTTCTCCTATACTGGGCTCGTTAAACTTTTACAGTAGAGGACCTGTTCAATTACAAACAGGAACGAACCACTCCTTCCTAGGGTTCGAATTTAAACTAGGTTGGACTCGTCCGAAGGATGAGCTTATAATCAAGCATATGTTATCCTCCTCAAGCTTGTTAAAAATAAAGAGGTACTTGCCAGAAATGGTGGGGGAAAAGAGAGAAGAATGAACCTGTTTGTTACCTTTTGTCTCAAAAGAAAATTTATTACCACTCTTGAACACGACACTTTTCATTCACCTGGGTTGGGAAATCTTTTACCTCACAGTTGATCAAACCACTTTGAAAGTCTTTAACCGGGTTCCGGGGATTAACTTTGAGTTATTCGTCACCAAGCCATCTGTCGTGTCGTTATGTGTTCAAGAGGTCTGCAAGAAAAACTTTCATCTGCAAAATACTTGTCATCCATTTGACCATCCCTGAGTTAGTCCTTACAGCAACATTTCTTCAACTTGAACAATGATTTCGTGTTGCGGGCTTGCCTGCAACGGGTCGCTTTCTATCGACATCAGCACATTATCTAGAAAGATGACTTAGGAATCGACAGTACCTTGAAGTCTGCATGCATCAATGGCAGGTTTCTCGCCTTTGACGTCAGTTTACATCATTGACTTTCGATCAAAGGATTCCGTGAAGTGTTCGACATCAAAACATCTATTCACATTTCACGGGTTGTGCTTGGTACTTTGAGAACCATTGACATTACTGGTGGTCTCTCTCATGCTTGTTAACAGTTTACATCATCGACTGGTAATCAAGTGGTTTCTAACATGTTCAACATCAAATCATTTAATCACATGGCTAGAATCGTACCAATTCGGGAAGTAGAAGTGAAGACCCTGGATCTAGTTTCTACCATCCAGGCTGCGAGGAGTTTTGTATTCATTATCTATGTAGACTAATCATGAACAGATGGCTGCGTCCATACTGTGTCTACAAAAGTCTATAAAAATGATGTACTGCAAGATCATTCCTGTATCAGAGTAGTTAGTCCATTAGTTAAAGTTTTGAATCTGAGTATGGGAATGCCTACCTCAGTGATGATATAATCTTATACATGTATTTTGTGTTGAAAATTGCAGGTTCCAACCAGGTCATCCACAAGACAATCCTTGAAATGATAAAGCGCTTCACCCTTCCTAGAATTACAAACCCTAATCTATTCCAAGCTTCGCACTTTAGGGGGCAATCTGTTACACTAAAAAATGTCACCATGACTACTTACAGTTAGTATGGCTCAAATCAATAGTCATGCTACCCTCTTAGGCAAGTCTTATGCCTCTGCTATCCATCTCAAACTCAAAGAAGAGAGAAAGTCTTGTAAAAAATGTGTTTATCTCTGGGGTCGCAGGTTCTCTCTAGCCTTACCTGCGGGGACGTTCATAATGTTCACAAAGGCTGCGTCCTTGGACGCTCTGTATGTTAAGGGACAGGTGCGTCCTTCTGTAAAAGGCAAAATGCGCAAGTTTCATCTTAAAAAAGTTACTTGTGGTTACTTCTAGAACTTTCTAGAGGTTGGTTTGATGAAATGGATGCGCCTCCAGTTGGTTCATGTATCCCTATTAAGGAGGAACTTATCCCATCAATAAGGGAGCTATCCCACCCAAAGAGGGGGATTATCCCATTGATGGTGGACCTGAATAACCTCTTTACAGCACTATAAATAAAGGCATTGAGCCAGAAGGAGGAGAGGTTGAAGCTATACATTTTCTTTGGGTAAATGCTGCAGGAATTAGGACTCCCATTTAGAACCTTGTGAGGAGAGATTGTCTTTGCTTGATTCTACTTGGAAGTGGGTGAGCTTTGTCAAAGTAGAGGAAAACCCTTGATGGACCCTGGGAGGAACTTGCACAACACCAAGGCCAGGTTGTAAGAGTTTCTTTGTTTCGTTATTAATACAAACTGGTTCATTTTTCTCAATAGCTTGTGTTAATGAGTTATTTCATGTGTTCCTTGGTCTGCATGTTGAATATATGTTTTATTATATGAGATGCAAGTGCTTGGTAATTGTTTGATTGTTTGTGGTTGCAGGAATTGATGTGAAGGAGGAGCTCATCCGGATCGGCAAGGACTGACTACAACAACAGCGTTTTGGAATAAGGTAAGCCTAAACACTTGTAGTTTTCATGTTTTAAAAGGTGTATTTAGAGAAAGATCGCTCCATTTTGTCTTGTTTGTCGCTAGAGAGTTTAGACTCCTAGGGAGGTCAGTTGTGTCCGCACAAACGACTTTTTCCGCCACGACAGCTAGGGAGAGCCACACATTGCAGGTGTTGAGAGAGTAGAAGATTAACATGGAGCAGTTGAGCTTGCAACGTGATGAGGTTGTATCGCAGAATAGGAAGATGGTACAGGTACTAGAATAAGCTTGTCAAATGGTCCCTGATTTGGCCATCCCAGTAGATGCACTGGTAGAGGCACGCATCCATAGATTAGCTGCAAGGGTACGTGAGGCGTGAGAAGAAATGGCTAAGGTTCAGCTGGAGCTGAATCTTCAGATAGTAGAGTTGCGGTTGAAGGCACAAGAATCCACCCCTCCAGTAATTAGAGTGTTATGCTCTTGACCTACGAGAAGATGCAAGAATACAAAATACGCGAAGAAATATACCCAGAACATAGAAACATTAAGAAATAACAGCAAGTATTTTATTATTCAGAAAGCAATGTTCACTTGCCTCTTTGAGGGGGAAACCTCCAATAGAGTTGGGCTCAAGTACAAAATAAGACATTATGCTCCTCGAGGGGAGTCTCTATCCTTTATATAGGATTCATACATGCAATACCATGGGTTAATACCATGGTTCTTATTAATACCATCTATCTAATACCATGGCCCATTTACAACTAACTGTGGTCCCATCTTTAAATGCGGGTCAACCACTTAAAATTATTAATATGGGATTTATTGACTCTTTACTTAACTATAACTATGACTCAATCCTATTACATAAATAAGGGGGTTAGGGTTGGACCCTAACATGCCCTCCCCCATAATAATAGCCTTGTCCTCAAGGCTGAAGCTGTGGAAATTGCTGAAGGATAGTGGCTGGTTCCTAGGTCGCATATTCTGGAGAGGTGTCTTTCCACTTGATGAAGACTTCCTTGATCGTGCAGCCACGCAGGTTCCGTTCTCTTGTGTCAAGAACCTGTTTAGGTTGGAGCGAGATTGAACCTTCTTCATCTAATTTAGGTAGATTGGTTTGAATTCGGCAATGGTTCCCAATCACTTTCTTGAGGCATGAGACATGGAAGACTGGATGGATTTTTGCAGTGGGTGGCAAAGCTAGCTTGTAGGCGACTGCTCCAATGCACTGAAGTACTTGATACGGTTCGTAGAATTTTGGAGATAATTTCTGACAACCCTTGTCTTTGAAAGATGTTTGCTTGTATGGTTGCAGCCTCAAAAATACCTAATCCCCTTCTTGAATTGGCGTGTTGAATGATGTTGATCTGCCTGTTGCTTCATGCGGTTTTGGGCTTGATGAAGATTCTCTCTAAGATGGGCTAACATGGTTGTGTGGTTCTGTAGGAGTCAATCCACTGCTTGTACCTTCGAGCATCCCTTGATATAAGAAGTAAGCGAAGGAGGGAGTTGACCATAAACTGCTTCATATGGAGTCATTTTGGTGGTTGCATGATAGTTGGTGTTATACCACCATTCGGTTAGAGGTAACCACTGTACCCATAGATGTTGCTTTTCTGAAGTGAATCACCTAAGGTAGGTCTCCAAACATTTTTCGGCTGATTCAGTTTGACCATTAGTTTGTGGATGATAGGAAGTACTGAGTTGTAGTTGGGTATCTTATAGCTTGAAGAGTTCCTGCCAAAAGTTACTAGTGAACATCGGGTCACGATCAGACACAATGGAAGTGGGCATGCCATGCAATTTGAAGATCTAGTCCATGAAAGATTGAGCGACCAAAGTTAGTGTAAAAGGGTGGGGTAGGGTGTAAAAATGAGCATACTTAGAAAGTTTGTCCACAACCACCATGATGACTGACTTGTTTCCTGACTTCGGAAGACCCGTAATGAAATCCATAGAAATATCCATCCAGATTAAGGTCGGTGTTAGGTTCCTATACCAATAGGTTTCATTTTTCATGATTGACAGTGGAAATGCCAAATATGTTCATCTTTTCATGCTGCAAAGGTTCCATATTTTCTATGTACAGAGACAGAATTAAAAAATGTAAAGAGGGTATGCCCTAAAAGAATTATCAAAGGGAAAAAAGAGTAAATTGGTCAGAAAAATGATAAAAATGAACCCCAAGGAAAGACCAGGAAAGTGGCTAGCCAAAATGCCACTGCTAGCTTGATGGATGGCCCAACAGTTCAATCTGGATCATGCCATGTTTAAATTGCTTGTTTTAGACTAGAGAAAGAATACCTATCCAAACAGTTCAAGCTTGGTAGAAGAGTAGATAGGCAGAGAAATGAAGGAGCCCAACTGCTTAATCTGGGTCCTTGGAAGAGATAAGGGTTGATTTAGATAGGAGGGTAGCCAAAAGAAAAGAGGACAATCAGGGTTTTCAAGTCTAAGTGCACCCATTCAAAAGGAAGAAAAAATGTTAGGTGTATTAGGCTGGGTAGGTAGTTTGAGGTTGCAGAAGCAAGGTTTGGATCACATTTTGTATTATCAATCAGAACTTGTCTCATCAATGACAGAAATGTCAAAGCAATGGTTCAATGGAAGAACTATGTCAACATGTCTAACTTCTTTTCACCTCCCCCTCAAAGTTTCTTACCAACACCCCCTTAAGGACTTTGGGATCTGCCCGACCAGTCCTGCTTTCACTTCATTTGTGTAAAAATATCAAGTCAAGTTTTGGCTTTCTCAATGAAAAGAAGCCACATTTCTTGTGTAAAATCATTTCTCCATCTCATTCAAATCTCATGTCTAAGCTTCAGATCATAAACTTGGCATCATTCCCCTTACATTTCGATTTCAAAAACTCATATTAACTTCTAATCCTATTATATAGCTCCCTAACTAAATTTTCCCATCCCTATTGTTACAAAAAACTATATAAAATCCCAAAAAATATTAAAATCCCACCCTATAGCATTATAGCTATGTATATACAGTTTAGGGAAATAATAGTCCATCTGGGACTACTATTAACCCTTCCACGTTCTAACCCGGGGTTGTCTTAACCTCTGGTTAAAATAATAACCATGGTCTTCCCCTTTTGTATATAAACCTAACCCTTTTTTAGCACTCATTATTAATGTTTGGCGTTTAAACGTTTATTTTAACATTAAACGCTACCGACGCACATAACCCACCAACCCGCATTTTCCAAAGTTTTTGACCCCCCGCGGCATAATGATATTTTATAAATCGGGCGGGTCCCGCGCCTAACTACACGACACCCCGATCGTCCCGCCAGCCGTCCGATGCCCAACACTTCAGATCCAACGGTGGGCGGTTATTCTCAGCCCCCGATCCACCGGAGGTTAACGTCCGGGGGATGGGCGGTTTCCCTACCGTACCCCCGCCACGTGTCGGCCTCCCGGCGTGTTCGGAGGCCCCTTCCCCAATACCGCCTGTGCTGAAAGGTGGTGCGGGGAAAACCAGATACCACCCTCCGTCCCTTGATGTCAGCAATCACGTCAACTGTGACGTCATCACCTCGTCCCCGCCGCTGCCCCACATCACTTACCAGTTCGTTCGTTCGCGTCCACGCTTGGCCACAGTGTCACCGCCACATCTTCATCCGAGTCAGCGTCCACGTCACCCGTCTGTACCCGGGACCCGCTGATGATGTCATGCTGACGTCATCACGAAAAAGCGCCAAAAGCGCAAATATGTCAAATTTTTATAAAAACACGCATTTTTCAACCGTTTGTTAGTCATTTTCATTGGACATAGTGGAGAGCTGCTGCTGCCGTTTGCACCCGTTTGCCTCCAAAATTCAAATTTCGACCAATTGAGCTGGAACCACCTTCGAATTCGTCTACACCGGTTGCCATTGGACCAGTCCAGTTGCCCTCGGCGCCATTTTAACCAGGTATTTGCCCTACTTTGCCCCTTCGCCCCTGTTCTTCCCATTTTTCTCCATTTTACATATTTGAAGCCTGCAAATTCCCAAATTAATGACTCTGCCCTACCTAAATTCTGCCTAAATCCACTGATAAACCCCTACCTCAGGAAAAACCCTATCAACCCGCGCCTGTTTGCGAATTTACCTTTGAAAACTCATTTTCGAGCTCGTATTCCCGGCAAAAATTTCATAACAGTTCGGCATTGTCCTCTTTTACCGCATTCCACTACAAAAGCCTCAGTACATTGAGCTGTAATTTCCTCTCCCCTCTGCACTCTGCCCACTGTCTTTTGAATCCAAACAATTCATTAAGGAGAAGAAAAAACTGGTCTAAAAACTCTACAAATTGTCCTCTTTATCATAACCACAGATATTGAAGGCCATTCCCTCAGTTGAACTCATTTTGCAACTCCTTTGCAAATCCTCAGAGTCAGTTGTCATCAATCTGTTACTGCTATAAAACTTCATTCCAAATATAACATCAAAAAGTGTTATAATGGCCACTCCAACAACTCTCAGTGTCACTCCTATGAATCCACCAAACAGAGAACTTGAAGCCATGCCTCTGGCTGATAACGATTACCTCATTCAAGATCTAGTTGGGGACAGAAATCACTTGAAGACCTTCTGCCAACTAAGAAACAACTTTATAAACAACTGTGACACGTATGGCATATGGGAGTCCAATTTGCCTTATTATTTCCTTCCCTCTATTAATATCTTTCCTGAGATCATCCATTTGTGTGCTGAGGACTATGAACCAAATCAGAGAACTGTCAAGTCTCCATCTGGGAGCATACTTTTTCATATTACTCCTGACTCCATCAATGAGATGCTCAACTTCAAACAGACTCAGCTATTGTTTCCTTTCTCCATGAACTATTTGCTGGATGAAGGCTCCAAGCTTTCCAACTCTGTAATTGCAAGAATTACCAAGTCATTCATGAGGGCAGACTACCAGCCTACAGGCCCACCTCCTTTCTTATATGACAATTTCAATGAGGTGGGCAAGATGCTTATAGATATGATTTCCTCTGTGCTAGGTTTTAAAACAAGTGAGCACATTGATGAAACAATGCTGGTTTTGCTGTCTGCATACAGCCCAGGACAACCCCCTTCTGTCAAGTATAATTATGCCAAGTTCATAGCCAACAAAATACATGACCAGCTAGTGAAGCTGGACAGGGAGGGAGTCTTTAAATATTCATCATATATCTATCATTTGTTCATGTATTACCAGTCTGAATGCTTCCAATGCCCCATTAAAAAGTTGGATTCTAAGGGGGAAAGAAGGTCTGTCATATTTTGGTCATCAGTTTTCCATGAGGTTCAAAATTCTCCATTTTCCTACTATGAGTTCATTGACCAGTTTGTATACCCAGTCTCTTGTCTCCTAAAAAGCTCCCCTCCTCCTAGATTGTCATATGACATACAAAAGACCTTGCAGCTGTCTAAGAGTTACAAAATAGGTGATTGGTATCTCTACCAAAATCACACTATCATTAGAATCTATGGCTGTGAGCTCTGTCCTTACAGGCTCCCAAGATATGTACCAATGAGACTGTTTGCATTGGAGTACTATAGGCAACTCATCAATGCTGATCTTACTCATTTTCATAGTGCCAAGAAGAAAGCTCATCTGAAATTCAAAGACCATCTAGGCCCCTTCATTATGAACAAGAAAGAAGGTTGGCAAGATGCTGATCAAATACTGAGGGACAAATATAAGTTAAAGAGGAGCTTCTGGTGGGTCCCTTATGACCCGGAGGGTTTTATCAGTGCCAGAAGAGTTAAATACAGGCTGATGGCCTATGACCATTGTAAATTCCCACAAATTGAACAATATGCCAACCAAGATGAGTGGCTCCAAGACACATTAGTTGAGGAATTGACCCAAGAAGAAATTATGGAAAGAAATGCAAAAGATTTAGAAAAAACTCTTACTTGGATTCCACTGACCAGGTAACTTTCAAACTACTGCACCAAGTCGGAGAAGGAACATCCACTGCTGCAGCTTCACAAGCTGCCCAAGGAGCATCTACATCAGCAACAAGTACAATTAAAGGAAAAGAGCCAATGGATACAGAACAAGGAATTGTCACATAACAGCTTGCCACTTCAATGGAACAATCTCAAGGACAGGCTCCTCCACAACAAACAGAGGCACCACAGGTGCCTGCTTTATAGACTCCTGCCCATGAGGAAAGAGGCAAAAAACGAGACTGAGAAGACTCCATGCCTACTAGTGGGTCTACACAGCAGCCCGAAGCCAAGAGGCAAAAGGTTGACTCTCCAATTGAGGAGGAAGTCAGTGAGGAAATCCTTGGAAGTCCAAGGAGAGACAGAGAAGGGAGTCAACAAACAGCTACAAGCTCTTTCCAACAAGAGCAAGACAGACAGCATGGCATGGAGGTATCTTCCTCTACACAGCAAAGTAAGAAGCCAGCTAGCATCAAAGCCACCTTTAAAGAAATTAAGGCTCAAAATGAGCTATTAAGAGTACAATTGTATGACCAATTTCTTAAGGCAACACCTGCCAAGCAGGAAAGATTGATGGCAGCATATGACATTAAAGAAGAAAGGATGATTCTCGCCCACTTCAAGCCCAAGGTTCAGCAGCCACAGTCAGCTGCAGACTATGTCAAGACAAGATTAGAGGTCCTGGCCAAGGACATTCACCCCATGGATCAAATAGAGTTACATAAGCAAACAGGGGAAATGGTCTATGCCACCCTGGCAGATAAGGCCATGCTGGCTCATGAGTTGAAGGAATCTTTAAAGAATACAAATACTCAGCTTGATTTGGAAAGAATGTCCTCCACAGCCAAAGACAATAGAATTAAAACATTGGAGGACATTATTGTGGACCTAGGGCATGATCCTAAGAATCCCAAAGCCATCAAGGCCCTAATGAAGAAAAAGGAGGACGATATTGCTGCTCTGAAAAAGCAAATGAGGCTCACCTCGACTATGCACCCACAAACAGGAGAACTGGTGAAAGAGAAAGAAGCTGAGGATACATTGGACCTGCTAATGCAAATGAACCAGAGAATAATTGAGATGGAGGGAGAGTTGGAGAAAGCACTACAAGGCAAGCAGGGAGAGTCGACCTCCCAGCCACCTCAAACAGTTCCAACTATTGTTACTGTTCCTCCTACACAAGCAGCAGTGACCCCTCCTATTATTCCAGCAACTACAACAGCTATAGATGCTACAGCGGCAACAACAACAGCCCCTGAGTCTAGCATGAGCATGGATGAATTGACCAAAGCTATCAAGGAACTAGAGCTTTAGGCAATAGAGATAAAAGAGGCCAAGGAAAAGTTGGCCAACCTAGAAGGAAAATATGATAAGTCCAAAATGACAGTGGCAGAAAAAACAAGGGAAATGAAGGCCTTAAGTGACAAAATAAAGGCCTTGGAGCAAGAGCTCACTTTGGACAAGACACTAGCTGAAATAAAGAGGATTTTGTGGGCCAAGATTAATCAATCAATCACTGACCAGTGGCGGTCAATTCAGGCCATACATGAACAAATGGATTTAATTGGCCTAGCTCAGTTTGAAAATCAGAGAGCCAGAGTAGCATTGGGAACCATGCCTGAACAGGCCAACAGAATGATTAATTTTTTGAACCATCAAACTAAGGAAGAGCTGGCAGCAATGAAAATTATGAATAGGACGGAGGCCATACTCACAACAAAGAAGGTGCTGACTCTGAGAGGTTTTGTACAGACACTGGAAAGAAAGTGTCAAGAGATGCAAAGGGACATAGATGATTTTAAGTGGAAACTTGTAGCATTACAAAGCAAAGGTTTTCCCAGCTTGCTGACTAGTACTGGAAAGCTGTTAACACGTGAGCAATATGTCACCAGAGTGAACAACTATGTCACAAATCAACTTACTGCATCCTCAAGCTCTACAGCAGAGGTGGGGCCACCTTCTGGGCGGAATCTCTATGATAAGTTGGAAAACTTATTTTTTATTGAACATGAAATTAATCATTTGTTTGAGATGCCACCCAATTATTATAGATATATAGAGGCCGATGAAACACTCATCAAAATACAAAATCATCAGTTACCTCCTGATGATTGGTGGCAGGCAATGCTGGCCATTTTGCCCAGGTAATTTCAGTTTTGCCCCTTTTTTATTATTTCAAATCTCGGTCAGCTATGAGTCAGCCAAATGAGGCATGAAAGCACCGGATAGAGCGATTAAAGAACAGGCAGAGCAGGTTGGAGTAGTGACAAAGCAAAGAGATGGGACAGCAAGCCCAAAAGACCGCAGATTTTAAAAGCGCAGCCTAGCCGACTTAATCGGACTCAAAAGTCAATTTTCTCTGACAGAATGAACAACTGTTATATTCATGTTTACTACAGCATTTACTCTTTCAGCTACTATTCCTTAAGAGTTGGCGAAGAAGTTATGAGCTATTAACTCATCATCTAGATATTTTTGTATCTTGTTTTTGTATATATACCTCCCCACAGAACGTATTTGGGGTTGGTTGGTTGATAATTCCTCTCCAGACTTGTGTTGTATTATTTTGAAAGCCTCTATAATCAAAGATTGCTGGAATGTTTGGATGAAGAGACTGTCTGTTGTGTTATCTAATGGCTGAAGAGTGACTGTGGAATTCCTGTGCTACTACATGGCTCAATAAGTGTTTTCTTACCTCTGTTTACAGTTTATATATGTTTATGCCACCATTGTATTACCATCTAAATAGCAAGAAAGAAGAATAGCTTAGGCTTTGCTTGACTGCACTCTATGCTCAGTTCTTGTTATTTCTATATGTTTTCTTCAGAAATGGTTATGAATATGCATACTTAAATGATCATGTTTACACTGTTTCTTTCACATATGACTGTTATTTAGGAATTCTTGACTGCTCCTAGATAAACTTTCATTCACCTTCACTCTATCAGCTAGATGAAAGATTCTTAGTTGCCTTTCATCTCTGACCTTCATTCCATCTTTATTCCAGCCTGATATTGTTCTACGTGTAGCTATCCTGCTCTGTATTCCTCTTGTGACCAAGAAAACGCAACAGCAAACCCTAATCCATGACTCCATGCCCAATGGTTTGAACTTCTCACACTATACATCCCAACTCTGCTTGAAAACATCATCCTTCCCACCAAAATCAAAACAAAACCCATGTACACCATAACTAGCCTAAAATCAACCCAAAACAAAGCTAAATTTTAAAGAGAGAGCCCTCTCTGACTGCAGGTAGGCTAGGACCTGCAGCCCAAAGGTTGGTTAGTGGTTACCTTGGCCGTATCCCTTAAGGAGCCAAGGGACAACCTGAGTGATAACAATCGGGATGGGCAATAGTTGTAATGTGCCTGGGGATTTGACTATTTCTCCTTTGTGGCATTGACATACGTCGCACTCAGTTACAAAAGTAAGATTGTCCTTTTTCATGCCTATCCAAAAGAATGATTGCCGAGTGCGAGCATAAATCTTCTGAAAGCCTGAATGTTCTGCAGTGGGAGATGAGCGAAACTCCGCCAAAATGTGGCTTTTGAGGGTGGTTGTTGGTGATATCACAACTCTGTCCTTGTAGCAAAGAATCTCATCCTACCAAGAGTAGCCCGCTGTGGAATTTGGATCCGCCTACAATTGATTAATGAGTTGGGAGAGACAGGGATGTGAAAACCATTCCTTGTGAGCCTCTTCAATCCATTCTGGAATGGGAAGGGAGATTACGAGCAGGGTGCTTTCCTCCTCAAATTGGCGTGATAATGCATCAACTACAATATTTTCATGCCCTTTATTGTAAATTATCTCATAATCATATCCAAGAATTTTGGAAAGCCATTTATTTTGTTGTTGCGAGGATAGGCGTTGCTCCAAAAAATATTTAAGTCTTTGATGGTCTGTGTGGATTTGGAAATGCCGCCCCAATAAGTATGGTCGCCAGGTATCTACTGCATGTAAGATGGCCATCATCTCCTACTCATAGGTAGATTGTCCCAGATTTTTCCCACCTAGTTGTTGGCTAGTGAAGGCCAAGGGTCGACCTTCCTGCATTAAGACTGCCCCAATACCCGTACCTGAAGCATCACATTCAATCACAAAATATTTGGTGAATTCGGGTAGTGCTAATACGGGAGTGGAACACATGGCATGTTTGAGAGCTATAAAGGCCTGTTATGCTTCATCATTCCAGAGAAATGAATTTTTCTTGAGGAGGTGAGTGAGGGGTCTAGTAATGCGACCATAATTGTGTACAAATTTGCGATAGTAGCCTGTGAGACCCAAAAATCCTCTCAAGCTCTTCAAGGTCTTTGGTTGAGGCCAATCTTGCATTTCCTGGATCTTTCTTGGGTCCACCCTAACACCTTCACGCCCCACAATGTGGCCCAAATACTCAACTTCTTCCACGCCAAAAGAGCACTTGGACATCTTGACAAATAATTTATGCTTCCGGAGTAGTTGCAAGAGCAGATCTACATGCTGAAGATGTGTGGCCCAAGTGCGGTTGTAGATGAGGATGTCATCAAAGAAAACAAGGACAAATTGTCTGAGATATGGTTTGAGCAGGTGGTACATAAGGCTCTGAAAAGTGGATGGGGCATTACAAAGGCCAAATGGCATGACCAGGAACTCATAGTGGCCTTCATGAGTTCGGAAAGCAGTCTTTGGAATGTCTACTTCTTTCATGTGAATTTGGTGATAGCCCAAGTGAAGGTCGAGCTTAGTAAAGAATTGAGCCCCATTTAGTTCATCCAGCAAATCATCGACAACTGGGATGGGAAATTTATCTTTGATCATCAACTTGTTGAGGGCCCTGAAGTCTGGACACATACGCCATTCCCCATATTTCTTGAGCACCATGACCACAGGTGATGAATAAGGACTAATGCTGGGACGAATGACGCCTGCTTCCAAGAATTCCTTGATGATCTTTTCAATTTCATTCTTTTGGGCAAACGGATATCTATATGGGTGCACATTTGGTGGTTGGGCCCCGGGAACCAAAGTAATGCTATGATCATGTTCCCCTCTCGAGGGTGGAAGCTCATGAGGCTTGTCAAAGACTGGCAGATGGTTGTTTAAGATATGTTGCATCTTAGGATGAATATGAAGAGAAGTGGGTTCGAAGGCCTGGATGGCATTATATTGGGATATAACTCCATGGTGGCCCTTTTTTAACAATTTTTCCTTCCTATGTGAGTTGATTATAGAGGGATCACCTACCTGGAGTCTGCGGAGGGTATGTGTGTGGTTGTCCTGCTTAAAGCTCATATATAACTCCTGGAAATCCATTATGATTGGGCCAAGTGTACGAAGCCATTCAGCACCTAGGACAATGTCGCATGCTCCCATGTGTATGGAAAACATGTGGGTCTTTAACTAATAATCCCCCATTTGAAGTTTGACATTTTGACAACGGCCTTCACATTTCATTGTCCCCCCATCAGAAATTTGGACCTGGAAGTTAGAAACTGCTTTGAAAAAACAATGCACTGCTTCCACGACTCTTTGATGGATAAAGTTGTGTATACTGCCACTATCAATCAAGACTACTACTCAGCGATTCTTAATAAAACCTCTGATTTTGAGAGTTTGGGGAGAAGAAATCCTTGCCAAAGCATGCAGCGAGAAAACTGGTTCTTCAGGTACATTGTCTGGCCGGTTGTCCTCGTCTTCCTCCTCTGGTTCCTCAAGTGGTGGGGCTTCCTCCGATGAACTGTGATCAGTAGCATCAATTTGAAAGAATTTGGGCTCCTTGCATTTATGCCCGGGGGAGTATTTCTCATCTCAGTAGCAACACAATCCTTGCTTTCTTTTTATGCCATTTCCGCTGGTGACACCTTTTGAACCTTGAGTGTTTGGGTAGTGCTTTGAGCCTGGGTGGGGCGACCCTTGGCTATGAAATTTGGGTGATTGGACTAGGCTGCTAACACATGTTTTACTTCACGAGCTATCCTGCAGGCATGTAGCCATGAGATAAGGTGTTGTAGTCGGACATGGGCTTGTATGGCTTCTTTGATACCACTGAGAAAACATTCCAAGTAGAACTCATCTTGTAGATCTCCTGTGCGGAAAGCTAAGGCTTCAAAGGCTGTAATATATTCGTTCACTATTCCTATCTGTCGGAGCTTAGTGAGACGACCCAAAAAGTTAGATTCATGGTCAAAGAGATCCATAAGAGATTTTGTGAATGTCAGCAAAGTCACGGGCCTTCCATAGCAACGTTGATGCCACTGCCACCACTGCCATCTTTCATTGTCCAAGTACATGCTACCCACACTAAGCTGAGTCACATCATCTCTGATGTGATTCAGTGTGAAATATTGCTCCATTTGTGCTATCCATGTGGTTGGATGAGAGCCATCAAATTTATACATGTCTAGCTTGGGTGGTCACGTCTGGGATTGTTGGTGGTTGCCAAAGAGGTGAAGAGAATGGCTAGACTCGCCCTCAATGTTTTCATTGACAATATATGCCTCTGTGCATTCCTCCATCTTGCCCTTTGCGAGTGTGTCAGTTAAGGTATTCAGCGACGATAGTACGTCGTTCAATTTTGATTCAAGGTTGTTGATCTTCTCATTGGCCATAGCTTGAGCTCTAGTTTGTACCATGCACCGATCTGATGCACTAAAAATTTAGGACTGCCCAATTTTTTTTTTTTGATGCTAACAATTGAATGGTACCACCTTTCTCAGCTTGTCGACCTGATTCTTATGGGCTAAGTCTCCTATATGCATCTCGGGATGGTCTCAGACTTTTTTTTACTCCGAAAGGTGTTTTACTTGCTTAGGAATACTGTAGTAGCCAAATCCCAGAAAATTCAATGCTTCCCAAAGTCCTGCGAGAATCACGCCCAGGTATAGGAGCCCACACAAATAGTATGATCTGTCGGCGAATCCTCAACTGTAGAGTATGAGTAGGAATGTGGTGTTGAGGGCCCCGAAATCGGGTCAACAACAAGGGGGATACCCACCCGTTCGGGAACCTGGTTGGCGGCTCCGTGCCCGTTTGGTGTAGCGGGTCCGACTGGGGATGATGGGACCAGCTTCCCAATCTAAAAGATGTGTGTGTGTGTGTGTAGATTTTGAAGACACTAATCTAAAGGTAATTTTAAACTAATTTAATTCTAGACTCTAAACTGACTCTATGCTACTGTAATCTAACAAAAACAACACATCTAATCTATACCAACCCGGGTAATAATTATTTCATTATGCGATCTAAAAAGATTTCATACAACAACTGGTAATAAATATTATTCAGCTATCATAAGAATAGAAATCAATTAAGATGAACCATTCTGCATAAGAAGTTATGCAAAACAGTTGTGAACAACATATCGCATAATTAGTTATTCATATGTCAAGCACAAATAAATGACTCCACCATACAGAAGTGCCAAATGGTAATACACACATTCATGCATTAACATATAAAGAACTCAGCTGCATATCACTTTAGGAATACAAGCAGAAATTAGTCAAGAGATAAAAGTACCATTTATGACTGATTTCACTAATAAACTTCAAGCAATAACGATTTATTTCTACTTGTTCTAATATCTGCTAAGAGTACAAAAGTGCAACATCAGTAACATACATTAAAATGAAAACATAAATAAATCTCGATCCATCCATTCATCAAAAACCCCCTCCGAGGGTGCAAAAGTGCATGTTCTGAGGACAAGTTTTTTGACAAATTTCTGGACCCTTCTCCAAATGCCATGAGAAGGGTTAAATACTACTAACTAATTAATCTTAATTACACAAATTTAGGGAACGGCTTCAAATGACCGCCCTTTTACTAAAAGCAAATTTATTTCTAAAAATCAAATCTAATTTCTAACCGTTTCTGTATCTGCTCCTTAGTGCTGTAAGCAATGCACTGTTCACCCTGAAAGAGTCGTCTGGTTGTCCTTTCCTTTTGTTCGAGCTTGAAAATTAGGAACAACAAGAGCTGGCACCTCTTTCTGACAGACTAGAAGATATTTTCGAAAACCTTTCTCTAGCTGGGTGTATTCGCTGTGCGTATACTTAGTACAACCCAGGTTCTTTTCGAACTAATTTTGCTGTTGCTATTTCGGTTTCCAGTCGTGCGAATGACTCAATGAGTTAGGAGTCGCGTTGTATGGACAATCTCCTGTATCGAGAATTGCTTCCGTTCTTTGTTCCAAGCTTTTCTGGAGCGTCCTCCTTCTTTTGCGTTTCTCTTTTTGCTTTACCCAGTCTGAGCTTCAAGATCTTTTGCAAACACGCTGCTTTTGTGCACCTTTGACTCTGAGTCTTAGATAGTCTATTTTCATCAGCGCCTGTTGGGCGATACTCTGGAATTCGCGGTCCTGCTGCATGCGGCATCCATTTGCGGAGGCATCTTCTCTCTGTTACCCCATTGGCGCTTTCCTCTTTTCCTTAGATGTTTCCTGCATATAGATTTATATCAGTTACATGTCTTGCAGTTTACGCAAAGAAGAAGAGAAATGACGAAAAGATTGACATGAAAGCATTAAGTTCTAATGAATGCGTAATTCTGACACTCATCATGATTTGACTCTTCGAAAAACGCGATACAATCATTCTTGGATACTGAAGCATGCGATCATTAATTTCCCTTAAGGTGCGCGCTCAATTTTGGGTTTACCGTTTATGTCGGAGAATTCCTGCGATGAGTCCTTTCTGCGATTGGAATCACAGTATCGAGGACTGCGACGTCATTAAGTGTTATCGAAAATTTCCCATATTGCAGATCGCAGTTTTGCCTGATCCCAGATCGCAAGGTTTTCGCTTTATCACTCTGTGCTGCTTATGCGACATTGCGACGTGCGATGTCGCATATCGGCCGTCGGCGATTCCTTAGGTTTTCCCTTTTTGAGCGCTTTTAATGCACGCGATGCGATGGGTTCTCGCGTCGCTCTTTTTCAGTGTATTTGTGCGCTTTGGGAAAACGCTTCTCTCTACCTTTGCGACGCGATATAGCTCTTAGGGAGTTAATACAAAATATTTTTTAAACAAAATATTTTTTGGATTTTTGGTTAAGGGTCCCCCTTTGCTTGATGTTATTACTAATATCAAACAAAGAGGGGGGTTGTTGGTGACCACAACAATGGCGATTCACTGTGAAGAACCAGTTATCTCTGCTTTTCTATTGACCGTTCACTTCCGAAACAACAAAATTTTTATATGTCTAAATTTTGTTAAGGACAGATAGAGTAGATTATCCCTCACCTTGTCAACGATACTTTGTCTCAACCTTTTTTTATATCCCAATTGCTTGCTTCCTCAGGCTTTTTCTTGCATTCGCACCAGACATTACTTGGTCTTGATTAAAGATAAAATAAGGTCTTCTCTGCGTACTGGCTTAAAAGTATGCTCATTTGTCGTAGGTAGAGCCTCTGCTGCCCGCAAGCGTCCATAGCCTCGACAGGGTTACCATGTTATCCAGCAATGATCCTTTTTCCTACTTGAGGTTACTCGCAACATTCTAGAGAAAAAAAATCCTTTTTTGACACACTTTTCCTTTTTTAATTCTCTAAAGAACAATGTCTTGGTTTGGTGGCCAAATTATGACACAGTCATTCACTTGATTTACACTTTTGCTGAACACGCCGGCTCGTGATGAGACCTCTTGTCTTTTGATTGCAACAATCTTAAGTCGTTGCCCTGTTTTGATAGACAGTATTGGCAAAGTCAGCAAGTTATAATATCTGTGATCATGATAAGCCGGCTCGTGATGAGACCTCTTATTCTTTGAGATATAGTGTTTTTCTTGGATTGTTTCTCTGAATGCTGCAATTTCCTTTTAGCAGGGAGGAAGTCATTGTTTTTCCTTAAGAAAGCTCTGGACGACAATAATAGAGTTTTTGAAAACAACAGTTTTGCAGAGAATACTTATTTTATTATTGATGATACCTTTCATTGTGCTGATACAAAACAATTCTTTACCAAAGGTTGCTTTCGTCAAAGTTTTTTGAGGTTGAAACTAATATCGTAATCAGGGTGAAGTTATATTTGTCAATAATAAAATTCAGATTTTTCAAAAATTTTGCTATTTGTACAAGCGAAATCAAAATCTGATAGAGAATTGGCGTGCTCTTTCATGAATCCTTTTAAATGATCATTTACAACGGGTTTTATTCATAAAAAGAGAAAAACAAAACAAAATAAAAACTAAAAATTAAATCTATCCTACAAAAATTAGAAGAACTCTCTTCTATGGAAAATACATTTTGAGAATTTGTCCATTCACAGGCAGAGAATCTCTCCTGCCTGTTAAATCCTGCAACACAAAAGTCGATGGGCCTATGACCTCTACAATCTGAAAAGGACCAAGCCACAGCTTCTGGAATTTCGTATGTTTTCCCTTTTCTTCATGAGCCTTATCCCATTTTAAAACTAAATCACTCATCTGAAAGTTTTTTCTGGTCATTATGTTTGAGTCAAAAGAGGATTTTATTAGCGCTTGGTGATGAGCATGGGTTTTCCTAGCTTGTTCTCTTTTCTCTTCTAGTTTGATTATTTCCATTTGTCTTAATCGTAAAGAGGAAGTAGATACTTCATCGATATATTGCACTAAAGACAAAGAGGGAATGACTAGGTGAGTCGGAAGAACCACTTCTCTCCCATAAACTAAATTAAAGGGAGAAGTGCCGATAGAAGCTTTCTTTGTAATTCTATCTGCCCATAAGGCATTTACCAGCGCTTTATGCCAATTCTTTTGGTTTTGGTCGACTATCTTTTTAATAATCCTGATTAGGTTCTTGTTTGTTGATTCGGCCAACCCATTACCTTGCGGATATTAGTTGGCAGAATACTTCAGTTTGAACCCTCTTTTGAGCGCAAACTCAGTCATTGCGTTTCCAGAAAAATATGATGCATTATCAAACATTAAGGCCGTTGGCAATCCAAACCTAGTGATGATAAACTGATCTATGAATTCAATAATGTTTTCAGAATTAGCTGTCTTGAGAGGAACTGCTTCTACCCATTTGGTAAAATAGTCAGTTGCCGTGAGGATATACCTATGCTGTTTAGAAGAGTGAGGAACGATCTCACCTATTATGTCCAGGCCCCATTGACTGAACGGTTGCTCAATGTTAACCGACTGCAGTGGCATGGATGACTTCTTTTGTTTCCCTACAGCGGTCTGGCAGACTTGGCATTTCCTTACGTAGTTGTATGAGTCTTTGAACAACGTGGGCCAGTAATATCCTGCACGCAAGATTTTATGGGTGGTGGCTTCTCCAGCATAGTGTCCACCTGCTGGTCCATCGTGAAGTTCCTGCAAAACCTTTTCGACTTCAGTTTTCTCAAGACATCTAAGAAGCACAGAATCGTAATTTCTTTTAAACAGAACATCATTTATGATCTGGTATTGTTTAGCTTTCAATCTCAGGGCTCTCTTCTTGGTGTGATCCAGATGAAATGGAGCATACCCGTTCTTAAGAAAATAAATGGTGTCAGCATATAATGATTCTGTGTCGTTTAGGCTTACCTCATACGTGTGTACCTCTTCAGACGAGTTCTCAGGAATTTGCGATGCTCCAGCTAACATCTTGCAGAAGCCTTGACCTCTCACGATGTGTGCTGGCTTGATCTCAAGATCGTATTCTTGTAAGGCGGTGATCCAATTCGCTCTCTTTTTTCCCACGTCCTTCTGTATCAGGAGGTTTCTTACCGCTGGGAACGGTACTATGACTTTGGTATGGGCTTTTAGCAAGAAAGGTCTGAAATATTTGATCGCTTTGAAAATGGCATATGCCTGTTTCTCTACGTCTGAGTAATTAAGTTCAGCACCTTGTAAGTTAGAGCTAAAGAATGCGATTGGAGCTTCTGCCTTTTCTTGATTCGCTTGAGTTAAAATCGCAGCATAAGATTTCTCTGAGGCAAATGTGTATAAGATAAAAGGTTCCGAAAAATTTGGGGTTGCTAAAGATGGAGCGTTGATGATAGCTTGTTTGATTAAGTTGAATGCTTCGTGCTCATCTAAACCCCATTTGAAATTTGAATTCTTTTTTATCATATTTTGTAAGGGAGAAATAATACGTGAAAAATCCGGGACAAATCTTTTGACAAAATTGATCTGTCCAAGGAAGGATTGCATGGTCTTTTTGTTATGGGGCATGGATATCTTAGAAATTTCTTTGATTCTGTCAGGTTCAATGTGAATACCAGATTTTGACACTATGAATCCGAGCAATTTCCCTCCGCTTAATGCAAAGAAAGATTTCTTTGGGTTGAGCGAAATCCCATACCTCAAACATCTTTGAAAGATTTGCTTCAAATATTTGAGATGGTTGCTTCATTTTTTGGAGTACACTGTTATATCGTCCAGGTAAATCACTACTGATTTATTGACTAACCCTTTAAACGCGATGTCCATGGCTCTCTGAAAGGTAGCTCCGACATTGATCAGACCAAATGGCATCTTCCGATATGCATAAGTGCCCCATTTGGTTCAGAACGTAGTCTTTAACTGATCATCGGGATGCACCAGTACTAGATTGTATCCTGAAAATCCATCCAGGAAAGACATTAATTCTGAGCCTGCTACTGCCTGTAATATTTGTTCCATAGGTGGGAGGGGAAAGTTATCTTTCTGACAGGCTTTGTTGAGATTTCGTAAATCGATACAGATTCTAATGTCTCCGTTTTTCTTCCTAACGGGTACCATATTGGATACCCATTTGGAATGCCTGACGGGGAAAATTATTCTAGCTCTCAACAACTTATTAAGCTCAGTTTTTATCTGATTTTATAAGTTAGGGTGCATTTTTCTGAGCTTCTGCTGGACAGGTTTTTCATTGTCAATCATAGGGATAGTGTGTTGAATGATAGAAGTGTTGTAAGTTTTCAGCTCATCGTAATTCCAGGCAAAAACGTTTTTGTACTGTCTCAGAAGACGGATATACGCTGATTTCTCTTCAGGGGCTAGGCCGTGGCCTAGGTTAACGTTTTGTGGCTTCTGATCGGTCCCTAGGTTCACCGATTCATAGTTCAGAGTTGAACTGCAGAGTTTGGCATTAGCTGACCTTTTGAACCGACTTTTCAAATCATATAAATTTTCTAACTTGACCACTGATTTTGGTATAGCATTGTCAGCGCTACTTTGTTGTATTTGGTGATCATGATAGTCTTCGTCGATTATTTGATTTGAGTAGGATCCTTCAGAAGTAAGGAAATTTAAGATGTCAGGATCGTCGTTGAATACTCTCCAATTGGTGATGTTGTCAGGGATGGATGGTCTAAAGATTAATTCTATTGAAAACCTATCAGGACTAAAATCTTCGGAAGGAATCAGTCTAGAGGCTACGTTAGCTAACAGGTCTGCGCTTGCGTTTTGAATTCTTGGAATTGAAGAGATGTTGAATGCTATGAAATGTGCAGTGAGATCTTGAACTAACGATTGATAGTGCTTTAAATGACTTGACAGGCAATGTATGGTGTTACGTACCTGTTTTACGACGATCTCAGAATCTCCAAAGACTTGAAGATACTTAACGTTCAATCCGATTGCTTTGTATAGGCCTTGAACCAAGGCTTCGTACTCCGCTGTGTTGTTCGTGCAATCGAACTCAAGTCTGCATGTGAGCATAATCTTGTTCCCATCCGGGCTAATCAGAACGCATCCTGCTCCTGCTCCCTCATTGGATTTAGACCCGTCAAAATATAATTTCCAAAATAAAGATGTATTTACAGAATTATCTAAAAAACTAAAACATTTTGAGTCATCAGTTTGGGAGAAATTTTCAACTTGGGACAAAACTGAATTCTCTAAGTAAGGTGAAATATGAGCATTGAAATTGCCGAGGAAAGAATCTACTGCGTAATTGCCTACAATGCTGCTATTGTATGTTATGGCTTCATTTTCTCCTTCCAGTTCTGTCACTATGTATTTTTGGTGCAACTCTCGTTCAACCTTTATCTGATTTGGTTTACCATTGTATGGTAACCACATGTGCGACCAGTCGGTTGAGAAATATCCGTGGAGTTTCTCCGACCAATCCCTGCTAAGAATTAAACCATAGAACTCAGGGATATCAGCTACTAGAATGTCGATAACCTGACACACTTTTGGGTTAGACGACAATCTTATGGTCACCTGATTAAGTTCACCAATCACTTCGACTTGGGATCGATCAAGTTGAACTATACGTACTGCGGATTTTTGAGGTTGCACATTCAATTTGGCACATATTGACCTGGGTAAAATATTCGTTGAAGCACCAGAATCAACCAAGCAATTGTGCACGTTTTTATTGAAGATTTCATATGTGAGAAGAAAAGGAGGAGTATGAGATCTTGATCTTCCTCCAATCAAGGCGATGTCATTTGGATCAATTTTATTGATCGCGTTGGTTGGAGGCCTTCCCAGATTGTGGGAAGCTACAGCTGTAGGTAAAGATGTAGTAGGCACACCATGTAATTCTTTCATCATTATTTTCTGCTGGTGTTTCAATTTACTCAATTCATAAAGAGTAATGTTAGCCCTAGTCTTCTTCATGTCATCAATGATGTTATACTCCATTTCATCCGACACTATCAGTGTTCTTGATGGAGGTGCTTGATCAGATTGGACTGGGCTAAACTGGGTCACTTTAGCAGTTGTCTTTTTTGTTGCGACCTTATCTGTTGTTGCAGGGCTTGCGCCCTTTTGTTTTGGGGTAGTTTGGGGAGGATCAAGTTGATTTTTGCTTCTCGTGCTAACCGGAAATGCTTCTTGATGCTCTTCTTGTGGGAGGATGAAATCCCACATTCCTTGTAGTTCCACCACTTCCTCATCGTCGGTCTGTGCTTCGATGATATTCTCTTCTTCTTCTTCTTCAGATTCAACATTTGAGACAGCGTTGGGTGGCTTCGTCTCCATGGGAGGGTTTCTTTTAAAAGTCCTGAAAGGCTTTCTTGAAGACGTTTCTGCTACTTGTTTCCTTATATCAATCATCTCATTGGACATGGCCTTTAATACTTTTTGTAATCCTTCCATATTGAAAGGATCTTTCGTTTGCTTCTTCTTGGTGTCTTCTTTGAAAGAGATCTTCTTAGATTTACGTTCTTCAATTGCAGATCTCTTTTCAAGGGCTACTACGCGTTTTTCAACTGCTAATGCCTCTGTTAAATTTTCAGCTAAGGTTGTCTTGCTTGCCCTGTCTACGAAGATAGCCAAGTTAGATGGTAAGGCCGTGATGTACCATTCACATCTTACTTCCTCGCTGGGTTGTGAAGCAGCGGGGATTTTGTTGAGGATCTTATTGAACTGTAAGTTAAAATCTTTAATGGGTTCTCTAGCCTCAGCCTTAAGATTAGATAGGTCATTGATCAATGTCGCCGTGGATCTGTCATCACCAAACTTGGTGAGGAACTGACTTTGAAAAATGTCCCAGCTTGTGATGGATCCGGAAGGTAACGAAAAGTACCACGACCCGGCTGTTCCTTGCATTGTATAAGGGAAAAGCCGGACAACAGCGTCTTCGTTAGTAACTCCATTGAGATTAACAAAAAGCATGAAATTATTGATATGTTCTTCGGCTAGCATGCCTGCTTCTGTATTGAATTTAGGCAGCAATTTCTCAGGATGGGCCGGTATAGGGCTCACGGGTGGAGGCATTAAAACCGCCCCAGGATTGTTCCATGGAGACTGGGCCATCGTTGAGCTGCTAGTCAATGGAAGTGCAGAAGATGATCTCTGATGCTGAGAAGATGGAGATATTATGATCTTCGATGATCGCGAAGGAAGGGTTGCGGAAGATGGATGAGTGATCTGGGGTGAAGATGTGGGTGGCTGACTTCGCGGTGAGGGAGTTGAAATGGACGAGGTAGATGAAAGAGTCTCTCTGTCAGACTCTGGAAGTGCTTTCCTTGCTCTTTTCCTAGTGGGGAGAGGGATTTCAGTTGGCTGGATGCCAAACTTTTCACTCTTCAATCTGGTCAGGGGATGAGCAGGATTGTACTGCGAAGTCACGCTACCTTTAGATTTATCAGACCTCTGAGTAAAAATAGAGAATCCCTGGAGTTTACGAATCAAAGTTTGAAGTTCAGGGGGATCAATGATAAGTTGGTCTGATATATTAGAGTGTGTAGCAGCAGTGGATGCCCGAGCGACTTCTAACTCCGAGTTTAATCGTACCGGAGAAGTCGGGGGAGTTGGTGAGGGTGATTTGCTCTCAGAATGGTATTTGGATTTTGATTTATGCGCCATTCATAGCTCGTGCCCTCCTTCTAGCACCAAATATGTTGAGGGCCCCGAAATCGGGTCAACAACAAGGGGGATACCCACCCGGTCGGGAACCTGGTTGGCGGCTCCGTGCCTGTTTGGTGTAGCGGGTCCGACTGGGGATGATGGGACCAGCTTCCCAATCTAAAAGATGTGTGTGTGTGTGTAGATTTTGAAGACACTAATCTAAAGGTAATTTTAAACTAATTTAATTCTAGACTCTAAACTAACTCTATGCTACTGTAATCTAACAAAAACAGCACATCTAATCTATACTAACCCGGGTAATAATTCTTTCATCATGCGATCTAAAAAGATTTCATACAACAACTGGTAATAAAGATTATTCAGCTATCATAAGAATATAAATCAATTAAGATGAACCATTCTGCATAAGAAGTTAGGCAAAACAGTTGTGAACAGCATATCGCATAATTAGTTATTCATATGTCAAGCACAAATAAATGACTCCACCGTACAGAAGTGCCAAATGGTAATACACACATTCATGCATTAACATATAAAGAACTCAGCTGCATATCACTTTAGGAATACAAGCAGAAATTAGTCAAGAGATAAAAGTACCATTTATGACTGATTTCAATAATAAACTTCAAGCAATAACGATTTATTTCTACTTGTTCTAATATCTGCTAAGAGTACAGAAGTGCAACATCAGTAACAGACATTAAAATGCAAACATAAATAAATCTCGATCCATCCATTCATCAAAAACCCCCTCCGAGGGTGCAAAAGTGCATGTTCTGAGGACAAGTTTTTTGACAAATTTCCGGACCCTTCTCCAAATGCCATGAGAAGGGTTAAATACTACTAACTAATTAATCTTAATTACACAAATTTAGGGAACGGCTTCAAATGACCGCCCTTTTACTAAAAGCAAATTTATTTCTAAAAATCAAATCTAATTTCTAACCGTTTCTGTATCTGCTCCTTAGTGCTGTAAGCAATGCGCTGTTCGCCCTGAAAGAGTCGGCTGGTTGTCCTTTCCTTTTGTTCGAGCTTGAAAATTAGGAACAACAAGAGCTGGCACCTCTTTCTGACAGACTAGAAGATATTTTCGAAAACCTTTCTCTAGCTGGGTGTATTCGCTGTGCGTATACTTAGTACAACCCAGGTTCTTTTCGAACTGATTTTGCTGTTGCTATTTCGGTTTCCGGTCGTGCGAATGACTCAATGAGTTAGGAGTCACGTTGTATGGACAATCTCCTGTATCGAGAATTGCTTCCGTTCTTTGTTCCAGGGTTTTCTGGAGCGTCCTCCTTCTTTTGCGTTTCTCTTTTTGCTTTACCCAGTCTGAGCTTCAAGATCTTTTGCAAACACGCTGCTTTTGTGCGCCTTTGACTCTGAGTCTTAGATAGTCTATTTTCATCAGCGCCTGTTGGGCGATACTCTGGAATCCGCGGTCCTGCTGCATGCGGCATCCATTTGCGGAGGCATCTTCTCTCTGTTACACCATTGGCGCTTTCCTCTTTTCCTTAGATGTTTCCTGCATATAGATTTATATCAGTTACATGTCTTGCAGTTTACGCAAAGAAGAAGAGAAATGACGAAAAGATTGACATGAAAGCATTAAGTTCTAATGAATGCGTAATTCTGACACTCATCATGATTTGACTCTTCGAAAAATGCGATACAATCATTCTTGGATACTGAAGCATGCGATCATTAATTTCCCTTAAGGTGGTGCGCGCTCAATTTTGGGTTTAATGTTTATGTCGGAGAATTCCTGCGATGAGTCCTTTCTGCGATTGGAATCGCAGTATCGAGGACTGCGACGTCATTAAGTGTTATCGCAAATTGCCCATATCGCATATTGCAGTTTTGCCTGATCGCAGATCGCAAGGTTTTTGCTTTATCACTCTGTGCTGCTTATGCGACATTGCGACGTGCGACGTCGCATATCGGCCATCGGCGATTCCTTAGGTTTTCCCTTTTTGAGCACTTTTAATGCACGCGATGCGATGGGTTCTCGCGTCGCTCTTTTTCAGTGTATTTGTGCGCTTTGGGAAAACGCTTCTCTCTACCTTTGCGACGCGATATAGCTCTTAGGGAGTTAATACAAAATATTTTTTAAACAAAATATTTTTTTGGATTTTTGGTTAAGGGTCCCCCTTTGCTTGATGTTATTACTAATATCAAACAAAGAGGGGGGTTGTTGGTGACCACAACATGTGGTAGTGATCAAACCCCTGCTGCTAGATCTAAATGGCGGATCTGATTGTTGCAACTGCTACGGAACCCAAACTACTAGATCTAGATGGTGGATCTGATAGATCTGAATGGCAGAACTGATTGTTGCGGCTGTGACAGAACCCAACCTACTAGATCTAATTTGGAAAAGATGATGCCTGATCCAGAGAGAGACATGGGAACTATGGTCTCAAGGAGTGTCAGGTGCTACAGATCACAATATACATAAGGGTCTGACAGTAGTACTCGACCCAATATTTTAGGGCACTAACTAAGGAGGATCAACCATACCCTTAGCCATACAACCCAACTACCCTATCGTACGCGCAAGTAATCTCCCCGAGTGTTTTTCTCGGTGTACTGTAGCAGCAAGAAGGCCGACGGTTTTTCTATGGCGAGGTTTCAAGAGAGCCTAGGGGGCTTCCGATATACCCAGAGGGTACTTGGAAGACAGTTCGTGCGTGGTTCTGTTTAATGCGCTACTACTTGAAAGGGTACCCATAGGGGTTACATGGGATTCCACAAGCGTGACCACCTCTTGTATTTCCTGCATGCATGCCTCCCCAAATCCGCAGGTTTATGCGCTCAACGATAGATCCCGTGGTTTAAAGACGCCGAAACATGTCTCTAGCCAATTTTTTTTTTCTAAAAATTGGAGATCCCACCAGCCATGGAAAGTGCTCTAATACCACTTGTTATGCTCTTGACCTGCAAGAAGATGCAAGAATACAAATTATGCAAAGAAATATACCTAGAACACAGAACAATTAAGAAATAACATCAAGTATTTTATTATTCAGAAAGCAATGTTCACTTTCTTCTTCGAGGGGGCAACCTCCAATAGAGCTGGACTCAATTACAAAATAAGACATGATGCTCCTCGAGGGGAGTCTCTATCCTTTATATAGGATTCATACATGCAATACCATGGGTCAATACCATGGTTCTTATTAATACCATCTATCTAATACCATGGCCCTTTTACAACTAACTGTGGTCCCATCTTTAAATGCGGGTCAACCACTTACAATTATTAATATGGGCTTTATTGACTCTTTACTTAACTATAACTATGACTCGATCCTATTACATAAATAAGGGGGTTAGGGTTGGAACCTAACATAGAGAACAACGCACTAGCGCTATTACATCGGGGATGGAAGAGATCAGCAATGCAGTAAGGGACCGCACCAAAATGTTGGAAGAGTCATTCGAGGTCCTCACCAATCTACAGGAGGATCCCAACATCCAGCGCCTAGAGATAGAGGCGCGTGAGCTCCAGCAACAATATGACAACATCAAAGGGACTGCATAGATGGTGGCACTCACTCAGAGGCTCACGTGGATGCAGCAATCCAAAGCACTTAAAGAGCAAGTGGACACAGCACGACAGCGAGAAGTATTTTTGAAGGCACGCGTTTAGCCCTGGATTGGCGAAGCCTTCTTCATTACAACAACAATTGAAGACAAGCTTGCACAAATGCAGGGGATGCAAGAACAGATGCAGGGGAGCAGTTCTGACACTACGGTCTCGGAACAATGTGTATAGGAGATTCAACAGGTAGCCGCTCAGTGCGTTGCTGACATTGCAGCCGTTCGAGCAGAGTTGGAGGGTCTTCGTGCAAAGATCTCCGCACTGATAGAGTGACTTGAGGGTGAGTCATGATGTTTGTGTTGGGGCCTGTTGGGCGTGGAATCCCCCCAAGGCATGTTTTGGGGCTTAAAGCCCAATTTTTTACTAAGTCCATTGTAAAGACTCTGCGATTTGTGGGCGCGGAGCACGAAGTCATAATAGAGTCACAGGGTTTCCTGCCCTTGTTTTTGTAATGTAATGTTGGTTTGAAAGATCTACCCATGGTCCATGGACCATGTGATTGTATAAATGGAGTGAGGCTCTAAGTGTAGAAAATAGCTAGCTAGAGAAAAAAAAGGAAGCATGATGAATAGAAGGAATTGATTGAGTTGAAGTGTAAGTTTTGTCTTTGGGTCGTAGAGTAGGAGAAGGCTCTGCAGCTGAGTGCGTGGACCCCTACAGCTGAGTGCGTGGGCAAGTCTAGTTTGTAACCGTTGGAAGGATTAATAAAGAGAGGTTTTACCATATTTCTATGTATCTTTTCATGTTTATGCATTATTGGGTATGAATAGCAAGTTTACTATTTTTTTACTGCACGAACTCATATGAATGTGATGAATGAATAAATATAATATAAGCCATTTGTTTATGTAAAGATAACTAACTATTGTAAGAAGATAAGTAAGATCGCGGGTATGGCTTTGAGTAATAGTGCAGATCGCTACTCCAGCATCAAGAAAGCCCCACAACCCCTGGTTAGGGCTGTGCGAAGACAAATATATCAGGGCACGAAGGCCAGGGAAGCGTGCCAAGTACCCTGCGTGAAGAGACTCACAATTGGACCAAATCAACCCCTCAGACATCTCAAGGGTGTGGAAACCTGGTTCTAGCACCCTCCCATACTACTTTGGGTGAGACCTCAGTCTGCGCTCTGTGGACTATTGCCAAAAGGGCCAATAGTATAGGGATTTGTTTGGCTAATTAACTCTGAACCTAGGTTAGGCCCCAACAAGCCAACACAAGTTGGTCTGGCAACCACAAAGGATGATGAATCCAGCTCTTAAAGATATAGTCAAAGAAGAACTGCAAAAAATGTTAGATGCAGGATTCATTTACCCTATCTTCGATAGTGAGTGGGTCTCTCTTCTGCCAGTTAAAAAAAAAAAAAAGAGAAAAAAAAAGAAAAATAGAGGAAAGTAAGAGCATTACCTAAATGTCCCTTGCTCCACACACACTCCTACTCCCTTTGTCCATTCATTGCACCATCCTCACAGCCCAACAAACAACATGATTAAGGAATTCCAAGGGAGAAGCAGCTACAGGACATCCTGTAGGAAATCCTGTAGCAGCCTATCCCACAGGATGTCAATCATCAGCTACAGGTCTCCACTAGGATGATCCAAGAGCTCCACAACAGCAGCAACATCAGATCTTCTGTCACAGACACTTGCAAAAGCCATGAAAACATCAGCAGAAAACAAGAGGAGAAAGAATAATGACCATGCAGCAAATAAACAATGCAACACCTCTGATCTTCAACAACTACACCATGGCATCGAAACCACAGGTAAGTATCCCGCTCACTCACTCATATGCATCATTTGATCAAAATTTTTAAGGGTTATGAGATAGTTGGTTTATAAGTGAAAAGGTGGCTAGTTAACTTGGCCACCTTCGTTTAGTCATCACATGCAAGACCGGGTGTCCTCTCACATGTGCTTGCAGTCAACTCAAATACAGAAGAGCAGTAGGACAAGAAGTGGTTAACTATAGATGTACGAGGTGGGAGCTAATTACAAGGAGTGGAAATGATGAGGTGGTAGTTGGGACCAATGTGTCAGGCCAGGTAGTAACTCCACGAAATTAATTCATATTATTCCTTCAGGTAGGTCTTTATTATATACATGAGGGAGACTATTCACTTCATCTCCCAATGACTGTTCATATTTCTTTTTATTTATTTACATCAATTGTATTCATTCACTCAATCCTGATGATTAGGTGTCAACATTCCCCCCCTTAATCTGAAGGGATGTTGATGAGTCCAAGCATCATTCTGAATCGTTCAAGCTTTTCTCTTCCAAGCGCTTTGGTGAAGATGTCTGCAATTTTCTCATTAGTGGAAAAATGATGGAGATGGATTCTCTTGGCCTCAACATGATGTTGAATCAGATGATATTTAGTATTGATGTGCTTCGTTCGATCATGGAACTTTGGGTTCTTGGCCAACATTATTGCAGAGGTATTTTCAATCATGAGTGGAGTTGATTGTACTTGTTTTACCTGCAAATATTCAAGAATTTTCCTGAGCCACACAATTTCTTTTGTTGCCTCAGTTGCTGCCACGTATTCTGCTTCTGTTGTGTAATCTGCTGGAATTGATTGTTTGCATGATCTCCATGAGACAACTCCTGATCCAAGACTCATAGCATATCCTGAAGTAGATACCCCAGTTTCTTTGTCTCCATCGAAGTCTGAATCAGAGTATCCAATCAAATTGAAGCCGTCCACCTGTGTATACTTGATTCCAAAGTCTTGAGTTCCCTTCAAGTACCTTAGAACTCTTTTTACAACATTCCAATGTCCCTCACACGGCTTTTGCATAATCCTGGAGAGGATTCCAACAACAAATGAAATGTATGGTCTGGTAGTAGTTAGGTAGTTGAGACTTACTACAAGTTGTCTATACTTTGTTGCATCCTCAAATTCTTTTCCTTCAATAGATGTGAGCTTTAAGTTTTGTTCCATTGGAGTAGTAAGAGGATTTCATTCTATCATGCCAAACCTGTTCAACAGATCTCCAATGTATTTATTTTGAGAAAGAAATATGGACTTCGGATGTTGGGTTACTTCAATACCAATATAGTAATGAACATAGCCCAAATCAGTCATTTCAAAACTTTCCCCAATTCCTTCTTTATGGATGCAATGTAGCTTTCATTGTTCCCTGCCATCAAAAGATCATCTACATATACCACAAGATATACAACTGTTTTGCCAACTTTCTTGACAAATAAAGTTGCATCATCAAGATCATAATGTTTGAAATTGAGTTTCAGAAGATGCTCAGTTAGTTTTTCATACCAGGCTCATGGTGCTTGTTTGAGGCCATACAAGGACTTCACAAGTTTTCATACTTTATGTTCATGTCCTTTCACAGAAAATCCTTCAGGGTGGGACAAAAAAACATTCTCTTTTAGATCTACATTCAAGAAAGTAGTTTTTACATCCATTTGATGGACTTTCAACCATTCTGAGCTGCTAGGGCAAAGAGTGTCTGAATGGTAGCCCATTTTGTTGTGGGGGCAAAAGTCTCCTAATAATCAACCCCTTCCTTCTATGCAAAACCTTTTGCCACAAGCCTAGCTTTGTGCTTGTCAAGTGAGCCATCAGCTTTATACTTGTTCTTGTAGACCCACTTGCAGCCAATTGGTTTGGTTTCTAATGGAGGATCAACCAGCTTCCAAGTGCCATTCTTTATGAGGGCATCATACTCCTTTTGCGTCGTTTCTTTCCATTCATCATGAAAAGTAGCTTCTTTGAAGGAATTGGTTCAAAATCTGTAGACAAATTCAATTCACAATCATAAGAAACATCCATATCAACAGGTGAATTAGAGTCATCTACATCACCTCCATTTTTCCGGTTTGAATTTCTAGTTCCTGTCTTTCCAACCTCATCAGGATGAACACTTTCAAGTGTATTTGTTAGCCCCTTTGGGGGACCTTTCTCAGATGGTCTAGGCTGCTCTGTTGATTGAGTTGGGACTGAATCAAGATTGAGTCTCCCAATTCTATCAATCACATCACTTAAAGCATCATCTGTTGTTGGAGTTTCATGCGGGGGAGAGAGTTCTTCAGAAGAAGATTCCACATGTTGATCTAGTATAGGAATCCCCCCTTCAAGATGTGGAATCTGGTCATCAAATTCTTGAAATGATTTTGCATTTGCGAATCTATCCAAGCGATCAAGTTGATGCTCAACAACATTATTAGTTTTGGATGATTCAAGAAAAAATACATCTCTAGATACAACAAACTTTTTATTGACTTCATTATAGAGATGGTATGCTTTGGAGGTGTTTGAATACCCTAGGAAGATACACTTATGACTTCTTGCACCAAGTTTGTTTCTATATACCTTTGGTGTCAAGGCATAACAGGTGGAACCAAAGACCCTGAGATGCTTTACCGAAGGAACATGCCCATACCACATTTCATATGGAGTCTTGTTTCTAATAGCATTAGATGGACATCTATTCTTTATATATGCATCACATAGAACAGCATCATCCCAAAACATTAGCTTTACATTTTTGAAGAAGAGCATGGATCGTACCATATTTAAGATTGTCCTATTCATTCTTTTAGCTACACCATTTTGTTGGGGATTATAAGGCACAATTGTTTGATGTTTGATTCCATGTTGGCAAAGATAGTTTTCAAATTCATTTGATGTGTATTATTTTCCATTATCAGTGCGAATAGACCCAATATGAGATTGTGCATCATTTTCAATCCATTTATGAAAGTTCTTGAATGTTTGAAAAGCATCAGATTTGTTCTTCAATAAATAAACCCAACACATTCTGGTGTAGTCATCAATAAATGTCATCATATATTTGTTTCCATTTGCAGAAGGAACATGCATTGGACCACATAAATCTAAATGAATGAGTTCAAGTTTTCTATGTGCTCTTGAATGTGAATCATGAAAAGACTGTTTGCTAAGCTTTCCTAGAATGCAAGCATCACATTGCTTAAGTTTCCTAGGAATTGTAGGCAAACCAGCAACACCATTTTTCTTCAACAAGCGGAGAGTGTCATAGTTCAAATGTCCAAATCTAGCATGCCATAATAAACTTAATGGAAGTGTACCTTCTTCATAATTATAATTGTATGAGAAATGTTGTGCACGAGCAGAGGTACCTTGCAGCTTAAGAAGCCTTTCTTCTTCTATTCACCTCAATCTTGCCATCAAACATATGAATGGAGTGACCTTGCTGGCAGATGTGTACCAAGGACAACAAGTTTCTCTTCAGCTGTGGGAGATATAGAACATGATATAGAAGAAAGTCAAGAAGACCAGGCAATTTAAGCCTGATTGTGCCAAGCCCTGATGGCTTGATTTTTGATTGGTCTGTAAAGTATACTGTTCCATCAACATTGTTAGTAAATTCTTCAAAAAAATATTTTCTATGAGTCATGTGGCAAGTTGCTCATGAATCAAACAACCAATCATTTTTCCAAGAAGCAAGTGAAGCATTAAATAAATCTTCATTTACTCCAATATTACATTGTGCCACAACATAGTGAGTGGTTTCAAGTGCTTTACCTTTGTCTGTATCATCAGTTTTACCTTTGGGTTGATTTCTTTGCTGCTCAATTTTGTCCCAAGGCAACTTGCATGTAGAGACATCATGTGATCCATTTCTTTTGCAGTGTATGTAGTGCAAATCTGCTTTTTCTCCTTGAGAGTGTCTTCCCCCCCTGCCTTTGAAATCTCTTCCACCTCTTCCTCTAGAAGAATATTGAGCGATATTATTCTCTCTATGTGCAAGAAGAGATGTCTTCTTTTCCAAACCCTTCTCTTTTTCAACAAACTTCTCCATTATAAAATTTGAACTGAGCCCAAAAAATAATTACAATATTCGTAGCAAAACACTAATAGTAATTTGCTATGTCTTTACAAAATGGAATCAACTGCTCAATATTCATATATAATGCAATATATATTCCACATATTATACCATGGCATGTCATATATATGCACGTCATATATAATGCAATCAGAGGGACTAACCAGCGCAGAGAATCCCAATATGTGGATTGAAACCAAGGTTTGATGGCATTTTTTTTCAATATTAAATATAGTGCATGCATTCAACGCAAAGAGATAGTGTTAACTAGCCCACGATATTTGTAATTCAATAGTTCACCATTTTTCTTCAAGACAGGTCGGACCAGCGCATCATAAGAAGAACTCCACACTTCATGAGAAGAATTCAACGCAGAATTTATGAATCCAACATTAATTCATACCGTGGATTGAGCATGCAACCTCCAGGTTGCCATGAAAGCATATTCACCATTGCACCATACAATTAATTCATTATATTAGTAGAGTATAGCAGCGTTCAACATACTTTAGACTTTGATAGCAGTGTTCAAGAAATTATTAAAAAAAACAGCACGGTTCCTGTGTGGAGGCACCAGATACGAATCCCAAACCGAAGACCAGAATCCCTGAAGTAGACTTAGCTGCCACTGGACTCTGAGGTCGAAGGCAGTAAGACTATAACCCCTTACACTTCTAAGTGCAAAAGTGGAATTTTAAATAGAGCGGTTTATTAGGAAGCTTAGAGGTCTTAGTGGGTACTAAGCCCTCCACCCATGTAGGTGAATCCCTTAAGAAAACAAAGAACGCTCTTATTTAACAAAGAGAACCTTCAAAACAAACTGTGATAGCATGCCTTTAAAGATTAACAGAGAGTCCAAAATAGGCCGAGGCCATATAATAGACAAGACTGTAATCTTCTCCAACCAGAAGATTGCTTACCCGGCTGTTGCCGTAGCGTAGCTATGGAAGAGCACCTTCTTCTCTATAGCAGGTGCTGGATTAAGCTTTGGATGTTCAAGCTGACAGCTTATTTTTCGGGTCTGGTGCAACTAAAAACATAAAAAATCAGTGCTAAGAGGTCGTTACCTTATGTTTTTTTCAATGACTGAGAGACTACACATAAGGTTTCCAAAAACGCTCCCGCATAAGCTGCCATCCATCCAGAGATAATGTCACAGATTTGAAGCAACGACTGTGGAGAGGGCAGTAGACTGACTCCTTAGGGGGTAGTGTACAGACTGCAAGAAACTAGTAGAAGGGAGTTACAAGACTATGCCAAAAAATGGAGCTGGCTCTGATACCATGTCAGGCCAGGTAGTAACTCCACGAAATTAATTCATATTATTCCTTCAGGTAGGCCTTTATTATATACATGAGGGAGACTGTTCACTTCATCTCCCAATGATTGTTCATATTTCTTTTTATTTATTTACATCAATTGTATTTATTCACCTAATCCTGATGATTAGGTGTCAACACAATGGTCCAAAAATAGCAATGTACCTCTGCTTCCAGCACACCACCTCACCCTGAAACACCATAAAGGAAAATAAAGCATCGTTTGCATGCACTCATGCATTCCACCTCCTCGAAACTCCCTCACTCAAGTCGCTCTCATAACTTTGGCCACCCACCGGGAGCAAGGATCCATCGTTCTACAAGAGAATTTCTACAGGAGCATGCACAAGCATTCCTACAGGAACAATCTACAGGATACAGTCTACAGGAGCATTCTACAAGATATACAGAGGCAGTCTATAGGATAGGCAGAGAAGAGACCAAGAGGGGTTATCACGGGAATTGTCCACTGCCACCATTCTAAAGAGGCAGGCTATAAAATCCATCGCCATTTATAAGAAAATGAACAAGAAATTCTTTGAAATCTAGTGAATTTATAAACTGTGGGAGGTGAATTACATACACAGTAAACTCTGTTTTCCTCCTAAATTAAAAAAAATAAATTGTGTCAACCCTCTCATTTTCTCCTCAAGCCTCACAAGAAAGATGACAGGAGGGTTTAATAGGAGAGAACCCACAAACACTGTGAGGATACAACAAAACCCCCAAGTGCTTGAAATATTTACAAGACACAACTAGATGGGGGTTTTCAAGAAATTCACAAGGTATGATGATGAGGTGGCTCAAGAATTTGCTCATTCCCTCACTCCAGACAGCAGAATCCATGCCACTATTTTAGTTAGAGGCCTCACTATAGATCTCACCCCAGAGCTTATCAGTAGGGTCACCACAATTCCCCTAGGAATTCCATGGAGAAAAGAAGACAAAGCAGACACTTAGGTGGCAAAAAGGAAATTCTTTTTAGAAGGTGAAGAACCCATAGGGGATAAAAATGGAGTAAGGAGGGATAGTCTACCATACCCATGGAGTGAGGTAGGCTACCAACTCATCAAATATATCTCATGTGAGGGTAGATACAATGTTTTTTATGGCTACCATTTTAGGATCCTTGAAGAATTAAGATTTGGGGTAGAAACACCAATTCACCAAAGACTCAGCATACCCTATTTCTTGATGCAATCACTCATAGACTCCAGCAACAAAGTAAAGGAAGGGAATTCCCAACAATTGGCTCACCATGGGTTGATTAGGATCCTCATTGAGGATGCCCTCCAAAACCTCAGAATCCCTATAACATGGTCAGTCTTCAGAGACTTGCCAGCAGAGGATGACATCAAAACCCTCACTTATGATGTTAGTCCTTCTGTTAGTGAGGAGGAGGCAAAACAGGAAGAGGAAGATATAAAGTTAGATAAGGATGAGATGGATGAAGAAGAAGAAGCTGACATAGAGGAACATGATGAAGCAGAAGAAGAAGAGAGAGAAGAGAAGGAGGATGATGATGAAACAGAGGAGGAAACTAAGGAAGAAACTGATGGGGATGAGGAAGAACAACAGGTGGAAGGAGACAAGAAAAATAGAGAGGAGGAAGGCATTGAAACAGAAAAGGAAGAACACATAGAGCATTCACCTAGGGTGTCTCCAAAGGCTACTAAGAAGGAGGCAGTAACTGCCCTCACTTCTCTCAGCACCCCAGTCAAGCAAAAAGGGAAAATAAGGAGGCAAGCCCCACTATATTTCAAAACAAGAAAGAGCGCAAGAATCAAACAAGGGAAGCCACAAATATCCACAAAAGCTCCTATTGAGATTGAAGATTCCCCTACACCAAGAGACAAAATGCCTTCCCCTAAGTCACCAATTACCTATGTAAGGAGGCCTAGTACCAGATCAACTTCCTTAAAGGGTAAGGCCATCCTACAGGATCCATAACAAAACCTACAGGAAGAAAAATAGTCCTATAGGATACTCTACAAAAACTACAGGAAGCACAGAAATTGGAAGGCAAGGTAGGAGAGAAGCAAGAAACAAAAGAAGAAGACCCTCAAACAAAGGAACCAAGCCCCCAACCTAACCTAGACTCCTACTACAAGTTTATTGAAGGAGGCAGGGGGATACCTCAAAATTTTTCCATCCCATTGTTTTTCGAACTTGAGAAGAAGAGGGCCAGAACCCACCAATGGATGCAAATTGCCAAGTCAAAAGGGGTGGAAGACATTGGGCACATGGAAGAGAAGCTCAAAGAAATGGGCAAAGATCTAACTGGCTTAAGGGACAGAGAAGCAATAATGAGAGATCAACTTGAGAGGGAAAATTCATGGCTGAGGGGACAACTGCAGGAAAGGTAGAACTAACTAGCATGTATGGCCAACCTCTCCTTGGAGGCCATGCAGTGTAGGATGCCAGCTAAATCCTATGCTCTTTACCTCAAAGAAAAATGGTTGTAGTTTCAGGTTAAAACACTAGCACAAAGGGGCACCATGCCATTTGAGGACTACAGGCAATTTATTGATCTTTGTGATCAAAGTACACTAGAGGATAGGGCCAAAATTTCTGAGTTTTACTTGCACAACATGGCCCTCACAGACATGAATGTTTGGTCCCCTAATGCCAAGCTAGGAGATCTACAATTAATGTCTTTTGCATCATGGATGAACCATGAGGAGTCAAGGGCTGTAGAGATGAAAAGAATATTGGCGAGAGAGAAAAATGAACCTCTTTTCATCAGATCTAAACAATCAAATCCCATGGCCCTAATCAGCACCCATGATTTGATTGCAAATGATCCTCAGTTGGCACCTAGATATCTTTCTGCCTAGGAGCAAGTAATTTCACATTTTTAAGATATGTTTAGGCTTCTAGGAGACGATAGTATACATGCCTACCTAAGGAGATGGAACAAACTACCACACATAAGATCAGAGAATATCACTCCTCTCAAAGGTTGAGAGAGGCACTCAACAGGACACCTATGTATAAGCAATCAATGCAAAGGTTGAAGGTCAATTAGATAGGCCTAAAACTCAGTCCATCACTACTCCTAGGGATGCTATAAGGGAGGAAAGAAGAATAGGAAAAGAGGTAGTGGGAAGAAGTAGAAAAGAAAGCAGGCTTCTATGAACAAGAAGAAGAGACCACAACAGAGGCATGGGATGTCAGAGAGGCTACCAGAGCCATGAAAAACATGGACATTGACTAAGTTGCTTAGAGGATGAGCAACACTTTCAGTAAGGGGGTGATGATGACCCTCATCATTGGGTAATTATATGGGCCTTAATTCACCTCCTATCTTAGTCAAACCAACTATTCTCACAACTTATTGCATACTTTTTATTATATTTTGTTTATGAGATGAGTTAGAGTTGGATATTTTTCTTTGTGGTCTAATGTGCATTTAATGCAGGATTAAAGGATAAAAGCAAGGAATTTTGGCAAAGACCTTGGTCAAAAATCGAATGGGTCAAGGGAGAGAAATTATAGGAGGTAAATCCTCCTCATCTACTACCCCTCCATTAGAATATTCCTCCATCAACTCAGAGTTCAAACAACCAAATCATGAGGACTAGAAGGCAACCGAGCAAGTGAAAGACAAAGCACCGATTTATCTCGAGTTTGGGAGCCGAGCCTCCCTAATTTTAAGGAAGTCATTGGAGACTTCAAATGTATAAGTAGAGAGGCCTAGGACTCAGTAGGATTTGGATTTTTGATTGTAAAACTCTACTCTATTTTTTAGCGACAAGACTTGTGACAATTTTTGATGTAACGAGTTACCTATTTCTTTACATTTATCACAAAGCAATAGCTTACCTTTAGAGTCGCATGGCCTCTCAT